>JAFEKR010000013.1:1200000-1545991 GCA_019022495.1 Epichloe hybrida
ACTGGCTGTGGCCCTCCGTGAATTACAACACGAACCAAGTCTATTACATCTTGTGCGCTGAGGACCTGATACTCCGCCCAAACGGGAACAAATGTCAAATCCCCCCCAGCGCCGATATCAAGTTTTCGCAGCTCTGCCTCGAATCCTTCATTTACAATGAGGGTGCCGTTCCCGGATACGACATAGAAAATGGCATCTGCCAATAGTGACTTGGAATCCAGGACAACACGTACGACATGCCAAAAGTTCGTGATGCAGGTGCAAAGAACAATGAATATAATTCGTCGACGATGTGCCGCACAAATTTACACTCGTGCTCCAAAAAAGCCATGACCACACTGGACGGGAACAATGATGATGCACACAGACCTTGCTCACTATTATGCTGGACTGGCGTCTCAGACCGTGGCCGAAGAGTCACGACTGCTCGCAAAAGTTGCCCCAAAAAAACGTATCAAAGAAGCCGTTGACCACAAAAGTGCTTATCTGATTCTATCTGATTCGTGTAGACATCTTGCACAATTTCAGGTCCCACAGTCACGACCTTATCTACAGTCGGAAGTTCGGACTTGGCCCTTGTAATTTATATGTAGGAGTCAATCATTTACCGGCCAGAGTCCCGTGATAAAAGGGGGAGAGCTTCTCTTATTCGCGTAGATATTCTGCATAATTGCAGGTCCCACAGTCACAGCGGCCGGGAGCTCGGACTTGACATCCTTAGCCCTTGTAATATATATGTAAGGATTAATTATTTACTATTAAGAGCCCTAAGATAAAGGGAAAGAGCCTCTCTTATTCGTGTAGATGTTTGCATAATTACAGTTGTCACAGTCATAGCCTCATCTACATACAAGCGGAAGCTCGGACTCGGTATCCTTGACCCCTGTAATATGTGTAGAGGGGCTAATCATTTGCCGGTAAGAGTCCCGAAATGGAGGGGAAGAATGAAGTCATAGCTACTCCGTACAGACGTTTGGCTGGTGGAAGCATGACCGAGACCAAAGTTGCTCAATGCTCGTTACGCGAGGTCCGCTATGCCTTCGTTCCTGTTTGTCACGACCTTTTTGCCGCAACAATTTAGAGGCTTATGGCTACACAACAAAAATCAATTCATATGCCAATAGCTTTTCTCGGGACGAGACCTTCTGCACCACACCGGGATCAAGCAGCTCAGAGATCGTGGCTTTCCCGCGCTGCCGGGACAGAGATCCGTGGTCTCCCAATAAACTATGTTGTGTGGGTCTTCAAATGCAGGAAAGGGCAGGGCAGGGCAGGAAAGGGGGGTGAAGGACCCAATGGGAGAGTAGGAAGACGAAGAGAGAGGTCGGCTGGGGAGGAATTGGCATACATGACATGTGTGGTCGTCAAACCGAGACCGCAGGACTGACAAGCGATTTTGTGGAATATCACCAACGTGGCAGTGCAACGGAAGTAACGGAACTTTGTCATAGATGAACGGGACCAGGGTGCGAGTATTACTCTGGGCTAAATGGTGACGAAAAGTGAAGAGCAACTAGATAGTAACAGAAGGAAACAACAAGCCGAGTTGCGTAAACATGCAGCGCCCACAACCGTTAGGGTTGCTGCCTTGGCGGACCAGACTACATCCTGCAGTATCTCCTTGGACTCCGTCTACCTTGTGAAGTCACGTCAACTATGGTTAATATTTAATTAGATAGAAGTGGATTAGAGGTGTATTTACTAATAAATAAATAGGCTAATAATCAATATATTACTAATTTTTCCCTATATAAATTACTACACTACACTTTAGCATACTTATGCAGTCATTAGCCTCTTGTAGCAGGGGGCCTGTGAGTGTCTCACTAACCTAAAAGGTTGACGGAGTCTATGTAAGGAGATAAGCAGCAGTAAGCCAGCTATGGGGTCGGAATTCTGGGGATTTGGAGATGTTAAAGTCCAGCATTGCATTATTGATAAGGGGGTTTTATGTAGAGACTTAAGGTCTTTTTCCTAAATCCTAGCTAGCAGTTTACCTAGCTACAGTGGGTGTACACCCATCCCACTGTATGTATGTACACCCTAGCACGTACGAAAGCGCCTTGATAGTCTTGGTGGATAAACACCCTTGTTAGTACTCCGTAGTACCAAAGTACGCAGTTTTGGCCTTACGGAAGCGAAGGAGTCATTATTAATAGAATACTTCATTGTGATGAGCATCACAACAGGCACATCCCCCCCTTGCTCTATAATGTATGAAAAAAAGAAGTGTCTCACGATACAAAAATATCTGCCAAAGCACCTTTTCTACTTTGGGTTTAGTTGCTGTCGCATGATGACGTGCATGTTTGCGTACTCATTGTGATGGGGAGAGTACTTGTACGTTGGCTGACCCGCAGTGTTCCGTGTAACAACTTGTTCCTGTACTTCCGAGCTCGCATGATCGTGGTATGGTGCTTCAGTTCTTGCCACCGCGCCAGGTTGGCCAACATCCCCTGATTATTGAATGCACAGAGAGCGTCCGTTCAGACCCGTCTGACTTCATCCTTGGACTAACACTAGTCCTGCCACTGCTTTCTGAACAGCTCAAAAACGTCGCCCTCCCCTCTAGAGCCGCACGACAGCAGACGATTTTTGTTTACTTTTTGACACTTTCCACAGTTGTCATTCCGTGTTGCTGACTTCGCCAACTCCCCTCTCCAACCTGCAGGCTTCCAAACGTCAGGCATCTTCATCCACCTCTTGCCGAGAATTTTGAAGCACATCCGGAAAAGAACCGCTTGATCTGTTGCCCGTAGTGCCGACATTGGCCACCGCATCGCCCTCAAATTACGGTCGTGTCGACGCAGAAGACGAAACCAACTTGAGCCTGATTGAGGGCATACGTTTACATCTGGCCTTTCACAGCCAGCATAGCAGCATGATCGACCTCAACAGTCCTGGGATTAGAAATTACAATGCCGGCCTTGGAAGATCAGGTATGTGGCTGGCCCTTCAGTAGCATCTTCGTCTTCATTCAGCCCATTGCTTATGAGTGAGCTCATGGTGGTACCGGATTTTACCTACACCCTCGTACTATCGGCTGCTTCCTGATTCTCCTAGCGATTAGTAACTCGATTTTTATTTTATTTTATAAAATCTGACATGCTTTGCTTTGCTATTTCCATGACAGATTGATCTAACATTTTCTTCTTTTAGTAAACCATGCCTCATGCCAGGATGAGACGGCCCGTAATCATGGCCTGATAGAAAGGGCAATGTGGCAAGCAGACAGATGCCCATTACTCAACCTGCCACGGGAATTGGTTGACGCAATTCTGATGCACTTGTCCGCAACAGAATTATGTTCCGTCTCCGCAACTTGCCGTAAGCTTCACATTCAAGCTGGGTGTGATTTTCATTGGCTCCGTTGCGTACAGCAAAATGTACCTGGCTTGGTTTTATCCAGCCCTGGAACCTGTAAGAGTTTTCGGGAGCTCTACATGGCGCATGACCCAATTTGGTTTCTGCCCAAGTACAAGATCTGGTACTGCGACAGGGATCTGATGGGTAAGCTGATTATCGTACGGTTTGACCCACGGCGAGGTTGCATTGAAGGCTACCAATTATTGGCAGTAAGCAAGAAAAAAACATTTGAGCAATGGTCAGCGGACAGTAATGTTACTGTTCACGGGTTCGAGCCGCAGGTCAAGCTGCACTTGGACAAACCTGTCCTGCAACTCAACCTCCGAGACAGGCAGGAGGTTCGATGTCATGCCACAAAAACCGGCGCTCATCGCTTCGCTGCCGAAATACCGATGATGCTTGGAGATCGCAAAGATCTCATGTTCAGCAACTTTCTGCTCACACGCCCCATGGACCCCAAAGCAGCGGATGCGAAGCTTAATCTTGATTACCCTTATGACTATGTTTGGCCTCCACCGACTGTACCGGCCGGCCATCACGTACCTGGTGCGAGATCTGGTCAAGCTGCGGCAAACCTTTTAACGGATGATCCCCCCCGGTCCAGAGGTGACGTTTCCGACCAGACCTTCCGAATTCGGCAATGGATGCGAATGCCTGGGACGCCATCGCATCCGAGTCTGATGGATGGCCAGACGGCAAGATTTGCCGGGATGGCACAAGTTTTTAACGGGTTAAGCGATGTGGCCAACGGCACCGCTATACATTTCGCCGGCGCCAGCGGTATCCACACTGGTGAGGAAGTCACCACGTATTCGACATTGGATCCAGTACTCTATACGCCAACAGAAACCAAGCCATGGCGAGGTATTTGGGTCGGCGATTACAGCGGACACGGATGTGAATTCTTACTCATTAATCAGCCAGATGGTCCTCCTGTGACAGATGCAGAGCTTGGTTTAGTACGAGAGATGGATGAGACGGACGAGGCTTGGGGAAAGCGCCGAAGAGAAACTTATATGTATCGTGGCCGTCTTGAGGCTATAAAATTGACTGGGGATCCCAATGTTCCCCGGGGAGAGTATACGTTTGTAGCCGATGACCTCGGCCCGGACGGCTATATTGGGGTAGCCTCAGGTCTTCCCTTTGCAGGAGCAAGGGTAGTGAAGAGCAAGGGACACATTGCTGCCACGGGCTTCGTGCAAGGTATGTGCGAACTCAAATTGCCGCCGCTGGACAGATTCCGTTTCGTTTCTGAACCTACGGAACTGACGATGTTAGCTCACGCCCTCTACAGACAGGTACATCGAGAGTCAACTCTTGCTCATCGGACCCAACCGACTTGCCCAGTATTGGGTGGGATTTGGTCACATCAGTTTCCTTGAAAGGGTTCAAGTTGATCACTTCATTGTGCCGCCATGATTGGCGTTGAATCCACGGCATGCCAGCAAGCCATCTTGTGGAAAACAGTCCTTATGGAACACTTTCGGCGCAAATACCGGTAGACTGGATTTTGGAAAATAGCATTGTTGTAATTGATAGTGGGCTGTCACAGCGCGCAGTCGCGATTGCTTCGTACTCATGTTGGTACCCGGTTCGAGGGCACAATTGAAGTTGATTAGTTGATTGGGCGAGATGGAGGGACCCAGCACATGGAGCCGACGTGTCGCAGTATTACTCGGTAACTATTTGTCCGTACATACGGATATTAACAGCAACATCAAGAAGTCACCTGTGCGGCTGTGCCTTCCTTTGACGTGAAATGACAAGGGTACCAGCGCCTGACCCAGCTGACCGCCCGACTAATAAAATCCAGGGTCGGCCTCACAGGGAAGGGGTACGCCGATCCCTCTCTCAGTAACAACATGTACAAAGCATCGCATCGTACGATGTCTTTCGCGTCCGTTCCTGGTATCGTGGGGTCGTCCTTGCTAACTTATGTAGTACATGTAGAGTTTTCGTAGATCACACCCTCAATTTGCTCTTCTGCAGATGCCTGGTGCGCACCGGAACCAAGCGACAAACCGTTTTTAACCCGTGTTTAACCCGTTTTGTTCCCAAAGTACCAAACGCTCGGTGCCCCGCCACAACAACCTACACCCACCCGTCGTCTACTTTCGGAAGGCGCTCCGTGTCCAAAATTTTCATTGTGCTTCAATCCCAGAACAACTTAACATCTCGATGCCGAACGGCCCTGCGAGCAAGTCGAATCAGACTTATCCTACTCCGAGCCTGGAACCGCTCATATGCAGCGTCTGAGACGCTACAGCTTACTCTCAATTCTGAGCGGAGTAATTCTCGGCCGACTAGCTCACGGTCGATAACTGCCCCGGTAATATCCCGCCATGAACTCTCGTCAAGCTTGCTCTGTCGCTCAACGACTCTTCAGCCTCCGCACACCTCAGCTACGAGCAACCTCGGAGGTCGCGTCGACGATCCTTACTCGACGTGATATAAGATTTTCAACGAACAGCGCGGGAAATGGTTCTAGCAAGGGCTGGTCCATCCCCCGCGTACGGCGTTCGGTCCGGCCCCGTTCTCACATCGCGGCTCTCATAGCCGGAGCTGGCTTTCTTTCCCTCGCACTTTGTCTGCATCCTGCTTCCCGCACAACATTTGATGCTCATTATGCGAGCTCCACCCCAGTCACATCCTTACGATTTAGCCCTCAATCGGGGCTTTCTCAGATCAGTGCCGCCGACGACGGCCGGGATCCAACTCTTCCTCAGTTTCGTTTGGATGAGATACGTAAACACGGCGCTGACTCTGACAATCCGTGGGTCATTCACGGCGACAGGGTATACGACATCACCGAATGGATACCAGCACATCCTGGAGGCCAAATTATTCTTCGAGCTGCTGGGGGCTCTATCGACCCGTACTGGGACATTTTTACAATCCATAAAAACCCATACGTCTACGAAATTCTGTCGCAATACCTAATTGGATATGTTGATCAAGAAGATCTAATTAATGGAAAGCCTGCCCAAGACCAGATCGAGGACCCCTTCCAAAATGAGCCAGAACGACATCTTTCCCTCATAACACGCACAGCCAAGCCGAGGAATGCAGAGACGCCTTGTGAGGCACTCAGCGCGCAGTTTCTAACTCCGAACGAACTTTTTTATGTTCGCAACCACATGTGGGTGCCCGATATTCAAGCAACCGAGTCGGATAATTATCGCTTGACTGTAGAACTTCTGGACGGCACCATCCAGGAGTACACACTCCAGGACTTGAAAACGAGATTCCCTAGTCGGAAAGTCACCGCAGTACTACAATGCTCTGGAAATCGCCGAAGTCATATGAATGAAGACTCGGGGCGAAAAACAAATGGGCTACCGTGGCAAGCAGGTGCCATTTCAAACGCATCGTGGGAAGGTGTTCTTCTGTCCGATGTGCTGGCAGATGCTGGATTTGACCTAAGTGAGGCTAGGAATGGCCTATGCGAGACAAAACATGTCCAATTCACGGGGTTGGAAGCCTATGGTGCATCTATACCTCTCAAGAAAGCTATAGATCCTCTAGGGGATGTACTGCTAGCTTACAGTATGAATGATGAGCCCCTTCCACGTGATCATGGCTTCCCACTTCGAGCCATCGTTCCAGGACATGTCGCCGCTCGGTCTGTCAAGTGGTTGAATCATGTCACACTCAGTGACGAAGAGAGCACTAGTCAGTGGCAGCGCAAGGATTATAAATGCTTTGGCCCCAACCAGACAAAAGTCAACTGGGAAGATGCCCCAGCCATCCAAGAAATGCCTGTTCAAAGCGCCATCACAACGCTACGGCTGGGAAAGTGGAAAACCCCAGACGCAGAGAAGAATGTGCTGAAGCATCACAATGAAACCGCATCTTCGCCGCAGTGCGCACCGGAACAAGAAATAACCATGGGCGGGTATGCATTCTCGGGGGGAGGACGGTCAATTATCCGAGTTGACGTATCCCTGGATGGCGGCAATTCTTGGGATCAAGCCCATCTGTTACCCGACTGTGTGTCCAAGAACGGGGCTCCTTCGCCATGCCAGGGGCACGGGGCTTGGGCCTGGAAAAGATGGAGCTATGAAGGACATATTCCCCTTGATAAGTTGAGGCAGAGGCCCCGAGACAGGTCTGGCGATACGACTGCAGAAGTCGCACGTGCTCCGAGCATAGACGCGGGCGACCAACGCTGTACCACCGTCCTCGTCAAGGCGACTGATGACGCGTACAACACACAGCCAGAAAGTCATGCGGCGACGTGGAATCTGCGTGGAAATCTCGCATCGGCATGGCATCGAATACAAGTATGTACAGACTGCTCCCGTGCGCCGACGAGTAATGCCAGGCTAGTCAAGTGATGAACATGTCGTGAGAGATGCCACCATTTCCGAGTTCATAAGTCGAGCAACGTCGATTGTCTTTGTAAGCTTTTTCTCTGATTCTCGATGTATAATATACGCTATCATCAGTGCATGTGGCCAATGCATTGGATTCGTAATAACACATTCTCACTTCTTGTTACTGGCTATACCCAGCCAGGCCGATGATTGACATCCGCGTAAAGACGTAGATTTTTCATCTTCATCACTATAGATCTGTATTAGGCTTGGGGAGGTCTTCTTAGCGTTTGGCAGCTTGTTCGTTACAAAGGAGCGATTCAACTCTCAAAAAGAATGCCTCCGCGGTTCATTTCTGATTTATCAGTGTGCTTGTACTACCTGTCCTATCGAACTAACTCCCATTGGCTCCATTATTTCTTGTCACAGAGGCACATCAGAATATTCTTTCTACACGATGCATCGTTCTGCTGTGGAATGCTTACTTGGATATGTTTTGTTGTAACCTCTGTCACAATTCACAATAGAACGTGCTACAACACCTTCTCTCTAGGCGTTTGCCGACGTAAACAAAAAAAAGTTATCATCTTCGAATCCGATCTGATAGTGATACATGTCGAATACACGCCCTGCGTGCCAAACGTGTTCAGCCGGGTCGAATATAAAGTACAGTTCCCTCCCACCTTTAGTCTTCGCTAGATTCAGCATCCGAGAAGTACTCGAATTCCCCAGGAGTCTGCGCCTCCTCATCTCCATCGCCGTCCTCGTCAACCGTTGTCAGCATAGCTGCTGCTGCTGCTGCCCCAACGTCGAATCCAAGATTTCCAACCCCACCAGGAGTCTGAGGGTCAGCTACCCCGAACGGAGATCGTCCTTGGTTACGGAGAAGCTGATCCATCATTTGAACACCAGTGTTCGATCGTGGCCGTCCCGAAGCACCAGACCTGCCACTAGCGCCACTTCTGCCTGGGCCGGCGACAGGAGCCCGCTCGGTAGTTACCTTCTTCAATTTCTCTTCTATTAGTGTTTTTGGCTCATTCGGCTGCATATCATCGAGTAGAAGAGGACCTCCGGTGGGCTAGATTCGAGTCAGCAAATATAGTTCAAGTCAAGACTGGCAGAGGGGATGAATAAATTACCTTTTTGACGGGCCTATAACGGCCACCTGAAAAGCTGACAAACTTCAATTGAGCAGGCACAACTCGAGTCATGTTCTCAATATCGTAGCCCATCTTCTCTTTCTCGGGCTTCTTCTTGGTTTCGGCCAAGCTAATCTCCCTATCATCAACTTCTTTCTTCTCCTTGTCATCTTGGTCATCGTTCTTTTTATCATCGTCCACGTCCATTTTGTCACCCGCCTTTAGGCCGGTATGGTCGAGATCCATACTCTCTCGTCGTTGGGCACGCTCCTTCTTTTGCGCTCGGCGTTTGGCTTGAGCCGTTGTTGACAAAATGGCAGTAGCTATCAGAGCTGGCCCCTCTTCAACCTTGACTTCCTGCTCAGGCGGATAGTCGAATAGGCTCTGGCGAGTAGCGCAGTGAAACTTGACGTCAGGCATCTCCAAGTCGTGGTCAAGTCCAATGATCGCAGTAGGTGAGAAGCTCAAAGACAGGAAGTGGGTAAATGGAAACCAGTACCAATATTGCGTGAAGACAGCCATGCCAACAATGCCTGCCATGTTGAGATTGCCGGTCTGGGTTTGTAAACCAATGGTGCAATTGCGGCCACCAGCGTCAATGATTCCGACAGCGAGAGCCGCACCAAACTTCGTCATTGCATCTTCGTGACGATCACCCACAACCTTTTTCAGGGTTTTACGAATAGATGACACCTTTGGATTCATGACGTCATTCTGTTGAACCATGATCATCGATAGGGCGATTAAAGCACCCTGTCTAACAAAATCGGTGGGATCCTTCATCATGGGCTCCAGGAGGTCAATAGCTTCATCAAGCCCGGTTCCAGCACATGAAATCCCGAGGGCCATTGCAGAACCGTAGCGAACGTGAGGATTGTATGACTCTGAGAGCAGTTCAACCATACGAGGGACACTACCCGGTTTTCGGAATAGAATAAAGCCCAAGCTCATGACGGCAATTCGGCGAACATCGTCGTTCACATCACTGACAGCAGTATGCAACAGCTTTCTTATGGCCTTGTTGCTGCCAGTTCCGCAATAAGCCATTGCAACAGTCATGATACCGCCATATCGCAAGGTGGGGTCGGGGTCATTGAGCAATCCGTCAATGAGTACATCGGCACCTTCTTGTCGGCCAAACATGATCAAAGCCATTCCCAAAGCAACGCCACGAACAATTTTCTCATGTGTGGTCTCGTGAGCATAGGTAATCATGTCTTCCAGAGCTTTCACATTGCCGGTTCCGAGCATGATGAGACCCATGGACAGCCCAACAGCCTCACCATTGAGGGCAGAGTCCTGGAACAGTATTTCTTTAAGCTTCTCGAAAATATCACTGTCGCCAGTTGCCATGCCGGCAATTCCTAAACCGAGGGCCCCTCCATGTTGGACGACTTCTTCTTCAGCTTGACTGAATTGACCTTTCAAGTAGTCTAAGGCATCTGCGCCGTGATTAGCATGAATCAATCCATATGCGTACAGAGCGCCGCCCTGACTAAAGATAGAGCCGCTGCTGAGACCTCCCTGCCGAGGGAGATAAGGCTCGAGGAGCTTCCTAGATTGCGACAAGTTGCCTCGATGAATGACTCCCAGTGCTGCAGTAGCTGTGAACTTGGACCAGTTGACTGCCTTGCCCAACCATTCGAGGTTGTCACGGAAGAATTTGTCATTAGTGGTACCTTGGTTCATGAAGGCGTTGCAAAAAGTGACGGCGGTGTGGAAAATGGAATTGCGTCCTTCAAGGCTGTCGCGAACCTTGTTCAGAATACTCAGATCGGTGTGATTATTGCGGTACAAAAATTCGAGATTCAGGCGGATGGTCTTGGATCCGTCGAGGATGGACCGGATGTTTCTATAGACTTTGGCATCATTTTCGGAGAGATTGTCTCCAGAGGATTCTCCTTGATTTTCAAGAAGCGGCTCGCTTTCCGATGGCGGCTCGGACGCCTCGGCGTCCTTCATAGGTTCCTTAGGAGCCGGTAAAGATGCCAGGACCTTATTCAGAAACTCTTGGGTCCCGTTGTCATAGAGATCGAATGCTATTTGGTAGGCATTGGCAATGGACGTACGATCGTCGTTGGCAATGAGGGTTTTAAGCATGCGAGATGCCTCATCGTCGGAATTCAGATAGACGACACATCTCGCGATGGCAAAATAGTCGGGATTCGGAATATCGTTCAAAAGATCGAGAATAAGTCGCAAAATCTCGGTGCGGAAGCTTCGTTCTTGTACAATGTCCATGCAGATACTCAGTATGTATTCCATCAGTTCCTCAGCCGGACCTTGGAGGCCCCCTTGAGTCTTTGCTTTGGATGTCTTTTCATCTTCACTGGCTTGCTTGATGACCCGTCGCAAAACCTCCAGGTTTCGGGCTTCTATGGCGATGCCAACTACTTGCTGATAACGGCCTTGCTTCAAGCAGCTTTTGAATAGGCGGTCGATAATGCGCTGCAGGGAGGCTTCAGTGGCTTTGTCGGGCAGATCCGTGATCGAGCCAGAGCGTCCCTGTTTGGCAATGGGCTGAAAGGTGGCGTCAAGGATAGTGTTGTCAAGAGAGGCACGCGAGAGTAGAGATTTGGGCGGCAAAGTTGTGTGGGAGAACGGCGTTGTGGGAGACATCACAGCACTGTCGGACGCACTGGAGAATGTTGTTGTAAGTTCGGGAAGGTCGGTCTTCTTCGCAGTTCGTGGCTTATTATTCTTTGCAGCTGTTGTAGCAATATATCGATCGACGCACTTGGAGATGATGGTCTCCTCGAATTCGCCAGGGGCGTCTAGCTTGAAGAGATCCCCAGCAGCTAACGCGAAGACCATGCTGTCGTTATATGCCTGGAGATGGTAGTAGACCTTGGCCAGAACAAGAGCAGCCAGCTGACGCTCGGGAAACGAGTTGTCTTCATACAAAGCCTCTCTGTCCATAGTATCAATACTGATGTTCGCGGATTTAGGTTGAATGTGGACTTACATTTGGCTCAAGGAACTAGCAACTTCAGTCCAAACCGTATCAATATCATCGTTCAAAGTCTGAAGTGCGAAAATTTTGAGTTCAGGCTCTTCGTCTGCCAGGAAGGCCAGAACGCCGGTGGCTGATACGAGTCCAGGCATGATGAAAGGATTGATGACGAATGAAAATTAAGAGTAATTTCCAATATCGACAAGACGGGGGCTGGCCGAGCCAAACGCGAGAACTAGGCAAAGATATAGTAGTACGCGGGGGATTTTGGAGAATATGTGATGGCCCTGCGGGTCAGGAAAGGGCGTAGCTGTGCTGGAATTGTTCTCGATAAACAAAGAAGCTCAGGGAAGTAGTGATGGTTGATATGCGCACAGCAGCACAGGTAGCCGAAGGTAAAGAGAAGGCATGGCTGATCCACGTCAGGCACAGCTCTGCCTTGATGATGCACGGACCATTGTGCAGCTGCTAACAGAAACGGCGCGCCAACAAGCAGCCAGCCAATTAGCCCCTTGGATTCAGAGTGTCAGGGGCGTGACCCTTCACGTGATTACGTAGCTCTGGGTTGGAGGTTGCGTCGCTTGGTAGTGAATTGTATTTGAAGATCAATAACCGGTCGGTTTGATCATGACTTTCGCGACCTACGTGCGCTAAGGCACTCGGTCTCTCCATAAACTGAAAAGTCACATTTTTATACGATCAGTCGTTGCCGTGATCCGGATAG
The DNA here is from genome assembly GCA_019022495.1 of Epichloe hybrida. Taxonomy (NCBI): domain Eukaryota; kingdom Fungi; phylum Ascomycota; class Sordariomycetes; order Hypocreales; family Clavicipitaceae; genus Epichloe; species Epichloe hybrida. The sequence goes on from JAFEKR010000013.1 coordinate 1,212,499, forward strand.
GCAGCGATATTATGTGCCACAATTCACTGAGCCCAGCATACTACCAACGTTCACCGTGACCGGACGTCCCTGTTGGTCTTCTGATGGGGGAAAGCGTCGTCATATCAGAAACAGGCAATTCTAAATACATCTGCCATGTCCATGTCAAGGGTTCTACGTTGTTTCTGGCGACAGTATTGACAGAAAATTATGTATTGGGTAGGTAGGTGTCCCTGAATGCTTTCTATTCCGAGACAATTCGAGCATTTGTTACAGATGCCGAATCGACCTTGGAGGAAATTTTAAGACTCTTCTCGGACACGTGTCCAGCCCACCCGGTGCTTTTTTATCGTGGTTACATTTTGTTGTCGAGTCAGTCAACGTCATCCGGATGAGTATAGCTTTTAGCCGGCATCTCTTGTGTATAAATACTGTTTATTCAATCCAGCGTTTCAAATAAAAACTGATGAAAAACGCACCATCACCTCCCCTACAATAAATTCCATATTATTGTTTCCGAGGAGCCCGTTGAAAATGTCGTTAGTTGCTTAACAGTGGCTCCAGCCCGAATCCAGTCCGCACCACCTGCGCCCGGTACCACAGTCTGGAAAAAAAAAAATGTCAAGACCGGCGCAATCACATACTTGCCCGACTCGCCCCATCTGTCCTCAAATCATCCATCCCGGACCTCAGCGTTGCCATCGTCGTTGCCCTCGTCGTTGCCCTCGTCGTTATATTAACCAGCCGTCATGCCCCTTCCAGAGTCGACGTAGAAGCAGCCTACGATTGTCTGCGTCCAGCATTGCGACAGTGCCGCCGTTTGTGGCACGACTGCGTTAAGCTTTTGTTCTGCTCCCCGCGCTAACGCCACGTCGGCACGTTAAGACACAGCGGGCAATATATTTTTTCGATCAATTCCCGCGACAAGGTGACGATGTCAAATTGCGATTCCGAATCGCCCAACTCGATCGCATCTGCCTCGCGCCCGATGACTTACTAAATTTTTCCTCCTCCTTCCGCTGTCAATAACGTGTGAATACGAACTCGACCAGGGAGCACATCGAGCGCGCTCTTGGCAGCTGCTGATTCCCATTATACCCCCTTGTTGATCCCAGACCTTGGTCAACTGGGACGGGACAGCCTAACAACAGCCACCTCGACCGACAATCTTCAGACCACTCGTCGAGAACTATCATGGACCTTCGTTCGGTACTCAATACATCAGATAATAGCGATGGTGGGCCGCCCAAGGCTCCGCCTACGCCGCAACAACAGCATCAGGCCAGACCTTCTCGAAACCCAGCTCAAATCGCCTATCGCGAGTATGCTCAACCGCCGCCCCATCCATCTCCTGGCAGAGCAGCCGGGCAGGAATATCCTCGCCATGTGCAACAGCAGGCACAGAACGCATACCCTCCCCATCCTCCTTACCAGAACTCCGGCCCGCAGTACGCAACGCGTGCACCGCAAACTCATCATGCCCATCACTCTGCATCGTTCCACGATGCCCGATCTCCTGGAGCCATGCCAGCGCCGGCACAGTCCCCCTTTCGTCCAACACAGATGCCAAGTAATGTTCCAGGCGGAGCATCAGGATATCCATTCCCTCCAAGCCAAGGCGTTCAGGACATTTCCAGCCCAAGCCAACGGCACCACTATCCCCCAGGACATTACGCGCAGCAACATCCATCACAAGATGGCTACATGCAAAGAGAAGCGGCGCCATCGTCAGGCACCTATGTGCAACAGCATCAAGTCCCACAAACACCTCCCATAAGCACTGCTACTGGGCCTTCGCAACAATACTTGCACCAACGATCTCAATCTGCTCAATCAACACCGACTCCAACGTCCGCGCATAGTCAGCAACCATTTGGCCCGACTCCAAGTCACGGAAGCCCAATCCAAGGGGCGCGCGCCAAATCCGAATATCGGCACCCTTCACAACCGCCGACACCACTTGGACCACCTCAGTCAACCAATTCTCGTCCACAGCCTGGACCACCTACAAATTTCACACAATCCCAAAGCCCATATCAACAGCGGATGACGTCTGTTGGCGGTGGCCAGCAGCCACAGTCACCAGCACCAGCGAGCACGCATCTTCGTCGAGTGTCTGGATCTGTTCACCAAGAGCCCCCAGTCACTGAACCGCACCGACGATCCAAGTCTTTGCACTCGCGGGAACATAGCTTGTCTGTAAGCCCACGGACTAGGGTCACCTCTGTCGCCAGCAACTCTGATCGCGCTATGGCTTCTCCAGTCGAGAGCGTCAAAAATCCCCCACCGGCAGCACACGGCGTCGCCCGAAACTCAGACCGCGCATCGACGCCGGCGAAGCGCAAGCTAGACGATCGCAAATTGAGTCCAAAGGAGCTGGAACACAAGACTTTGCGACCACCACCAGGCGAAGTCAATGGCGGCAGTATCACCAACGCGCAGCCCTCGTCCTCCCCCGCCGAACCAAGAAACAAACGTCTCCGTCGATCGCATCCGCCGATATGGGCCCAGAGTGCTGCCGTTCTTGGAAATGAAATGCCGAACCAGGCGAACTTTGTTCTTCAGAAGCGAGCACACTCTCATATAAATGGGAAGATTGATGGGGTTGCCAAGGCTGATAGACGAAGCCGGCATACGTCGCCGGAAGCAGCAAGAACGTCAGCTTCGAACGCGTCTAAACCGCCGCCACCACCACCGCCCGCAGAGCCTGGGCCTCAAGACATTCTGGGGCCATGGGAAGCTAGCATTACAGGTGTCAAACCGTACGAGGAGATATCAAAGACAGTCGCCGACTTCATATTTATTCACGTTATTAACAATCCTGACATCAAAGAAATCACTGGTCGAGGAATTCAATTCGAGATTGAGGCAAAACTTGGAACACTCCTCGACAAGGACACCAATTTCCGTGTGGACAGACTCTTGGACACAGAATGTGTGCTGCACGACAATGGCCGCGTGGCCTTTAAAAGCAGCATGACAGAGGTAATATACTCCGCGTTTGCTCTACTGAAATTGACCAAGCAAGTCCGGCCACCCTTTGACTATGAAACTGACAGGTCTTAGGCGCATCACAAGGCGTTCAACGATTTCCTGAACGATGTGGTTATCAAAACTGATCCCCGGGCCCCAAATGGAACCGGCCGCGTTCAAGTACACTACAAGCACAGGCGCGAGGTTGACAGGTATTTCGAGCTCACTCCAGAACTGCAAAATCGGCTTCCGGGCTGTGTCAGATCCAGACTAGGGTCGCGTGTGAGGAATGTCAAAGCTCGTGTGACTTATGATCAAAGAACCGGAGAAGTGCTCAATAAAATTGTCAAAGCAAGAATAGCAGATATCGACATACATATGCCGACAAATCCAATGGACTGCCGAATAAGCATCAATCTTGAAATGAATTGGGAGGGTCCAGTGCAAGAGTTGGAGCAGCTCGGACCAGGCCAGAATGACGAATCTTCAGATAGGCAGAAGGATCGTCTGAGTTATACCCAGGGTCACTACCAGATTGATTTAACACAAGTCACCTTGTCAAATTCGGTTCCGGGGGTAAGTTTCTTTTACGTTTGTGGATAACGAAATGTACTTTCCCGCTAATGCCAAAATCTAGACCGCACACAAAACGGACAAGGAACACGAACTCGAGATCGAACTGGCGTCTCCGATTGTACTAGATCAATGTGCAAAGGCCATGAATGGGGCACCTCACAGGTACCAAGAGTTGATCGAAGGTTTCTTGGACAATGTTCGAGTACTGGCGCGGAAAGCCAGAGAATTCAGCTGAATTGCAGGATTTCGCCACTGTGTTTAGGCTCTCCCGACGCAGACAGTGCTTTAAGATGTCAGAGGCGTTGCTTTCGCGAGCGGCCCGGCCTCTTACGTGGCGGCGTAACATGAAACAAAAATAACGATCCAGATGCCCATTGTATCGCCATCAGCAGCGATACGTCGCATTTGATATGCTCCAAAGAAAGGTCAGGTAGAATGAGGAGGAGCTCTTGTACATAAGGAACGTATGGATATATCATCTTGGTTAGTCTGTATTCAATTTCGCGGATAACGAAAAGGGAAAGGATTGATTCCGGTTTTCAACGGGTCACAGGCATACGCCGTTGAATAGCGTTGTCGCATGCTCGTTTACTCAATAACTCGTGTCTTTTCACATACATTTGTGAACAAATGGTGATCTGCTACTATGCTCGGAAGCCCCAAAGTAGCAGCCTCATTGGCTTTCTACGTCGGGTTTCCTGCCGTAATCAGTAGACCACACTCCATCCGATGCTTGTGGTATAAAAAATTGCCGCTCCAATCACCCAATTGATGTCATTCAACATTGGGCCAGCCGTTGGGCCCGGCGCCAGTGACCCATACAATCCGGTGGCTACAAGCCCCGTTATCGTCGTTGACGGCCAACTCCGACCCAGCAACAACGTTATCAGCATGTTTTGTCCCGTTGGCCCCGGCTATCACCGGCGGGAGCACTCCTTTTGCCGAATAAGATAAGAGACGCCCGATAATGATAACGTGTTACACCCACAAGGGCATAATTGATCCCTGCCGCACGATAGTCTCGCTACTTAACTAGCTAAGACAAGAGTCCACCCCTAGCTAGTTATTTTCTATAATCTCTATAACTATATAGTATGTTTTAGTACTATATTAGTACCTTACCTATAGTAAAGGTACTTAGGTATTTAAACCATAGTTTACACTCTCTTATAGGGTTAAATAACTTAATAAAGATAGTTATATTAAACCTTAGCTTTATAGTCTAATATAGTAGTAATTATATAGTGTTTATAATTATTATACCTTTCTTCTAAATTAGTACTCTTCTCTTTAAATTAACTAATTATTTAATCTTAAAATAATTAGTATATACCTAGTAAAAGAGAGGCCTAATTTATTAATATTATAATTAAGTAACCCTAGTACACTAGGATTAATACTACCTTTTACTAGTTTAATAATAATACTATAAGATATCTTATAATAGCTAAGGAATCTTTAAAAGGTAATAAGCTAGCTATTAAGCTATAGGAGCTTTACTATTAGGACTTATAGTATAAAATAGTTAAGGTAAGAGCTATTAAAGATAGAATTTAGGTCTTTATTAATCCTAATATAAATCTATAGCTAGATTACCCTCCTAAGCCTCTAATCCTTATAGGAAATAGAACTCTAGTAAAGAGAAAGGTAGTAAAAGCTATATAAAGTTAATTATTTACTTTAAAGACCTTAGGAGTTTAAATATACTTATATAGCACTAAAGCTATAATTAGTAGCTTTTAGTAACCCTAGGAAAGCTTACCTAAAGCTAATAATATACTTAAAGAGAGTTATTTTTAGTACCCTTAATAACTTAATAATACTAAAGATAGTACTTAGTTTACTATTCTTAGTGGTTATTATTAAGTCTTTAATAGTTAATTCTAGAGCCTTATAAAAGCCTTATAAGAGTATTATATATAGTTTATAAGGACCCTTAAGCTTAAATATAAGTAAATAACCTTAAGGTATATATCTCTTTATAATAAGATTAAGGAGCTTAAGAGAAATATAATACCTTTAAGTAAGACTATTAAGTATTATACTAAAGTTAATTTTAATAAGACTATTAAGCAAAACCTTATAAGAGTAAATATTAATAAATAGCTTATAAATACTTTAATTAGTTATAAGAGATACTTCTAAGTAAACTACCCTATTACTAAGGGTAACTTACCTATAGAAATAATTAATAACACTATTAGGGCTTAATTCCTTACTATCTTAGCTTAGGTTAACTTATTAATTTATACTATAAAGAGTAAAGGAAAGGTCCTAAATTTCTATAGTATTATAAGTAAGATTAGGCACCTAATTAAAGCCTAAGGAAGGTCTTAAGTAAAGGCTAATAACTCTTTTAAAGTAAAACTAACTCTTAATAGTAAAATAAAGGATAAAGCTAAGAAAGAGAAGGTAAAGAAAGATAACTATATTTACTATAAAAATATAAGGTAAAGAAGTTAAAAGACTTATAGAAAGTCTATAAGGCACTTTACTTAATAAAGGACTAGAAAATTAATAAAAAGCTATTAAAGAAAGTAAAAGAAGTAATAAATTATTAACTTAATAATATAAAGAAAGTATATAATACTTAGTTAAAGAATAATAGCGTAAAGGAACTTAAAGAAAATAATACTATATTTACTACTATAGGAGAGTCTATAGAGGCTTTCCTTGCCTAGGGTAAATCATAAGTTATACTTAATAGCAAAACCTTAATCTATATCTTTAATAATAAACACTAGTTTATAGACCTTAATTATAGTAAGTAGCTTAGAATTTAAGTAAGTTATAGTGTTATAAACGCCTATAGCATTAGCATAGCTTAGATTATCTTAATAGATAGCTAGACTCTTACCTTATTAAATACCTAGTACTAACTAATATTCTTTATAAACCTTATATCTCTTTAGCTACTTATATAAAAGGGAATAAGGTAAGATAATCTTACTAGAAGGGTAATAGACCTAGTAAGAGGTAATTAGGAGATATTTTAGACTTAGGTTATTAGTATATAGCTATGTATAGAGGGCTTAAGCCTATTAGAAGCTTTTATTATTAAAGGAGATTTATAAGACTTAAAAACAGCTATAATAACTCCTATAAATCTAAAGCACACTAGATTAGTATATCTAGGAGAGAATATAATAGATTAAGTACTTTAGAAGCTTTAAATTTAATTAAAGGAAAGAAGCATAGGTAAATATAAGGTTTACTAAACCTCTAAAGTATAGAGGTAAATATTATAAGTCCCTTAGATAGGATCCTTACCTTTAGGACTACTTTAGGTAGTCTCTTTTAACCTCTTTACTTAATTATTAAGGTATAATAAGGACTAATATATTACTCTTTTTATTTATAAAGTAATAGGACTATATTATATCTTTATAATCCTATTAAAGACTAATATTACGCTTTGCTTTAATTAGTTAGAATCTATATACATAAGAGTATATAGTATTCATATTATAGTTATAATAACTAATAGTAAGACTACCTTCTAGACTAAAAAATAAAAAGAAGAGGTTATAAATAAAGGTATTATTATTAGAAAGTCTAGCCTAGCTTACCTACATTAAAATAGGCACGCTAAATAGTCTAGGGGGGTGATAATAAGGGTTATAATAACTCTTATAATATAATTAGGCTTCCTAGAAGACCTCTAGCCTATAGCTACTAAAGTAGCTATTTATATATTAAATTAAACGCCTTAAAAGCTGCTTAACTAGTAATTACCTTAATAAGTGTTAAATAGATAGTTAAGAGATAATAAGCTTTAATAAAGTTACTTACTAAAGGAGCTAGAAGCCTTAATAACTTACTTATAAGCTTTTAGATATAAAGTATTTATAATAATATAAAGTAAGCTTTATAAGGTAAGTCTAAAGCTTACTTAAAGAGCTTATATTAGATACCTTGCTAGATACGTTTCCTCTATGTAATACCTAATTTAGGTGCTAATAATAAAGAGGAGCTACTAGTTCTTATTAAGCTATATTACCTTTAATAAGTCTATCTTTTATACTTAAGAAAGAGGGCTATTATTAACCATAAAAGAGGTTAAAAACAATGCCTTAAAGAGCTAGTTAAAGATAATAAGAATAAAAGCTCTAATATAGGGCTTCCACAGATTATATACTCTCTATTACCGTAATAACTACTTAATTAGCTTTAATAAGCAGAAACTCCTACTAGTTATAATTAATAAGATTATAAAGAAAAGGGAAAAGAAAGTTAAGAAATAAATTTACTAACTTCTCTGAATTCACTAGGGAAATTCCTAGATTTAACAGATTATATACTGTTAAGTATTAATAATTTACTTAACCTACCTAATAGTAGTAATAATTACAAAATATTAATAAATCTAGAAGATTATAATAATCTTAAAGCATTTACTATAGCCTTTAAGCTAGGACCTAAGAGTAAGGAAAAGCCTTATATATCTAGGCTTCCTCCTCCCCTAGCTTATTATAATTATTTAGCTAGTTATCTAAAAGAAAAAGAATTTCATAAAGCCTAAGATAAGGAATTTAATAGAATTATTAATAGAAAGGTAGCTAAGAAGGTATCTAAAACTAAAGTCCTTTTATATATAAAGCTTCTAGGCCTTACTTAGGTTTTCTTATATAAACTAAATAAGTAAGGTTACCTCCTATAATATAAAGCTTATCTCTATATTCTTAGAAATTATTAACTAAAGAGTTATTTATTAACTTAAGTAGTAACCCTAGCTACTAATACCTTTAGGCTATTTATAGCTATTATATATTACTTTAATCTTAAAGCACACTAGTATAACTTTATTATAGTATTCCTAAATTTAGACTTTAATAAAGAAGTTTACTATAAAATACCTTTAGGCTATAAAGATAAATAAGCCTATCTAAAGCTTCTTAGAGTAATTTATAAACTATAAAGAGCGCCTCTTTTATAGATAAAAGAGCTAATTAGCTAGCTAATTAGTAAAGGCTTTATATAAATCTTTAAAGATATTTATATGTTTATTAAGGATAGGTTAATTATCTTTGTTAAAAATAAGACTTATTTTTAGCCCTTTTCTAGTTAAAGAACCTTCTTATTACTAGCTTGCTTTGCAAGTCTGACAGCTGCACTGCAGCTGTCAACGGTCGCGAGGGCAGCTATCAATAGCTGCGTCGCAGCTGTCAACAGCTGCGACTAACTGTGTGGATAACTAATTAGTTAATTGCGTTATGGCTGCAAGTGTAGTTATAACTATGCCACTAGTAATTAGGTAAGCTAGGGTAACGTAAGCTAGGGTAACGTAAGTAGGTTACCCTACATATAACTTACCCTATAGCTATCTTTAATAATGATTTTCTCTTTATCTAGAGGTTATATAAAAGTTTTATATATAGTAAATTAAAGCTTAAAGATAGGGCTTTCTCTTTATATAAGGTTATTTTTTGGACTAAAAGTTAGTGTATATGGGTTACTAGCTAGTATAGTGGTGAGTTGATTTTTTAGTTTTTGTATATAAATGAATTTTACGGAAAATCAAAAGTAGCCTGTAAGACCCCGTTAGCGGCCCGGATCCACTAATACAGTTAGTAAGTCTATAAGAGGAAGAAGATCTTTTTAACTAGCTAGATAGCTAGTTCTCTTAACTAACAACAGCCGTATTACTTGTATAACATATCTAAAATTAATTCTATTGCTCTATAAGATATTATAAAAGTAATCTAGATTAAATTCTATTAGTTAATAACTGCTATAACCTTCCGTTACGTTGCGTTAATTGATTTAATGTTATAGCCTTATTAGTCCCCGACCGTAGAGCTTGCGCCCGTATAGCTATTACTAGCTAGCAACTAGCTCCCTATATCTTAATAGGTTATGAGCCCGGCTCTATCACTATAGATTCCGTTTTAGGTTACTTTGTGTATAATTATAGAAGACTTCCCTTCTATAAAAAAGGAAGGACCTGCGAGAAAGAAGCTTTTCCCTTCTATAAAAAGGAATTAATTATGGCTACAGAAGACTTCCCTTCTATAAAAAAGGAAGGATCCGTGAGATAAAAGCTTTTTCCCTTCTATAAAAAGGAATAAATTTTAAATATAGAAGACTTCCCTTTTATAAAAAAGAAAGGACCCGCGAGATAGAAGCTTTTCCCTTCTATAAAAAGGAAAATAGATACTAAAGGAAAGGGAAAGGGACCTATAACCCCTAACCCTAGTGCGCAAGAGGTTCTAAATAACTAGCTAAAAGAGCAGGCTATTAAGCAATAAGTAACTATAGACTAGTTATTAGAGAAGCTAGAAAGCTTATCTATAACTGTAAATAGTTGTATAGAGGGTGTGAAATCTAATAAGCCCGCTAGTTAGCAGCAAGATCAGCAGCCTATTTAAGAATAACAAGCTGAATCTAGCTCCGTACAAGCAACCTTTAATAATTCAATTATTAAGGAATTTAATAAGAGGGTTTATAGTTTCCCAGAGACTACTAGGCTTAAAGGAGCTGAAAATTTCGAACAATAGAAACAAGCCCTAACTATCCAATTTAGAGCTTTAGGCATGCCTAATTTTCTAGATAATCCGGAGAGTTCTAGGGCGCTAGGGGATCCAGATCAAGCTATTATCCTTATGTTACTAAGGGATAGTTATACAGAAGGACCCTAAGCCGCTATAACTTGGCAAAAATCACCTAAAGAAGCCTATAATTTACTTGTAAGGTAATATTCACATAGCGTTGAAATCCAGAGGGGGTCCCTATATTCAGAATTTTATAACCTGAATTTTCAAGAGTTTAAGGGGACTCTAGAGTCCTTTAATGCAGTCTTTAATAATCTACTAGCTAGATTATCGATTTTAGGGGTCCTGATTGCTCCGATAGATCAGGTTAATCAATATCTTCAATCCCTGAAATCAACCTTCCTGTAAGGGCTTGGGCTTTGCCTAAGCATTTTCCGTATAGCAGGAAGGGTAGGGGCAAGCAGGAATAGGTAAGGTAAGGAAAGGGGGGCTTACATAAGGAGCTAAGGGGGTATAAGGGGTATTACTAGGGATAGCCTCTTCTCCTTTCCCTTCTCTTCCCTAAGTCTCTTAATACTATATTAACGCCCTATTATAGCTACCTAGGGGCTAGTCTATAATAATTAAGAGACTTCCTTTAGTTTAAAAAGAAGGCTACTAAAAGAAATAAAGTAAATAATAATAGACCTAATAGACACGCTTTATCCTTATAACTAACCTAGCTAGGGGACTTACACCCCCCTATCTAAAGCTATAGTACTACTAGAAGCCTAGAATACCTAGTTTAAGACGCTTTAACTAATACTAGTATAGTAGGTAAAGGCAATTAAAAGCCTATAATAACACATACATGTAAACCTAGAATTAGTAGTATAATAAAACTTCCTACTAAACGCCCTAATAAACCCTACTAGAATTAATCTAGATTATATTTTACTTTAGGGGCTAGCCTTACTATCCCTTATATTATAAATCCGCTAAAAACTAATTCCTATAGGCAACCTATATAATAGTAATAAGGCTATATTTACTACCTAGAAGTTCCTAATAGAATATAAGTTAGAGGTAAATAGGGACTTTATTAGGTCTAATAAGGACTAATAAGTGTTTATTTATTAGAACCTATTACCTAAGGTTTAGGCTTAGATTATATTATTCTTTAAGTGTTAGTTACACCAAGGGATTGGTATGCACTAGTGCAACGTAGGGTCAGGTTCAATAATATAATAAGGTCTAAGGATCAAAGCTATCTACAGCGTTATGTAGCTATAAGAAAAGGGGGACGCAAGTCACGTGTGTGCCTCGCGTACGGGTGCAGCTAATCATAGTGCGGCGCTGCCACACGTGCTCCACTCTCCTAGTAGTTAACCTAATGTTAACCTAGTTATTATAACACTAGTAACTTCTCTTTTTAGGAAGAAAGTAAGGCAGGATAAATCTAGTACTAAAAGAGGGAATTAGTAGGTATATAAATAAAATAAGCCTATATAAGGATGAGTGGGTCTGATATTAAATTTAGACTCCCTATTGGTTAACAATGTAATGCAAAGAAAAATCGCTTAATCCGTAGATTAGAAAGCGGGCTTAATCAGGAGCTTCTAAAAGCTTAAAAAACGCAATAAAAATCAGGATCATTCAAAATGAACATAAGTGGATACAGGGAAATGAAATGAGGGCTTCTTATTAGCTCAGGTATAGTCAGATCGGGTTCTCGTCAATCTTATCTAGTCTCTAGTCTCTTTACCTAGCCTTTAACTCGAATTACAGCTTCGTTTAAGTTAATAAAGGTCTTAAGGCTCTTATTCAGAGATGCCTTTATTATCGCGTTAGTAAGGTTATTATTACCATTAATCCACCATACTTCGTAGATCTCTTGTTACTTATATAATTACTAAAGTGCTATAATATTAATTATAAGGCGTTTCTCCTTTATAGAACCTAGCTTTATAAGACACTTGTATAACAAAAAAGAGTCTATATAGATAATCATAGGGATGCGATTAATCTTCAATTAGTCCGTGATTATGTTAAGGGTTATTGTAATTACATAGGCTATATTAGCACCTTGTACCATTGAGTATAGTTTAGAAGTAAGGGCGCTACGGGTTACACGCTTACTCTTTGTTAAGCTATATATAATAATATTACCTTTTAAGGTAAATATATTGTCTTTCGCCTCTTTATTACTAATTACAATTATATATCCTATCTAGGAACTTAGATCTTTGTTGTTAGCAAGGGATCCATCCACAAACACAAATAACTTCGTATTCTTAAGGTCTAGAGGGATGTAATATAGGCCTTAGTCTTAATGTTAGATCTACCAGTCAAGTCGCTTATTTAATTGAGTTATATTATCGGGAGTTAGATCTTGATGTTATACTGTAATTAATAAGTTATAAAGGGCTTTAGGTTAACAGATAGTTATAATATAACTTCCTTATGCTTATTATTCAATATAATCTTGTTTTACAGTTAGCGATTATAGGTTAATCTACCTAATCTTCTTGCTCTAGCCTTTTTAATAAAGTTCCATTAAGTTATTAGCGTTCTAGGTAAGGATACAACCATTAAAGATAAGGGGATTCTTAGCTAATAGCTTCTGCTTTAGCTTTACTAAGAAATTCGCCTTTTACAGTTCCTTCTCTTTAAGGTTGTAGAAATCCTAGTTACTAAGGCCTAGCGTATTATTAGTCTACATGCTAACTACTCTAAAGAGGTTATTATTATTCTCTTCCGTGATTAGCAAGCATAGGTCATAGGACAAAGTCATTATCTTAAGCATCTCTTTGTGGTAATAGAAGTAGGTTACGAACTAGTAAGTTCTAGCTTTTATAATTCCGTATAAAGGCTTAATAACTTTTATAACAGTTCCTTTAGGGAATAGATATGCTATCTATTTAGGTAACATAGCAATAATCAATCTTATAAGCTACGTTTTCAATTACATATAAGCTTATGTAATATCTTGAATCCATAGGATAATTCCTCTAGATCTAAGTGATAGTGCAATCGCGACAATTAATCATTAGCTTAATCTTTAGATTGTCAGGGATTAGGTTAGGATAAATTCCTTCCCTTTATTATTTATCCCTTAAATCACAAGCTATAACTTTTCATATAGCATAGCTATTCCTTTACCTTTGATTTCTCTTACTATATAAGATTTAAAGAGTCTCTCATTACTATGCTTAGTAGGATCAAATAGCGTGAATCTAAACACATTATAAGCTTATAAAGCATTAATCTTAATCTAATCTAATAGCTTAAAGGGCTTGCCTAGGGTTATAATCTTTCCTTCTTAATATAACTAAAGGGCTAGATCCTAATCAGCTTCTTCCTTTACTATAATAAATACTACACTTAACTTGCTATTAGCTATAAGTTCCTCTATTAATACTTCCTCTTAGTCTTTATTTACTAAGTACATAGTTACTATGTATTTAGTTCCTATAAGGTTAAATTAAACCATAAGCTTCTTTTATAGTCTTTTATGCTTTCTCTTAGGCTATAGTAGTTCCTTGTTTATTTCTAAAGCTTCAGGGATAATCTCTTTAATTATTAGGGTCTTATCTACATCTGTAGCTTAGTCTTTACCTCTAGGTGTTAACTTGTGAAGTTCTTTAGTATAGTATAGGTTATAATAGTATGGTTTAATAACTATTAATTAGAATCTTATTAGTTTATAAGGTATTTAAAAGGTATAGGTTTCTCTATTAGTAGCAAGAAGCTTATAGGGGCTATGCTATCTATCTTTCTCTCTCCATACGCATATATCTAACTATAGCGGAAGTTAGTGCATTAGTAGTGTATCTAGGCTATTTCAGGTTCTTAAAGCATTATAAACTTATTACTTTACTAGGAGTTATTAGACCTTATTAGTAGCTTTACAAATTACTTTAGCTTATTAAATAACAGATACACTTAGCGGTAACTTATCAGTTATCCATAGATATACACTAAAGATAAGAATCATAGGAATAAGACTATTAAGGCCTGCTAAGTTATTCATAGCTTTTATAGCTATCTAAAGTCATTACTTAGGCATGAGATCTTAGCCTATAAAGTCTATAATAATTATATAGGCTCGCTATAATAGTTCATAATAGCGTTCAACTTTTCTAATGCTATTATAGGCCTTGACTAGAACTTTATTAATCTTAATTAACAGTAATCGTACATAATGCTTAAATTCTACTAATATAAAGTTCTTTCTAGCATTATAAATAATCTATTCTAAAGGACCAAGGTAGGTGTTAATCTAGTATTCACGCAAGGCGTTCTAAATATTACATACCTTCTGCTTATTTAGATTAAGGAATTAAGCTACTTAAAATAAGGTTATAGAATTAATAACATAAAGAATAGGTCGTCTATTAATTTAAACGATATTAACTATAATCTTATAGTTAAACTCATAGTTATCTTTAATCGTAAACTTGAATCTGCCTAGGGCCTTTCTATTTATTTAGTAATAGTAGCAAATTTTAGTTAATTACTTAATAGCCTTTACTTTAATATTATATCTAGCTTAGTTTAGTATCTTTATAAGCTATTTAACTAATAGGTGACCGAATCGTTAATATAGTTAACGGAGTTCTGTTTCTAATAGGTAGAAAGCTACCGTTTCTCTAGCTTCTAGAGTCTACTAAAGATATCCCTATTTCCTAATAATAGGAACTATCTTATTATCTTAGATTAATATGTTTGCAAGGTTATTTACCTTAACGCGTAACCTATCTATGTTATCTAAAGAGAATAAGAAAGGCGTATATATGTTAATCACATAGAAAGGGATATTACCTAGCTCTATTAGTACGTTAACTACTCCTTTTATAATCACGCTCCTAGCACCAAATTCAATTATCTTTTCTAGAGTTAGTTTAATCTTTAGTAATAGCATTAATCTTAGCAAAGCTTGTACTTATTGATTCTAGCTATTAAGACACCTAAGGCTCCTATGTTAGGCATTATCCCTTAGAAAACTTCTTTAGAGTAATATTTCTCTAAAATATAAGAGGTTTTTATATTATTAAAGGGATTATGCTTAAGGTATATATGCTTAAACAATTCATCTCTTAGGATATTAATAACGTTACTATTAACTAGTTAAAATCCTAATATAAAGAATTATGTAATACTTAGCTAGTTAAACTTTAATATAGAAGTCTCTTTTACATTATTATCCTTATCTTCGTTATTATTAGACTTAATAAAGGTTTTAGCTAATTCCTACGCTCTATTAGCAAGGTTATTAGCTTCTTTAGATACTTAGCCTTTATAGGCCATAAGAAATACCTAATACTTTTTCTCTATTAGTGGTAATTAGTGTCTCTTATTCTTCCACTAGCGCTCTTTTGCCTCTTTCTAGTCTTTTTCTAGATAGTTTATTAACTAGCATTTGTTCTTGTTATAGACGTGGCATCTGCTGTAGTTATAGCCTTAGTTATAGTAACTATAGCCTCTGTCTTAACCTCGTTAATTATATAGTTAGTTATAATAGTAGTCTGTGAACATTACTTCTAATTCATTAGCATTAGTAGTACTAACGGTGTTTTAATTAAATTAGGTAGCTAATTTGTTAGCTTTAGCAATAGAGATTAATTTACAGAGGTCTCTAGTAAGTCCTTTAAAGCTAGGTGAATAATTATATTTAGCTTGCTTACACTCTAGAACACTAGAAATTACGCTTAGGGTCTAATAATAGAGTTTTGTATTAACTATTAATAGGGGAAAGAGTCCTCTATAAACATATTTAAGGGTTATAAGTAGAATCTTAAGATAATCTAGTTTGGATTTATCTGGATTAGCAGCGATAATATTCCTAAGTGTTATACTATTCCATTCTTAGTAATAAAACTATTAGTTACTTTCTATTTTAAATCATTAACGAATGTCGTTAACCATTTGTTCGTATATAAAGCCTTTATTTGCTAGATAATCAAGGTAATACTACTTAGCATCACCTAAAAGCATAATAGGAAGGGCCTTATATATGTATTCCCACAGGAGATTTAGTCTGTTACATTTATTCTAGAATAAGTTAACTTTTAGCGTGAGAAAGTCGTATATCTTCCCACTATAATAGTTATTATCCTTATAGCTCTTCATAAGTTCTAAGATCTTTCTCACGATTTGATCTTTAGATAGGATTATCACTATTTGCACAGCTAGGGTCATCTGTTATATCGGTTGTTCTAGGATAATTAGCGGAATTATCGGATTTATTAGGGGTTTAGGTGTGTTTTTTCCTAGAGGTAGTTATGTGGCCAGAGGGTTGTTTAAAGCGGGATTATAAGGGTTATTAATTAGGGGATTATATATAGGAGGATTATATACTAAAGGGTAATGGATAGGGGCAGTGTAAATTAAAGGGCTTGTGATCAGAGGGCTTTTAAGGGTAGGATTATTTAAAGAGAGGAATTTGCCTATGGCGATTTGCTTCGCAATTTCGTTTTCAGGCCACTATGACATTATTTCTTCTTTAAGGACTTAAATTAACGATTTAACAATCTTACTACTTTAATTTTAAATAATATAGACGCCATTCTCGCGTAGGCAGTCTTGTAATTCACATACTAAAGGTCATGAAGCTTAATCAAGTGTTTCTTTCGTCTAGCTATTAAGGTTATTATAGAAGATCTCCTAAAGGGCAAGATCTTTATATTAACTACTCTTATAGACATTAATTATCCAAGCAAGATAGTTATTAAGCTCCTATTCCTTAGTAGTCTAAGGATCTAGTTCTCTTAAGCTCTCCTAGTTAGTAGTAATAACTAAGGTATGTTTTTAAAGTCATAGAGATAAGCTTACTTTATTAGGTCTTAACTAGGTAAGCTACTTTCCTTTAGTAGTTTATAATAAAGCTTATTTATTACTTAGGGGTGCTATTATTAATAGTCTTTAGCTAGTAAGGCTAAGGGATTTTTAACTAGTAGGGTTAAGGGGTTTTTAATCTCTAGTTTAAGAAGTTATACATAGCTATAAACTCTTAGTTAGTTAATTAGTTTTCTTATGATAGATAATAGGATTAATTCTTCTATCTATAGTCAGAGACTTGCTAATAGAAAAAGTTAAATCCCTAGGAAGCCTAATATCTAGTATCTAGAGTCTATCTTCCTTTAGCACACTTCCTTAGGTAGCTAAAGGAAGGCCTTTTCTTAAGTAATTCCTAGCTTATCTATGGTTTTTTAACCACTAATTAGTGTTAGTTACACTAAGGGATTAGTATACACTAGTATAATATAGGGTTAGGTTTAATAATATAATAAGGTCTAAGGATCAAAGCTATTTACAGCGTTATGTAGCTATAAGAAAAGGGGGACGCGAGTCACGTGTGTGCCTCGCGTACGGGTGCGGCTAATCACAGTGCGGCGCTGCCGCACGTGCTCCACTCTCCTAGTGGTTAACCCGATGTTGACCTGGTTGTCGCAACATTAAGATAAGCTATATAAATAACTATAACCCTATAGCTTTCCTAACCTACTTAGAAACGCTTTATATAAATCCTTATAGATAGGAGATAGCCCTTATAGAACTTAACTAAATAAAATAAGGGGTAAGGGAGCTATTTACTATGTTTTTTATTTATTTTAAATAGAAACTCTCCCTAGTAGGGGGGACCTATTAGACTAAGGATATTAAGCTAGCTAAGCTTTAACACATACTTAATAAGTATATAAGAGAAATATCTATTAGTAAGGGGATAAGCTAAATAGAATACTATATTATAGTTACTTAGTACTATAGTATTATAGTTAATATTAAATCTTATACCTTAGAGAAGAAGTTTTAGAACTAATATAAACCCTAGCTAGGCTAACCTACCCCCTAATAAATAGACTATAATAGTAATACACCTATAATAGGAGTATATGCTATAATAACTTAATAAGGCAAGTAAAATAAGCTAGATAAGAAAGATAAGGGCCTAAAGAGAAATATAAATTAGCTAAGGGCTAAGTAAGTAACTTAAGTAAAACTAACTAAATACCACTAAGAGGGGTACTACCTATATTATAAATCTAAGGACTATTATATCTAGGAATACACCTTCCTCCTGCCTTACTAACCTAAGGTCTAGATTAACTTATATAAGGTAAATATAGAAAGCATAGATAAGGAGGTTACTATAAACTCCTTAGAAAACAAGTAACCCTTAAGTAAAGTCTTATATAAGGATAGAGGGGCTAGCTAGTAGCTATAGATTTAGATAAGTATAGCTAGTTTATAGATATAGATAAAGATATAGATTAATATATAGACTAACTACCTTTCTTAATCCTAGTACTCTTTAGTATATATTTTTATATTAATATCTAGATTAATTATAGCTATAATTACTATAGTGCTATTAGTAAATTAGTAGTAAGATAGCTTAGCCTAGAGCTTATATAACTACTAAAATAAAGGTAGGTATATACTATAGTAAAAATAGAGAGAAGAGGGAGGTAATAAAGAGAGAAGTCCTTCTCTATTACTTATATAGTATAAGCTAGTATTAATATTAATAGGTAAGAGTTATTAGTATACCTATATATTATCCTAGGTTTTACCTAGGATATTATCTTTAGTATACTATAGCTAGAGCACTATAATATTATAATTTATATAGTAAAATAGTAACTAGTAATTAGTATAGTAAAGGGCCTTTATGTTTTAGAAGCCACTAAGCATAGGGGGGAAGCCCTAGTATAGGGGATTATTAGTTCCTTATATATAGCTAAGGTATAATAGGTATAAAAGATAAGGGATATTATAATAAGGTTTATAGCTATAAGCCTTAAAGAAATAATAATAGTACTATAGATTATAGCGCCTAAAATAAAACTAGATAGCTTTAATATAGCTATATTACTAAGGGAATTAGCAGACTTCGTGGATTTTTTTAATAAGGCTAAAGCTAATAGCCTACCCCTATATAGGGGTTCCCTTAATTATTATATATATTTACATAGGAATCCGGACAGATCCGAACTAACATCCCTATAGGGTCTACTATATAATATACTAAGGGATTAGTTATTAGAGGTTTATTACTAGATAATAAATCTAATAGATAAGGGCTAGATTTATGCTAGCTCCTTATTAGCTATAGCCCTTATTCTCCTTATAAAGAAAGTAAATAAAGGATAGTGGTTTTGCGTAGACTATTACACACTTAATAAGATTATAGCATAGGATTAATATCCACTCCTATTAATTAAGGAGACACTACGCTCCCTCTCCTAGGCATATTAGTTTATAAAGGTAAATATCCATGTAGTATTTTATAAACTATAGATAGCTAAGGGTAAGAAGCACCTTACTACCTTTTACACTAGGTTTAGACTATTTAAATAGTTAGTTTATCTATTTAGCCTAGTAAGTATACTAGTAACCTTCTAATAGTATATTAATAAATCCTTAGGGGATATATTAGGGGACTTTATAATAGCTTACCTTAATAATATTCTAGTTTACTCTAGGGGATTAAGGAAGGACTATATAGTAAAGGTATAATTAATATTAGGACGCTTATGTTTTACAAGACTATACCTTAATATTAATAAGTCTATGTTTACTATTAAAGAGGTCTAATACCTAGGATATATTATTATAGTAAAACGCTTAATTTATCCTAATCCTATAAAGGTAGTAGCTATAAGGGAATAGGTAGCACTTATAAAGCTATAAGGGGTTTAAAGCTTCTTAGGGTTTATAAACTTCTATTATAACTTTATTAGTAACTTCTCTAAGTTAGTAGCCCCCCTTATTTATCTTACTAAGAGAAATACTTTATTTTACTAGGGACTAGAGAAGAATAAGGCTTTTAAGAGGCTAAAGAATACTTTTATTATATATCCTATCCTAGCATAATAGGATCTAGACTGCCTTATAGTAGTAAAGGCTAACTACTTAGGAATAGCCCTTAGTAGTTACCTCTTATAATTAGGACTAGATAGCGTATTATACCTAGTGGCCTACTACTCTACTAGTCTTATAGTATTATAGAAGAATTATATAATTTATAATAAGGAGCTACTAGCTATTATTTTATACTTAAAGGTATAGTTAGTAAAGTTATAAGGCATCTCCTACCTATTCATGATTTATATAGACTATAAGAACCTAGAGTACTTTATAACACTAAGACTAATATTAGAATAGTAAGCTTAATAAGTAAACACGCTTATGCTATTTAATTTCTATTTACGTTATAAACCTAGCATATAGGTATAATGCCTAGATGCCCTATCTAGGAGGGAATAGGACTAATATAGGGAGTCCTTAAGATAAGGATAGGTTCTATAGCTAATTATAATTATATAACTATTCCTATTACTAGAAATAAACCTAGATAAACCTATTATAGCCTTACACACACACTAATTATCCTTATCTCTAATAAGGGAGGCTCTCTTTACTAGTAAGCACCTTTAGGACCTCTAGGACTAGGCTATTATATTAGACCTTATATATAGTATATAACTAAAAGCTATTTAGGAGAGTGCTAGGAAGTTTCCCCTAGAAGTAATAATAAGAGAATAAGTTATAGATTATTCTATAGGCGCCTATAGCACACTATAGTTCTAGGGGTATATATAAGTCCTAGCCTAGGAACCCCTTATAATAACTCTTATCTAATAAAGTTATAACTCGCTAATTATAGGTTACCCTAGCTATAACACTACGTTTTAAATTCTATAATACTAGTTTTATTAGAATAGAATGTCATAGGATATAGTAAGATTTATTTATAACTACTACTATATTAGCAGCTATAAGAGCTATTAGTAACACTAGGGCTTACTAAAGCCTTTACTAATCCCTAATTAGTTTTAGTTACAAATCTCTATTAACTTTATAATAAACTTACTAGCTTTATTACCTAAGTAACCTTAATACCTTATAGTTATTATAGATAGGCTATTAAAGTTTATGTAGCTTAAGGCTATAACCTTTATAAAAGCTAAGGATTATATAGAACGCTTTAAGACAGTTTAGTAAAGGTTTAGAGAATTCTGTTGGATTCACAGGGTATTGAATTCAATGTAATACAGTCGTGAGCCCGAAGAATAGTATCATTATCAATTATCTATTCTAGGCTACGTTGTCTGTTGTCATAATTGATTAAGTTGTAGGAAAAGAGAGGTAAAAAGCTAGAAGTTATAATGTATAAAGGGAAAAGGGGTTACGCGTTTATGTCCCTATATTTCCTAGCTAATTAACATACTAGGTTATAGGTTACGTATAGGGTCCACGCGTGGCCTAAGCTTCTGCTAGGTAATTACGGCTATGACGCGTAATTAATATTACCTTTGTTCTAACACTAGAACTTCTCTCTTTTAATATGATTATTAACGCGCGATATTAATCGTAGAAATAAAAAGGAAAGATAAATTAAGAATATAATTAATAGGGGATGTAAGGAAAAGAACTTATAGCCTATCTAGGCGTATAGTTACTAATAAAAGGGAAATAACAATCTTACTTAGCCTATAAGCCTATATAAGAATAAGTAAGTCCTTCTAAATCCCTTCTTTTCCTTAAAATAACACATATACTACACTATAGCGCGTATATAACATCTTCCTCCTCCTTAGCAATACCTTTATCCTCCTACATACTACTATTAATTTCTATAGTCTACTAGGAGGGCCTAGTAGGCTAGCGTAGTTATAGCTACTAGGGATATTAACTATAGGGGCGTAAATCCCCTATATATTACTATCTTATCCCTATAGCTATTCTCCTAGAGAATTACCTTTTTCTCTTACTATATATATGTTACGCGTAAGTAACCTATCCCTCTATCTAGATAGTTATTTAGTTAGTTAAGATAAAGCTCTTAAGGGCCTTATTAGGTAATACCTTTATAAAGGTATTAGCTAGGTTATCCTCTTTATTAATCTATTAGATCTTGTAGAGTTCTTAGCGTTTATATAACTATTAAAGGGCTATAATATCGATTATTAGGCGTTTCTCCTTTATTATACTAAGCTTAATAAGGCACTTATATAAGGAGTATAAATCTATATATATAATAACTAGGATCTTTAGGAGCTTTAGTTAGTTAGTAACTAAGTTTAGGGTAGTTATAATTATATAAGCTATATTAACACTAGCTACTATACTATAGACTTCTAAGGTAAGCATGCTTTATATAACTCTCTTACTCTTTATTAAGCTAAAGTGTATAATATTACCTTTAATTATAAACTTACTATTAGTGTAGTCTTTATTTACTAGGATAAGTACATATCCTAGTTATAAGAATAGGTCCTAGTTATTAGTAAAGGATCTATCTATAAAGGTAAAGAGCTTCGCCTTCTTAAGGTTAATTAGGATAAACATTAGACCTCTCTTTAGGTAATCTATCTACTACTTTAGGTAGTAATTAAGGGCTTTTATATCCTCTAGGGTTAGCTTCTAGTGTTATATAGTAATAGATAGGTTAAAGTAAGCCTCTAGTAAGCAGATTAAGGTAATATAAGCGCCTTAGGCCCTCTGCTTAATATATTTACGCTTTAAGTTAGTTATTAGAACTAACTCTAACTTATTACTCTGCCCTTTCTACTAGATTTTAATAGTATTATTCTCTAGTAAGATAATACTACTATTAAACATAAGAGGGTAGTCCTAAGTTAGGAATTGCTTTAGCTTTACGTTAAAGCCTACTACAGCAAGCTAGGTCTTTTTCTTCTTAGAGAACTTCTTATCTAAGAGGCTAATCATATTATTAGTCTGCATTCTAACGCAAGTAAAGTCAGGGCTTTCCTTTATAGTTATAAGTAGGTAGGGATTATACATAAAGGTTTCTATCTAGAGGTTCTCTCTATAATACTTATAATATATAACCCACTAGTATATTCCTACCTCTACAAGCCTATAGAGGGGTTTTATAACCCTTAAGATTATACTAGGCGGGTAGAGATGCCGTATCTAAATTAGCAAGCGCGCTAGGATTAGCCGCTCTAGCAATATATAGGCCTATATATAAGCCTAATAGATATCTCTTAGCTAGATAAGGAATTTCCTTAATCTTACTAATAGGGCTATTACGAGGATAAGACATTGGCTCGCGCGTTAAATTATTAGGGCCTATGTAAGAATAGCCTATTTCCCTTTATCCTTATACCCTTAGATTATAAGGCGTGACTTTTTATAGGGTTCTATTATCTTACCTTTAATCTTATTAATAATCTAGGAATTAAAGATTTAAATTCTACTATGTTCTTCCTTATTAAATATAATGAATTTAAATATACCTTGCTTAATTAGAGCGTTGATTTCCGCTTTTATTAATAGCTTAAAAGGTTTGCTAGGGGTCTTAATAATTCCTTTCTTGCGTAGCTTAATTATAAGAGCTAGATTACTATATTCTTTTACTAATAGGAAGGTATTAGTACCTTAAGGTATTATAGGAGGGTTCTTCTATGGCTTTCTATATCCTTGCTTTAGTAGTATTAGTAGTACTATGTTCTAATTACAGGCCTCTTACCCTTTCTCTCCTTCCTCTTTACTAGGCTTTACTATCTTCTCTACACTAGGATTATTATAGTAAGGCTTAATAGATATTAACCTAAAGGTCTTTAGGCCTCTAGGTATGTTAAGTATATAGCTTTCTCTAGTAATTACTAGTAGCTTATATAGACCTACCTATCCCTTACTTTCTTACTAGACCTTAACCTTTAATCTAAGTAGTAAGCTAAGGGTCTTTAAGGTATCTAGGCTATTATGTTTAGTAAGGGCCTTATTAACCTTCCAGATAGCATAGAGTCTCTTAATCTCTTTAGTAGCCTTCTATACTATAATTACACACTATATAATATTAGGCAATAGCGGGGACTTATATATTATATATAGGTAGGCTCTAAAGATAAGGAGGGTTAGGATAAGGCTATTAGGGCCTATAGTGTTATTTAGGGCCTTAATTGCTATTTAAAGGGTAATAGGTTCTAGTATTATAGGGCATTTACATCTAATTATATTATAGGCTCTTTAAAGCGGCCTATAATACCTTTTAACCTTCCCTATACTATAGTGTGCCTTAATAGGGACTTCCTTAATTAAAATTAATATTAAAGCTATAAATTATCTAAATTTATTACTATAGAAGTTTGTTCTAGTATCTATAATAATAAAGTCTAGGGGGCCTAGGTAAGTATTAATCTAGTATATTTAGAGGGCTTCCTAGGTTGTTTTTATAGAGATATTATTAAGGATTTTTACTGCGTTAAACGCTATAGCTATATCTATAGCGTAAAGTATAAGGCAGTTACTATCTAGGTAGAAGATATTTACTATTACTTTATAATTAAAGCTATACTTATTCTTAAGGGTAAACTTAAAGCGATTAGGGCTATCTATATGTATTTAGTATTAGTAGCAGATTCTTATTAGCTTCCTAATAGCTTTAATATTAATATTATACCCTAATCTATAGAGAACCTTATGTAAATATTAGATTAATAGATGCCTAAAGCAGTAATGTAATTGCTATAGCTTGCCTTCTATAAGGTAGCTCTAAGCAACTGCTTCTTCTTTCTATGTAAGAAGTATCTAGGCGTGGCCCTATTTGCATATAATAAGGACTTTAATATTTCCTTATTATAGCGTGTTCTTAGAGATATTAAAGTTAATCTTTAGATAGTCTATATTATTAAGGGATAAGAGAAATAGAGTGTTCGTAGGGATAACCTAAAAGAGAATATTTCTAAAGGGAGTAGGCATATTAGCTAATCTAAGCGCGATAATCAGGTCTCCCGCGCCGAATCTAACTAATGCCTTCTTCTCTATTGATTTATTAAGCTGTAATATAGGTATTTAATGTTGTAAAGTAAGGAATTAAGGGTGCCCTGCTGTAGAGAACTTTGCGGCCCCTATATCTAGTATAATCCCTTAGAATGTCACATAGGAATAGCAATCTTCTAATATAAACGTTGCTAGGGCTTTATTTATAAGTTCCTGCTAAAAGGGGTCTTCTTTACTTAGACTATAATAAGCTGCTTGCCTTATTAGGAATTAAACTATTCTTTCGCTATTAATCTAGGTTCTATAAGTAAAGAAGCTTATAAGTACTAGCCTGTCTGTATTATTAGGGCCGTTATTAAATCTAATGCTCTTTATATACTAAGCGATTTTATTATTAATAAGGGATAGAGACTTATAGTCTCCTTTATACTATATAAGGAACGAATAATATAAGTTATTAGTTAGGTTTGTAAGGTAGTGATTCTTAAAGCGTTAAAACGCTTTCTTATAGTCCTCTTTAGGGTGCTTAGATAACTAGTATCCTTCTTTACTATATACATAGCACTTCTTTATATAGGGATTACCTCCTCTTCCTTATGGTTTTAAGGGGTATTAGGTCTCTTTTCTATTCCTATTATATCTTTAGTTAGTCTAGAATTACTCTAGGGTTATAGCTTTAGTTAGGAACTATTAATAGTTCTTCTTCTCTTCCTTAATAAGATAAAGGGTTATTCTAATCCATTTATAGAACTCTTATAGTCTATCTAGCGGATCTATAATCACTCCTTTACACTCTAGAATACTATAACAGGCTTTAATAAGTTAATTCTAGAGTGCCCTTTTAGTTTAGCCTACTTTAAGCACTACTTATTATAAGATAGCTAGTCTTTCTATAAGTTTATTAAAGCATTTAATTATTAACTTACTTAGGTTATTATTTGCCATTCCTTATAGGGAAGTGTTATTTTACTCTAGCAGATATCTTTACCATATATCCTTAGTTTTAAATTATTCTCTTATATAGCTAATAAGCATAGGGAGATCTTATGGTTATCTAGGTTTAGAGAGGTAGTCTACATAGTATTATAGTGCTTTACCTTTAAGCATAACCTTAAAAGTATAACTAGCTTATTTAGGCTAGATATTAAGTAACTCACACTTTTTATAGAATATTTAAAGCTTTAATTTAAGGATATTATAGTTATTAGCGCTATAGAGTTATTCTTTAGGGTATACCTTAGATAGGTTAATAATTTACTTTAGTAAAGGTCTCTAGGTCTATAGGGGTCCTCTAGGTATTTCCCTTTATATCTATAAAAGGGGTAGTAAGGTCTTTAGGAAGTAAGAGAGTAGCTTTATAGGTAGCACCCTTAGGGCTTATTATTCCCTCTAATCCTCCTCTTCCTTATATTAGGAAGGAGAAATTATAGCTCTTTAAGCTATGCTAACAGAGGCACTACTAGCCCTAGATAGTATAGGTTACCTCCATTAGTAACTCTCCTGCTTAGGGGTATTATTAGTAGTGTTACTAGGGTAATACTACTAACTTACCTCTAGTAAAGGTATAAGCAGGGGAGTTACCTGTGGATGCTTATAAATAGCATCCTTAGGTAGTCTTAACTCTAGGTTAATTAACCTTCCTAGGGGAGATTAGCTAGGCCTTCCTAGAGGGGATTAACTTAGTCTTCCTAGGGGAGTCCAGCTTATTAATCCTTTTAATAGTAATTATACTAATAAATAGGGTAATAGGGTAAGTTACCTAGTTCTAATATTACTATTATCTAGTAAATTACGGAAGAACTCTTCGTTCTATAGGTTCTTTTAGAAGCCTATATACTTCTTCCTAGCCTCTTTAATTTCTTTAAGAGTCTAAAATCTAAATTCTTCTTAGTTTACTACTTCTTTAAGGTTATTTACTATCTTAGTGCCTCTTCTAATAGTTATATACACTCTATTATAAAGAAGATAGTCTTAAAGTCTATTCTATGAAAGGTCTCTTCCTTCTGTAAACTTATCCCTTAACTATTTATAGAAGTTATTACTAAATTTAGAGAATAGTGTTCTTCTAAATAACCCTTGCTCCTTATATTATTTAGTCTTTATAAGGATATAAAGACTAATTTCCTTAGGTATTCTTATCTCTTTATATTTAGAACTTCCTATTTATTAAAGTAATTCTTCTATAATATATTATTTAAGCCTTATAAAGATATAGGGGTATAGGTTAGTGTAAACAGGGGTTTTTCCTTTATTAAGGTATTTATTATTATCTCCTGTTTTAACGCCTTCCATAGCATTATTATAGCTATTAGTCTTGCTAGGAACTCTAAATTAACCGGAGGTCCTAGACAGTCCAGCTGCATCTAACATTCTAATTAATTAAGGGAGGCAGATCTTATAATATGAAAAAAAATACAACTATAATAATATAACGTGTTTTAGATATAAAGGATCGCAAGGCAAGGCAGTTAACTTTAAATACGTAATAGAACGCATAATAAAGAAAGATAAGGGGATAGCTTAGCTACTAGTATTAAACCTTTCTTTATTATTTCAGAGTCCATATAGATATAGATGTTAATACTAAAGTAAGAAGAGAGCTATATTATACCTTTCCGTTAGCATAACTTATTATTAAACATAGCCCTCCTATTTTATAAGGTAAGTTATTATTAGATAAGCTACCTTTTCTAATTAACCTTGCTAATCTACAGTGTTTAAAGACTGCGTAGTTATCTATGAAGGTAACCACTAATTAGTGTTAGATTCACAGGGTATTGAATTTAATGTAATATAGTCATGAGCCTGAAGAATAGTATTATCATTGATTATCTATTCTAGGCTACGTTATTTATTATTATGATTAATTAAGTTATAGGAAAAGAGAGGTAAAAAGCTAGAAGTTATAATACATAAAGGGAAAAGGGGTTATGCGTTTATGTCCCTACATTTCCTAGCTAATTAACATGCTAGGTTATGGGCAGAGCTTTACATGTAGTGTAGTAAATGTAGTATTTTGACTTTCCTTGTAGTATGTAGTGTAGTGAATTATAGTGTAGTGTAGTATGTAGTGTAGTGTAGTAAATACTACACTACACTACAAATACTACATGTAGTATAAGGCTAAAAATAAAAGTGGGGTATATTAATATCTTATAATATTCTTCATATTTTGCTTTATTAACTTAATATTAGCTTTCTTTTTTATTAGAATTTAGTTATTTAGTTATAAATCTTTAAAGTTTATACTTATTTAAACTATTAAGCTTATAATAGGAGTAGGGTAGCTAAGTATAGTATTTTTAGTATTACTATATAACTCTATTTATTTCCTAAATTCTAAAGGTTATTTTATCTTTCTAGCTTTTTAATTAGATTTAATATTCATTTTAATATACTTTTTTTACTTTAAATCTAAGATTTACCCTAAAGAAATTATTTACTATTATATATAAATAGGATAATAAATCTAATAATAATATATTTATAAAGATAAGCTATTTATAATAAATAAATATTTTTACTTTATATTATAGAAGGGTTTTTAGCTATATATTTTCTTTTATTATAATTATAAATAATTATATTAAGTTTTTAGGTTTTTTAAGTTAAAAGAAATATAAAAACCCTTAAAAAAGCTTTAAAAAAGTAGCTAGAATATTATTCTTATAATATTAAAAAGAAATATAATATATTTTCCTTTATTACTAAAATTAGAAAAAAAAGCTTTAAAAGTAAGCTAAAGAATATATACTATTTTTAGCTTACTTACTTAGCTATATATTATACTAAAAAGTAGGTTTAAAAGTAAACCTTATTAACTATACCTTTTATTTACTAATAGTTTCTATGCTTTTTCTATAATTTAGTCTAAAGAAAAAGATATATTAATAAAAGTGGGTCTAAAGTAAGTCCTTATAATTATACCTTTACTTACTAATAACCTTTATGCTTTTTCTATAATCTAGTCTTAGAAAAAGGAGGTATTCATAAAAGTGGGTATAAAGTGGGTCCTTATAATTATACCTCTACTTCCTAATAACTTTTATGCTTTTTTCTATAATCTAGTCTTAGAAAAAGGAGGTATTAATAAAAGTGGGTCTAAAGTGGGTCCTCATAATTATACCTCTACTTCCTAATAACTTTTATGCTTTTTTTTATAATCTAGTCTTAGAAAAAGGAGGTATTAATAAAAGTGGATCTAAAGTGGGTCCTTATAATCATACCTTTACTTCCTAATAACTTTTGTGCTTTTTTCTATAATCTAGTCTTAGAAAAAGAAGGAATAAATAAAAGTGGGTCTAAAGTGGGTCCTTATAGTTGCCTTTTACTTAGAGTTTATACTTTTTTTTAATTAGTTATAGAATTATTTCTTAAAAAGAGATATTAAATTTATTATTACTATTACTACTATTACTACTACTACTACTATTATTACTATTATTACTATTATTACTATTATTACTATTATTATTATTTTAAAAAATATAAGAAAGAAAAGTATTTTATTTTATTAATATATTTAAAAAGCTTAAAATACTAAGTAATTAAAAAGTATAGCTTTTTCTATAGTAATTTCCTTATACTTATTTATATTTATATTTTAGTTACTTATTGTTGGAACAAGCATGATATCAACAAGGGTGCGCGCCTCTAATTGGGTGGGCGCGTTGCATCGCGGACCCACATGTCCGGCCCGACCGCGCCGCGATCAGGGTTAGCACATGTGGCCTCTTTGCTGATAACCCCGATTGAGGCCCCTTTTCCTGTGATAAATAGCACACCCTCTTTACTTCTATTTAATCCCTCTTTTGCTTGCTTTAGTAGACTAGAATATATAATAATTATATGCACTTTAGTTTACCTTAAAAAACCTTACGCGTAGGTTAATAGTATCCTGTAAATACTAACACTAATTAGTGGTTATCTCTATAAATACCATAGATTAGTAAGGTTTATAGAAGAGGCATTAGTATTAAGGACTTGCCTTATAAAAGAGAAAGTGCTACTCTAAGATACTAAATATACTAAGGAAAAAGTATAATCTAGCTCTCCTTTTACCTTAAGTAACTATAACTAGCTCTATACTAAATCTAAGCTTATTAACTTAATTAAGGCCTAGTTAGTAACTAACCTAACCTATCTTTATTTATTTAATTAGCGTGTCTATTACGTGAATAAACCCTTAGAAGCGTGTTTATTAAATGATTAAGGCCTGGTTAGTAACTAACCTAACCTATCCTTAATTATTTAATTAAACCTACTAAGGGGTAAAGATAATAGCTTTACTTATAATCCTTTGAACCTTTATAATATCTCTATTTCCTATACCTCTTAATTTACTACTAACATTATAGTAGAACACTAAGATTAACTAGAAGGATCTGGAACCTAAGACATTCCTTCTGATTATAAACACACCTCCCCTACTAAAGATATTAGAAGAGGAGTTAACCTATAAGTTATATCTTACCTCCTTAACTACATCTCCCTTAATTTACACTAGTACATTATATAATAAGCACTAGAGAATAAGGAATTATTTAATCTTAAAGTAAACATTACCCCTGAAGAACTTATGGCCTAGATTCTTATTAAGAAAGTAACCTATAAATATAAGAACCTATACCTATAAACCCTATTTACTATCTTTAGTAATAACTTTAGAGGATAGAAATAAGAAACATTCTAAGTAGTAAATCCTAAAGCTATAAAAAGTCTTTAAGACTTTCTCTTCTTTAGTAGCGTTTATATAGACCTATAGAGTTACTATAAGATAGTAGTCTTGCTTAAAGATGTTATTAACTGTAATGGATTCTATAACTAGAAAGAAGAAGAAATATAGGAAGTTGCTAGGAAGTATTCCCCCTTTAAGAGGTAAATAGTAGAGAAGGACTTCTATAAAGACCTCCTTCCTATTAGTATTCCTTCTTTTAGAGATTAACTAAAGCAACTAATTACTTTATGTTATCCCTAATCCCCTTAACTACTATAATTACTCCTATTCTATTCCTAGATTCTATGATACTAATCCCTAAGTATACTAAGTGTAAGGCAAAGGCGTAATAGCAGAGGTAATCCCCCTATTATAAGCCCTTAACTATAACCCTAGACCCCCCTTATTTCCCCTCCTATAATAAGGCACTATAATCCCCCTCTATAATCTAGGACTATAGCATCTCTTCTATAAGATTTAATTATCCCTATTCCCCCTTAGGAGATAGGCTAACCCTTGTTAAAGTAATTACTTAATCTTAATAAATTCTATAGTAATAAGAGTATTAAGTATAGCGCTAGGGAGTATAATATTCTTAATATTAAGCTCTTAACCTATTAAAGGAAGTGTAAGATACTAGGAATTATATAAGAATAGTTAGGCTATGGTTTTGAGTTTATACTAAAAGGAAGACCTCTATAGTACTTCTTAGAGAACCTTTTAGGCTAAGGAGACCCCTAAGATCTCCTAACTCTTATCTATAGGATTAGGTAGAAGTTTAAGATGGATAATACGTATTAAAAGAACTATCTATTATAGGGAAGATTATAACTGCTTATGATTATCTAAGAGAACCCTAGTAAATTAAAGATTAAGTGCTTTAAAGACCTTATAATAAAGCTTTTGAATCTCCAAAGGGCAAATCCTTATAGATCCTAGTTGGAATTAGACCTCCGTAGTTAGATTCTAAATACCTGTAAAGAAATCCTAGAATGTAAGGCCTGTATTATTAATCCTCCTGTTAACCTCTAATGCTTTTGCAAATAGATAAGGATGTTAATTAGTGAATCTAAAGCTTTAATTAATTAGTAGTAGTTCCCTATGGAAGCTAGCACTAAGGAACACTTTTAGACTAACTATAAGTATAATAGAAAAGGTAAGGAAGCCTAGTATAGTTAATCTTTATTAAAGAGCAAGCCTTAACGCTTAAAAAAGTGTTATATGTGTGGTAAAGAAGGTTATTAGTTAACTAAACACTTAGATAAGGACTAGAAGAAGGCATTCTAATAATTTAAGAATTACTCTCGCACGGACTTAACAGCTTCTTTATATAATATATTCCTAATATAGTATAAAGGTAATAATAATCCTGAATTAGCTAAGGATAATAATATTAACTAATACCTAATAGAACTTGGTTTTAGCAAAGAAGATAGTAATAGCTAAGTGCCTATAAGCTTCTTTACATATAGGACCACTTATAACAGCTATGTAATTACTGAGATTCTTGCTAGTAGAGTAATAACTTATGCTTTAGTTAAGAAGGATTTATTTAATCTTTAGGAACTAGATAAGGCACTAAGCGTATTTACACTTAAAGGATAATATTTATCTAGAACCTTTAAAGGCATTATAGCTAACATAGGTGCTATGGGATGTTTATTAGCAGGCTACCCTTAATTCTTAGCTTTATAAAGTGTAATACTAACTATTACGCTTAATAAGTTAGATGCTAGGAAGATAAAGATTAAATTTGGCCCTAGAGAGCTAATTAAGGCACTTAGATTAATTAAAGTGCTAACTCTGTTTGGAATTATTCTCTTTTAGGTAATCCTTATGAACACTCCCTTTCTCTTATGCCTTAATAATATAACCTACCTAAAGATTAATTTTCACATATTAGAGAACGTTCTATAGTAAGGGAATATTAAGGTTCCTATTATGCGCAAATAGGGGCACGCGTGGATGCTTCTTAATAAAGAAGAAAGTGTTACTTAGAGTTATCTCACAGAGATTAAGCTCCGCTAGTTACATTAACGCTTTAGATACCCTTTAGTTTAATGTCTTTATGATTTACTATATAAATCAGGGTATAAGGTTAAGTTTAAAGCTATTAAGAAACTAACCAAGGTTTACTAGCAGTGCTAATTACACGCGAATAGCCTACATTAGTTTAAATTCACTCTTTAGGATAAATATGCTTATAATTACGAAATCATTGTGAACATTATGTATCTTAATGGTAATTGCCCTATTCTACAAGTTATTAATATAGCTATATCCTTTAATGTAGCTAGATTTATTAAAGATATCTCTATAAAGACTACGTAGGAAGCACTCTGTCTTTGCTAGATTAATATCTATCTAGGCCCCCTGGATTTAATTGTTATAGATGCTAGAATAACCTTTAGAGGTAAGGAATTTAAGTAGCTTGCGTTATTAATAGTAATTAAAATTAAAGATGTCCCTATTAAGGCTCACTATAGTATTAGTAAGGTTAAGTAATATTATAGGCTGCTCTGAAGAGCCTATGATATTATCCGATAGGAATGCCTAATAACACTAGAGCCTATAGCATTGTAAATAGTAGTTAAAGCTATGAATAACACTATAGGATTAAATAGTCTTATGCTAATAGTCCTTATTTTTGGCGTATATTCTTATATAGTTAAGAAATCACCTCTATCACCGGATATTACGTAGCAAGCCCTTATGATCTAACTAGTAATAAAGGAAGTTAAGCGTATTTATGCCTAGCGGAAGGTTAGTAATACCCTTGCTACGAGGAATAGTCCTAACACCTCTATAACTGTTAACCTCCTGCTAGGATTGCTTATGCGCGTGTAGCGTGAAGGCGAAGGATAGGTAGGCCCCTATAAGCTATTAGCTATAGAGAGTAAGACCTATACTCTTAAGCTCCCTTAAGGCCCTAAGGCCTTTAGATTAATATCTATTAGGCCTTTTTACAAAGATCCTAATAAAGAGAGACCTCCTAAGGGCGTAGATAACTAAGATACCTCCCTATAGCCTATGGCTACCCCTCCTGCTAATCCCCTAAGGTAAGGACCTAGAAGACCTTAGAAAAACCCCCCTATTATTATGTCTAATATTAATTACGTAGATTAAATGAAAGACAAGACTAATGTCTTTCTATTAGCTAAGGAAAGCTCTGACCTTAAGCTTGTAATCTGATTATGTGAGGAAGGAATTATTAAGACCCCTAGCAAACCCTTTAAGCTATTTACTAAAGCTAAGATTGATTTTCTAATTAAATAAGGCGTGTTTAAATTCATTAAGTATGATAAAAGAGAGTATAGTGGAGTTTGAATTTTTAATTCCTATATTATTAATAAGGTAAAGGGCAAGATAACGGATCCGTATAAGAAGTTAAGGCTTGTAATCTAAGGTTATAGTAATAAGAAGAAGCTAGCGATTCTTATATAGGCCCTAATAATCTAGCGAGCTAGCTAGCGATTAATCCTCGTGATAGCACTTGTGTTATTATTACTAGGCCTTATCCTCTAGCTTTATGATATTACACAGGCCTATGTGTAAGCATAAACGCTTCTTAGTTATATAATCCTAGCCTAAATCCCTATCTAAATCCGTTACCTGTACCCTATAGGTATAATAATGCAAGTAATTAAGCCTCTATACGGTATTGCAGAAGCCAGCACCCACTAGTGGGTAACGTATTATCGTCACTATAGAGAAATGCTCTAGATAATAACCTTTACGTTCGACCTGTGCCTGCTTGTGATAATAAAGGAGAACCTAACCTTCGCGTGTATAGGGATGTAGACTAATAATATAATTAGACTATCTAACCGCGAGTTCTCTTAATAAGAGGAAGATTAATTAAAAGCTACTTCTTTTACTACTAAACTAAAGCAAATCCTTTCTATAGGGAACCCACTAACCTTTAATAGTAGTATTATTACTCTTAAAAATAATATGATTACACTAAGGCAAAAGGGCTAGAGTAGAAAGCTTTAGTTAATCCCGCTAAATAATTTAAAACAGGTATATATAGAATAATAAGCTTAAGGCGCGTATATTACCTTAATCTGCTAACCTAAAGCCTACTTTAACCTCTCTATTACTATATAATACTAAGAGCTATTACCTTAAGATATAAAGAGCCTAAACTAATGGATTTAATAGCAAATTAATAATCTAAGCTAAGGATTAAGGTTTATACTATTTAATCTTAAGAAGGTAAAGCTTTTTGTATTTATAAATGGATTATTTGCTAATAACTAGGACCTTACTTCCTAGCTAGGTTACGTGCTTATCCTAGCTAGTAAAGTCTAAGAGGAAAGCACCTTTATAATCTAAGGTAATATTATACACTATAGCTCTACTAAGAGCAAGAGAGTTATAAGAAGTGTGCTTGCCTCTAAGATCTATGGCATAGTTACTAGTACTAATATAGCTTACGTGGTCTTGATAACGCTTAGGTTAATTACTTATTAATTAAACCTCCCTATGATTCCTATTATTATCTATACTGATTTATACTCTTTATATAAATACCTTATTAAGCTTAGTACCACAAAGGAGAAGCATCTTATAATTAACATCATAGCCCTTTGTTAATTATATAAGCGACAAGAGATCTACGAGATTAGATAGATTAATGGGAATAATAACCTTACTAATGTATTTACAAAGGCATTGCTAAACAAGGTATTTAAGAGGTTTATCATAAGCAACAAGGCGACTATTAGGATAGAAGGGTGGGTTACGTGATTGTAACGTTTGTGTTAATCTGATAAGATTAAAGGTGTTAAGAATTAGGCCCACTTATCCTTACATAGGCTTATAGATTAGATTTTATTATTTATTATACCCCTTCCCCTTGCCCTTTTCTTCTAATATTATTTGTAATTATTTAATCTTATTCATTCCTTAATTCCTATTTACTTCTCTTATTGATATTATATGTTAATAATTATATTAAAAGAGAGAGAGTTTCTAGTGTTAAAACAAGCATAATATTAACAAGGGTACGTGCCTCTGATTAGGTAGGCGCGTTGCATTGCGGACCCATATGTCTAGCCTGACCGCGCCGCGATCGGGGTTAGCATATGTGGCCTCTTCGCTAATAACCCTAATTAAGGCCTCTTTTCCTGTAATAAATAGCGCACTCTCTTTGCTTCTATTTAATCCCTCTTTTGCTTACTTTAGTAGACTAGAATATATGATAATTACGTGCACTTTAGTCCACCCCGAAAAACCCTACGCGTAGGTCAATGGTATCCTGTAGATACTAACACTTATTTACTATTTAATTTTAATTAAACTTTAACACTAATAATATTATAAGTTAATATAATTTATTATAGCTTATAGTAGCTTATAAACTATAAGCTATTATAAGCTATTATAAGCTATTATAAGCTATTATAAGCTATTATAAGTATTATATACTAAAAATTACAAATACTACAAATACTACAAAATACTACATGTAGTGTAGTGTAGTAAAAAAATTCCCTTGTAGTGTAGTGTGTAGTGTAGTGTAGTGTAGTGCAAAGCTCTGGTTATGGGTCATGTGTGGGGTCCGCGCGCGGCCCGAGCTTCTGCTAGGTAATTGCGGCTGCGACGCACGATTGATATCACCTTTGTTCCAACAAATTCCCTTAGTCTATTATTATAGACTAAGGCTTAGACTAGTTAGGATAATTTTAGATAATATTATATTCCCTAGTAAGGATTGTTGAAATCAAAAGAGTGGACCGATCCGACTGAACCTAGGATTACAAAGCCTTATATATTTTTAACAATATATTTTAACACTCCCCCTGGAATTGTATATCCAGGTGCCCTATTGGAGGTTAGGCTTATACTAGTAATTGAATTTCTTTAGTTGTTTTTTCAGTAGGGTTTGAACCTATAACCTTGCCT
The DNA here is from genome assembly GCA_019022495.1 of Epichloe hybrida. Taxonomy (NCBI): domain Eukaryota; kingdom Fungi; phylum Ascomycota; class Sordariomycetes; order Hypocreales; family Clavicipitaceae; genus Epichloe; species Epichloe hybrida. Next base: position 1,248,880 of record JAFEKR010000013.1, read on the forward strand.
CGCAGAGCAGTGCTCCACTGTGGTAGGCGGGCTAATACGCTACAGTGAGCCACAACCACTACGCCACCAGGCTCATAACCTATTGAAATGTAGGGAGCTAGTTGCCAGCTAGTAACAGCTGTACGGGTGCAAGCTCTACGGTTAGGGACCAATAGGGCTGCAACGTTAAATTAATTAACGCAACGTAACGGAAGGTTATGGCAGTTATTAACTAATAGAATTTAATTTAAATTACTTTTATGATATCTTATAAAGCAATAGAATTGATTTTAAATACGTTATACGGGTAATGCGGCTGTTGTTAGTTAAGAGGACTAGCTATCTAGCTAGTTAAAAAGATTTTCTTTCTCTCATAGACCTACTAACCGTATTAGTGGATTTGGGCTGCTAACGGGGTCTTACAGGCCACTTTTGATTTTTCGCAAAATTTATTTATATGTAAAAACCAAAAAATCAACTTACTACTATACTAGCTAGCAACCCGTATGCACTAACTTTTAGTCTAAAAAATAACCTTGCATAAAGAGAAAGCCTTATCTTTAAGCTTTAATTTGCTATATGTAAAACTTTTGTATAACCTCTAGATAAAGAGAAAATCGTTGTTAAAGATAGCTATAGGGTAAGTTATATGTAGGGTAACCTGCTTACGTCACCCTAGCTTACGTCACCCTAGCTTACCTAATTACTAGTAGCGTAGTTATGGCCACACTTGTAGCCACAACGCAATTGACTAATTAGTCATCCACACGGTCGGTCGCAGCTGTTGACAGCTGCGACGCAGCCATTGACAGCTGCCCTCGCGACCGTTGACAGCTGCAGTGCAGCTATCAGACTTGCAAAGCAAGCTAGTAATAAGAAGGTTCTTTAACTAGAAAAGGGCTAAAAATAGGTCTTATTTTTAACAAGGATAAATTAATTACTCTTTATATCACACTATCCTTAGACTAATAGTAGTATAGAATAGGCAAACTAGGAGGTATAGGTAATTCTACGCGTCACTATTTCCTTCTTATAGTATAACTAGCTAAAATACCTTACTGCTTATTAACTAGTAATTAATAATAGGACCTTATTAGCTACTAAAGTAAGCTTAAATAAATTACTCTATAAATATAATCTTAAACTAATTCAAACCTAACTAGATATACCTATATTTATAACTACACTAAAGGGGAGAGCTATTTATTTCCTTAGCTATCTCTAAGAGGGTACTTATTTAGCTTAGGCTATAATAGCTTATATATAGTAATAGTAATAAGATATAATATTAGTATTAAAATACCTAGTAAAATGTTTTTAGGTTAGGGATAAGGTATAGCTATTACTTAGGAATATAAAGATAAACCACCTCTTAAGGAAACTTAACTAGGTAGCTATAAAGTATATAGTTATAGAAGTACTATCCCCTCTTATAGTCTAACTTAATATACTAAGGGGTATCTATCTAGTTTTTTACATAAACCTTATTAAATATATAGTAGAAGACTTGCTCCTAAGCTAATAGCTATAAGACTTACGCCTAGGTCCTAAATAGGTCCTAGTAAAGGGTAATAATAAGCTTATAGAGAAATATTAGGTTAAGTGAATTCTAGTAGCTTAAAATATATAAGGGCAAGGAAAATAATAGAATATCTTAGTTAAGTAAGTAGGATACTCCTAACTAATATAGGAGCTACTAGAAAGTATAGAGAAGATATAAGCACTTAATAAATTTAAGGTAAAATAAGGTAATATATAAACTAATAATAAACTAAATTATTTTAGAAAACTTATATAGCTATAAAGACTCCTATAAGTACCCTAGATGCTTACTTACTACATTTTACTACTACTTAATAAGAATACTTATCTAATAAGTTATTACCCTAATTACTAGGAGAAAATAAATAGGAGGGTACTATCTTTAGCTAAAGTTATACTACTACTACTATAGCTATAGTACCTTCTTTACTAGGTAATAGGTGTAGTATAATAAGTTATCTATCTAGTCTATATTAGGTATAACCTAGAACTAGGATAGTATAGGTAAGGTTAGTGTAGGGAGTATAAGCAAGAGGGGGTGTAATAGGAGACCTAGTAGGAGAATAGTATATAGGTAAAGAATAGCTAGAAGGAGAAGGTATATTATTTCTAGCTAAAGGATAGCTAGCTCCTAATAACCTAGGAATATAATTATAAGTTAAACCTAATACAAAAGAATAGCACAAATAATACTAGTAGTAATACAAAGGAGATTTATTACTTAACCTAGTAATCTAAGAATATTAATAAATCTTATCTTAGTAATAAGGTAATAAAGCTTAGAGAAGCGTAGTAAATTAATTATATATCTTTATATATATTATACTTAGCCTACCTATAACTTATTAGTTCTATTAGAATAAAATGCCTATAACTTATTATATAGATTAAGCTATACTATAACTACCTAAAGGGCTAGCGCTAATAAAAGGGGTAATATTAAGACTAGTTATATTTATTATAGTAGTATTTATAGCTAGGGATACCCTAAGGGCTAACTAAATAGGAGCTAGGTTAAACTAAGCCTAGGTAAGAAAGAAGTTTTACTAATTAATAAGGTAGTAATACCTTTAAGATAGAATAAGTATTTTCTTTTTTATTTCCTTAGTCTTTAGGACTCTAGGTTTAATAATATATATACCTATAGTAATCTCCGCCTTAATATCCTTTAATATATAATAGAGATATAGGTTAGTAAATAAGAGCCTAGTATACTAAATATAGGTAAGATATTACCTCTAATATAAAGAATAGGATTCCCTAGACTTAGGTAAGTAATATTCTAGTATACTAGTAGTAAGGGCTTATTTTACATATAGCCTATAAGGGCGCTAGATAGATTAAGAGGTAGTATATTATTTATTATTAAAGTTACCTTCTATAAGAAACTTACTAATAGAATAGGATAAAGGCGTTATAAAAGTAGCTAGAGATAAAGAAAGGTTAAATAAATTATAAGGCATATCTAATAAAGAAGTAATTATCTAAGAAGTAAGGACTAATAAAAGAAGGGGAAGGTATAATAAAACTATAATAATAGATAGATAGTGTTATATAAGGGAAGGTAAGATATAATAAGAAACTAAGTAGGATATTTATATATAGTTTAGTACTTATATTAGGTAATTAATAAACTAGTAAGGGGCGGGGTTAGAGACTATAATAAAATAATAGGTTAGCAGGGTAAATATATTATATATCCTTATTAGATAAATTATAAACTAGTAGGGATAAGGGCTAGATATTATAATAATAATAAGTTAGCAAGGTAAACGCATCACGCGCATAATAATAGTATAATAAGCTAGCGGGACGTAGGTATTACGCACCTAATAGCAATAAGCAAGGAATAAGATTAAATATAATTAAATACTTACTAGATAATTTATAGAAAGGTAGTAGTAGAGGTAGGAGTGATTTGCCTTATTTACTAATAGCATAATAAGGCATGCTATAATAAAGGGGCAGGCTTAATAAGACTAAGTAAGGGTATATATAAGGGCTTAGGCTTTGCCTAAGTATTTTCTATATAGTAGGAAGGGTAAGGGTAAGTAAGAATAGGTAAGGTAAGGAAAGGGGGGCTTACATAAGGAGCTAAGGGGGTATAAGGGGCATTACTAGGGATAGCCTTTTCTCCTTTCCCTTCTCTTCCCTAAGTCTCTTAATACTATATCGACGCCCTATTGCAGCCGCCTAGGGGCTAGTCCATAACACTTCCCTCAGTGGGCTAAGAGGCAACGATTTAGCATGCGTACGAATAGGGCTATAGGGGCTCCCCTAGATGCCCTAAATCTTTAATTTTTAATAGCAGACCTTCTAGCAGAACAGAGGGATAAATTATTTATAGTATCTAAAGCCCTGAATTATAGGGCTAAAAACCTTGAAAAAGGGGCTAAGGATAAAGACAAAGCCCCTAAGGATCAGAAGAAGAAAGGAGGCTCTAAAGAAAATAAGGGCTCTTCTAATTCTAATTCTTCTTCTAATAAGAAGAAGAAAAAGAAGCAAAAAGGTCAAAAATCAGATAAAAAGGATAATAAAGAGACCTCTAGAGAGGGATCTTTTATGCTAGGAAATTACAACCTTTCTAACGGTGCTCTTAAACCATACAAGAAGCCTAGCCTTCATAAGACTAGTTATAAGAGCTCTAGTAATAGTAGCTCTGATTCTAGCTCTAGTGAATCGGATAATAAAAATCAAGAAATTAAAACCTTAAATGGTTTTAATTATTACAGTAAAGACATGAAAAAGGCCCTATTATATAATACAGGTTTAACTATACATATAGTTAATTCTAGGGAGGTCTTTAGGGATTATATCCCCTATAAAAAGGGGGAATCCAACTCTATTATAACTAGTGGTAGCCCTATTTACGCTAAGGGTCACGGTAGTGCTATTTTTAAGGTCCTATATCAGAAAAATCCAGCTAAATATAGGACCTTAGTGCTTAAAGATGCGCTATATTTTCCTTAGCTTAATGTTAATATAGTTAGTGGACTTATGCACTATATATCTAGTGGTTGCCTTATAAAAAACCTACTTTATCTTAAAGATAGGTCTCTTATTGCAACCTTAGATATAGAAAAACATGGTTTTTTCTTCCACGTTAAAAACCAATCTACGCCTAAGTTATCTAAAGGGCCCTGTAATAATTCGCATTATATCCGACCTTTTACCTACGCCGCTTTTAAGGGTTATAGCTATCCAATTAGCTACCCTATAGAGGTTCAAATTCCCTTTAAAAAGCCGGATTAGGCTTCTAATTTAGACGAAATCAACGAAAATGATAATAATATTGAAGAAATCATACGGGATGATTTAGGGGAATTAGTCCCTTCTTCTTCGCCTATAGCCCTAGGTTAGGTCCCTTATAAATCTAAGGAAATAGATTTAGGGGTATTAGAGGGCCCTAGTGAAGGAAAAGGGTCCCTAATACCTCTCCAAGAGGCCTATGGTTCTCAAGGGGCCTAGCAGGGGACTAGTGAAGAGGGCCCTAGTCTAGATCCTAATTTAGACCCTAAGGATCTTTAATATCAACGGTTGTTAGAACTAGCTAGCCTATAGCATGTATAATTAGGGCACCTAGGTCTTCCTTTGCTAAAGAAAACTAGCCTTATAACTAAAGAAATCCCTGATTTTTCTAAAATTAAGAATAAGGATTTTAGATGTATTACTTGTGATCAATCTAAGGCAGTTAGAAGACCTAGGAAATTAGCTATCCCTAACCCCCCAAGAGCTCTAGATCGAATAGAGGGGGATACACTAAAAATCAGCCCCACGCCATATAATAAGCAGTTAATTTGCTTATTTCTAGTTAATCAAAAAACTAGATATAAGTAGGTTATCTTATTACCTAATAAGGAAGGCCCAACTGTTTATAAGGCTATCAAAGGCTTCTTTAGAGGGCTTAAAAATTAACTAGGTCAATATCCTAGGCACCTTCACTTCGATAGGGGCTAGGAAATCAATTCTAGTTATCAAGCTTAGTTAAATTCTAAAGGGATCAAATTTACAACTTCTAGTCCCTATATCCATAAGCAAAATAGATTAGCAGAACGTTTAATTCGTACTATTCTAGATTAATTAAGGGCTACTATCCAGTGGGTAAAATTACCGTTATTTTTATAGTGTTTTGTATTACCTGTAGTTATTAACCTAGTTAATATAACTACTAATACCACTAAGGATAAAAGCCCTAAACAGCTACTATCTAGGGAGCTAAATCAGCCTTATACAACTGATATTAGCAGTATTAGAGCTATAGGATCTTACTATAAGATTCTAATCCCCCTAGAAAAACAACCTAAAGCCTAGAAGTTAGCAGCTAGGACTATCCCTAGAAGGCTTTTAGCTACACTAGGTTCTAACACCTACCTAGTGTACATCCCCTCTAAAAGGCTAGTTACAAAGACTAGCTTTATTAAGATTATAAAACCTATAAGCCTTATTTCTAAAGGCTTACCTAGGATTTCTATAGGGGATAACCCTTTAGAGGGGGAAAATAATTTAGATTAATAATATCTAGATCAAGGTTCAAAGGATTACCCTATAGACAACATAGGTATCCCTATAGGTTAAGAAAAACTACCTACAGGCCCTAAAGAACCCCCTAAAGGCTTAATTCTAGCGGATCCCATATAGGCGCAGCCTATAACTCAACTAGGAAATCAGATTTCAACTTCGGACCTCGATTTTAACAAAATTATCAATTTTAACCCTAATATCAACCCTATAGATGTTATCAACCCTATAGATGTTAATATTAGTTCCCCTTCTTCTCTAGATTTCATAAAAGAAATCTGCTTTAAGGTATAGGAGAAGCTAAAGGAAAAGAATCCTATTAGCCCCAAGCCTAAGACCTAGAAGCAGGCTATATCTAGCCCTAAAAGGGATAAATAGATAGAAGCCACATATAAGGAATATAAATAGCTTCTAAAGGCTAGTACTTTTAAATTTATAGGGAAAGATTAAATCCCTAAGGGCTGAAAAGTACTAAAGAATAGGCTTGTTTATAAGCTTAAAAAGGATAAAGAAAATAATCCTTTAAAATATAAGGCTTAACTTGTTACTAAGGGATTTATATAAATCAAAGGCCTAGATTACCTAGAGACCTTCGCTACCACAAGCATTCCCCCTAGCTAGAGGATTTTACTAGCCCTAGCGGCTTAGAATAACTAGGAAATCAAATAAATCGATTTTATAGGAGCTTTTCTTAATAGTAAGCTATAATAATAGATTTATATAGTTATTCTAGAAGGGTTTATTAAATTCCTTAAGGCAAATCCTAAACTAGCTAAATTAGCTAGAAGTTTTAGCTAGAAACCTTCTAAAGATTAAGTAATTTTATTACAGAAGTCTTTATATAGCCTAAAACAAAGCTTAAGGGAATGGCAACAAGCGCTAATATTAGTGCTTAAATCCCTAGGATTTAACCCTTTAATATCTAACCTAGCTATCTTCTTCAATCCTTTAACCAAAACCTTCATCATTACGTACGTTAATAACTATCTTCTAATTAGACCGGATTTATCTTATATCCAAAGGCTAAAAAAGGAACTTCATAAAGTCTATCCAATAGAAGATAGGGGGCCTGCTAAATTCTTCTTAGGGGTTTAAATTATATAAGATAGGCCTAATAGAATACTAAAAATTCATTAATCTTAGTATATATTAGAAGCCTTAAAATAATTTAATATTCTAGATAGTAAGCCTATTAGCATACCTCTTTAGCTAGGCGTTTTAGCTACGCAGATAACTAAGCTTTTAATAGCTAGCAAAATCAAGCTTTATTAGTGTATTATAGGGACTATAATATACCTAATATTACTTACAAGGCCTAATACAGCTTTTACGCTACAGTGGTTATCTACTGCACTAGCTAGCCCTTATATAGAACACCTAAAAGTAGCTAAAAATCTGCTAAGGTATTTATTAGGGACTAGATTCCTTACTATTATCTATAGGGGAGACCCTAAAGGTTTAGTTAGCAAAAGCCTAATAGGTTATTGCGATAGTGATTTTGTAAGGGATAAAAAGACCTTAAAATCAACCTATGCTTATCTATTTAAGCTAGCTAGCGGACCTATTAGCTAGAAATTAAAGAAAGCTAGTACAATAGCTCTATTAACACTAGAAGCTGAAGCTAATGCTATTTACAAGACCTTCTAGGAGCTTTAGTGGCTTTAGGGCTTATTTAAGGAGCTAAAAACCCCTATTTCTCCCCCTATTTAGATATACTGCGATAATTAAGGCGCTATAACTACTGCTTATAACCCTGCTTTATATAGTTATACAAAGCATATATTACTAAAGTTTAACTATATTAGGTAATAGGTTTTAGAGGGTTTAGCTAAGATTAAATATCTAGATACAAAGTCAATGCCTGCAGATAGTCTTACGAAACCTCTTTCTAGACCTCTTTATCAGGCTTTTATTAAGCTTTTAGGGCTTAATAATTATTAAACTAATAACTAATTCCCTTTAACAGGGAACTAAAAACAACGTCAAAAAGGGAGCTATATTTAATAATAGCTAGGAATTCAAAAAGGGGGTCTTTTATTTTTCCTGTTTTTCCCTTTTATCTGTTATTATCAAAAGTTGTTGTTTTTACCCTATAGTCTCTTTGTACACTTCTAATTGCTTTAAATGTAATTCTTTTGTAAAGGGGGTGTTAAAAATAAGACTTATTTTTAGCCCTTTTCTAGTTAAAGAACCTTCTTATTACTAGCTTGCTTTGTAAGTCTGATAGCTGCACTGCAGCTGTCAACGGTCACGAGGGCAGCTATCAATAGCCATGTGGATAACTAATTAGTTAATTACATTATAGCTACAAGTGTAGTTATAACCACGCCACTAGTAATTAGGTAAGCTAGGGTAACGTAAGCTAGGGTGATGTAAGCAGGTTACCTTACATATAACTTACCCTATAGCTATCTTTAACAACGATTTTCTCTTTATCTAGAGGTTATATAAAAGTTTTATATATAGTAAATTAAAGCTTAAAGATAGGGCTTTCTCTTTATATAAGGTTATTTTTTGGACTAAAAGTTAGTGCATACGGGTTGCTAGCTAGTATAGTGGTGAGTTGATTTTTTAGTTTTTATATATAAATGAATTTTACGGAAAATCAAAAGTAGCTTATAAGACCCCGTTAGCGGCCCAGATTCACTAATATAGTTAGTAGGTCTATAAGAGGAAGAAGATCTTTTTAACTAGCTAGATAGCTAGTTCTCTTAACTAACAATAGCCGCATTACCCGTATAACGTATCTAAAATCAATTCTATTGCTCTATAAGATATTATAAAAGTAATCTAGATTGAATTCTATTAGTTAATAACTGCCATAACCTTCTGTTATGTTGCGTTAATTGATTTAACGTTACAGCCCTATTAGTCCCTGACCGTAGAGCTTGCGCCCGTACAGCTGTTGCCAGCTGGCAACTAGCTCCCTACATCTCAATAATCTTCTTCTATATAAATAACCTTATTACTATATTTACTAAAGGGAAATTATATTTATATAATAAATTTAGGGTAAGACTTTTTATAAAGTATAATATAAAGAACCTTAGAGAGCTATAATAGTTCCTAGGTATTAAAATTATTAGAGATTATACTAATAGGAAGGTATAGCTTAATTAGAAGTCCTATTAGAATAAAGCTACTACTAAATTTAATATAAAAATCCCTTCATAAAGGCCTATAGCCTTAATAACTACTATACTACTAAAACCTTTTAAAGAAAAGATTAGTGCTTAAGATCTTAAGAGGTATTAATCTTTAATTAAAACCTTACTATATTTAATAATAGTCTTAAGACCTAATATTACTTTTATAGCCTTATAACTCTTATAATTCCTATAAAACCTAGGGCTATAGTATATAGAAGTAACTAAAAAAGCCCTTAAGTATAGGTATATATAAGTAAACCTAGTAATTAAATATAGTAGTAATAACTCTAAATTAAAGATATATAGTAATACCTCCTTTACTAATAATACTATAATATAAAAAAGCTTATAAAGCTATATTATAAAGCTCTTTAAAAGGCTTATACTCTTTAAGGTAAATAAGTAAGCTACTATAATAACTTTATTAACTAAAGTAAAGCTTCTAGTGCTTTCTTACTATAATAAAGAGCTTATAGTCTTTAGATAATTATATTAAGAGGTTAGGCTATACCTAGGAGATAATACACTTAAAATTAAATATAATAATATATAAATAATTTATCTCCTTAAGGAAAAATTTATTAAGCTTATTATAAAGCTTTAGTATATAAATATTTATTACTACTAGCTTTATTAAAAGGTTATAAAAAAAACCTTTAATATTACTTAGATTACTACTAAAGAGATAATTATAAATAGCCTTATAAAGCCTCTTATAAGAAATACTTTTATAAGCTTTTATAAGGTATTAAGGCTTATATAACTACCCTCTAGTATACTTAGTAAAGAACCTAAAAAATAAGTATTATATAATAACCTTAAATTAAATAAGATTATAACTAATTAACTACTTTTTTATACTATAGATAAATTTAAATATTATAAGATTAATTTAACTAATTTAATTAATTTAGATTTATTATAGGGAACCTTAAATAAGGTCCCCTAGGGGGGTATATTATACCTATAAGGGTATAATTAATCCTTACTATATAATAGTCTTACTACTTAACTAGCTAAGATAAGAGTTTACCCCTAGCTAGTTATTTTCTATAATCTTTATAACTATATAGTATATTTTAGTACTATATTAGTACCTTACCTATAGTAAAGGTACTTAGGTATTTAAACTGTAGTTCGCACCCTCTTATAGGGTCAGACAACTTAATAGAGGTGGTCACATTGAACCCTAGCTTCGCGGTCCAACATAACGCTACAACTCGTTGGGGTACTCTGACTTCGTAACGGCCCAAAGGGCTCAGAGATGATCAGCCTTGGCACCGAAGAGATGAAACGGAATCGGCCTCCCTGCCGACCAGGCTTTGATGTTGCGCTACTCTGATCACGTCACATTTCTTTGCATGCAACGTCACTTCTGTCAGCGACGGAATATTTAATCAGACTCTTGAGTTTTATAGTCGCTCTGAATCTGCGCCATGCATATCAACTTCCTCGTAAAAGGTTGAATCATCTACCAAGCCCAATGCTATACCAGCAGACTTATTCCAGAGAAGCAAGTCTGGAGTGAAGATGAAAGAAGGACAAAAAAAAATAGACTCTCAAGTGACAAACATCAACTTCAAAACCAGATACAAGGCCAACCAGGCAAGGGAGGCCACGCCAAAATCCCTCTCTCTGGCAACCAAGTGAGAGCTCGACAATACCACAACCATGGACGAAGATCGGGGACCGGATACCATCATTCCACAAAAAAATTCAACAGATGATGGCATTATGGATCGAGTCAAGGGTCGTCTTCGATCAATGTTTCGGTCATTCACCACACGAGATGGCCTCGTCGGCGATTACGACTATGTATTCCTGCTCCGACCAAATCTTCCGTTCATGACCAAGAGCACATACAGAAGCCCCTTCTTTGGGATCAACGACAAGATGCCAGTGTTCCTCGGTATGCTGCTTGGCTTGCAGCATGCTCTCGCCATGCTGGCAGGTGTTATTGCTCCTCCCCTGATTCTTAGCGGCGCGGGAGGCGCAAACCTGGAACCAGCGCAACAACAGTATCTAGTTTCTACGGCCCTGATTGTTTCGGGAACTCTTTCAAGTATACAGATCAACAGATTTCGGATCCCGAAGACATCGTAAGTTTGTATCACGCATACACTTTACAATTAACACGGGAAATCTCCCTTGAGCTTTTAAATTTTATTTTTATTTTAAAACAGGAGGGTTGCCTGCTACTGGGAGCCGTCCTTGTACTCATTGACGAAATAAGGTCACACTCTACTGGAGAAATATGCCATTGATGACTGACACTCCTTCCCAGCTACTTTATCGGCACAGGAATACTTTCAGTCGTGGGCACATCTTTCAGCATCATACCCATTGCTCAAGGCGCCTTCAAGCAAATGTATGCCAATGGATTCTGTCCTTCCGATGCACGAGGCAATCCTCTTCCATGCCCTCGTGGATATGGCGCTTTAGTCGGCACCTCATCCATCTGTGCCCTTGTTGAGATTTTCATCTCATTTCTTCCACCAAAGATACTCCTTCGAATGTTTCCTCCGATTGTGACAGGCCCTACCGTCATGATCATTGGTGTGCATCTAATTGAGAGTGGTTTCAAGGACTGGATGGGAGGTAGCGGCCCATGTGCCAACCCATCAGTCGCGGGAGACCAAGCCAATTTCTTCGCATCATGCCCCAATATCAACGCGCCGCACGCGCTACCATGGGGCTCACCGGAATATCTGGGTTTGGGGTTTGCGGCATTTCTTACCATCATACTCTGCGAACGTTTCGGATCCCCGATCATGAAGTCAACCTCTGTGGTATGGGGTTTACTTGTCGGATGCATCATTGCCGCAGCTTGTGGGTATTTTGACCCAAGGGGAATCGACTCGGCTCCCGTTGTGTCCTTCATCTGGGTGCACACATTTCCTCTTACGACATACGGACCGCTGTTTCTGCCAATACTGGCACTGTTTGTGATATGCGCTACTGAAGCCGTAGGTGATATCACGGCGACATGCGACGTTTCCCACATGGAGCTCGAAGGACGCATCTACGAATCCCGAATCCAGGGAGGCCTTCTCACTGATGGCCTCAACGGCATTGCTGCAGCCATGATGACGCTGACTCCCATGAGCAGGTTTGCCCAGAACAATGGCGTCATAGCTCTGACAAGATGTGCAAATCGCAAGGCTGGCCTGGCGTGTTGCTTCTTTCTCATTGTTATGGGCATATTTGCCAAGTTTGCTGCAACCTTGGTGGCCATTCCATCGCCGGTTCTGGGAGGCATGACCACCTTTCTATTTACTGCAGTGACAGTATCTGGAATGGCCATTATCAACCGGGGAACTTCGTTTGATCGACGCACCCGGTTTATTCTCACAGCTGGCCTAGCCTTGGGCTACGGTGCGACGTCAGTTCCGACTTACTTCGACAACATCTTCTCGTATTCTGGTCATAATCATGCGTTGAAGGGCCTCTTGGATGCAATCGTGCTAGTCATGGAGACTGGCTTTGCGGTGACGGCAGCGGTCTGCATGGTACTGAATCTGGTGTTGCCCGAGGAGATGGACGACGATATTGATGAGAGGGGGGTGTCGAGTTGATGAAGGTTGATGCACCTCAACACCAAGACCAGCGCATCGCGATACTTTGCAGCACAACTGCGTTCTATCAACTACATAATGACCAGCGAGTTTTTGTTTCTTACCTAACTAATTATGATGATTGGTTCTTCCATCTCCATAGGACGACCTTATCTTAACAGGGGGGAAAGTGGGAAGCTGCCACACAGCTCCTGTTGGACCGCGAAGCTAGGGTTCAATGTGACCACCTCTATTAAGTTATCCAACCCTGTAAGAGAGTGCGGACTACGGCTTAAATACCTAAGTACCTTTACTATAGGTAAGGTACTAATACAGTGCTAAAACATACTATATAGTTATAGAGATTATAGAAAATAACTAGCTAGGGGTAAACTCTTATCTTAGCTAGTTAAGTAGCAAGACTATTATATAGTAGGGATTAATTATACCCTTATAGGTGTAATATACCCCCCTAGGGGACCTTATTTAAGGTTCCCTATGATAAATCTAAATTAATTAAATTAGTTAAATTAATCTTATAACATCTAAATTAATTCTATAGCATAAAAAGGTAGTTAATTAGTCATAATCCTATCTAATTCAAGGTTATTATGTAATACTCGTTCTTTAGGTTCTTTACTAAGCATACTAGAGGGTAGTTATATAAGCCCTAATACCTTATAAAAGCTTATAAAAGCATTCCCTATAAGAGGCTTTATAAGGCTATCTATAATTATCTCTTTAGTAGTAATCTAGGTAATATTAAAGGTTCCTTTTATAACCTCTTAATAAAGCTAGTAGTAATAAATATTTACGTACTAAAGCTTTATAATAAGCTTAACAAATTCTTCCTTAAGGAGGCGAATTATCTACATATTATTACATTTGATTTTAAGTGTGTTATCTCCTAGGTATAGCTTAACCTCTTAATATAATTATCTAAAGGCTATAAGCTCTTTACTATAGTAAGAAAGCACTAGGAGCTTTACTTTAGTTAATAAAGTTATTATAGTAGCTTGCCTACCTGCCTTAAAGAGTATAGGTTCTCTAAAGAGCTTTATAATATAGCCCTATAAGCTCTTTTATGTTATAGTATTATTAGTAAAGGAGGCATTACTATATACCTCTAATTCAGAGTTATTACTACTATATTTAATTACTAGGTCTGCTTACACACACCTGTATTTAAGGGCTTTTTTAGCTACTTCTATATGCTATAGCCCTAGGTTTTATAGGAATTATAAGAGTTATAAGGCTATAAAAGCAATATTAGGTCTTGAGACTATTATTAGATATAGTAGGGTTCTAATTAAAGATTAATACCTCTTAAGATCTTAAGCGCTAACCTCTCCTTTAAAAGGTTCTAGTGGTATAGTAGTTATTAGGGCTATAGGTTTTTATTAAGGGATCTTCACGTTGAATTTAGTAGTAGCTTTATCCTAATAGGACTTCTAATTAAGCTACACCTTCCTATTAGCATAATCTCTAATAATTTTAACGCCTAGGAACTATTATAGCTCTCTGAGGTCCTTTATATTATACTTTGTAAAGAGTCTTACCCTAAATTCATTATATAAATGTAATTTCCCTTTAGCGAAGAGGGTAATAAGGTTATCTATATAGAAGAAAATAATTAACCTGTTCTTAATAAACACACAAACGTCTTTAAAGATTTACGTAAAGCCTTTACTAATTAGCTAGCTAATTAGCTTCTTTATCTATAGAAGAGGCGCTCTCTATAGCCTGTAAACTGCTCTAAGAAGCTTTAGATAAGCTTGTTCGTCTTTATAGCCTAGAGGTATCTTATAATAGACCTCTTTGTTAAGGTCTAAATTTAGGAATACCGTGATAAAGTTATACTAGTATGCTTTAAGATTAAAGTAGTATATAATAGCTATAAACAGCCTAAAAGTATTAGTAGCTAGGGTTGCCGCCTAAGTTAATAAATAACTCTTTAGTTAATGATTTCTAAGAACACAGAGATAAGCTTTGTATCACAGGAGGTAACCTTACTTGTCTAATTTATACAAGAAGACCTAAGTAAGGCCTAGAAGCTTTACATATAAAGGGACTTTAATTCTAGATACCTTCTTAGCTACCTTTCCGTTAATAATTCTATTGTATTCTTTGTCTTATGCTTTATAGAATTCTTTTTCTTTTAGATAACTAGCTAAATAATTATAATAAGCTAGGGGAGGAGGAAGCCTAGATATATAAGGCTTTTCTTTACTCTTAGGTCCTAGCTTAAAGGCTGCAGTAAATGCTTTAAGATTATCGTGATCTTCTGGATTTGCTAACATTTTATGATTATTGCTACTGTCAGGTAGGTTAAGCAAATTATTAATACTTAACGGTATATAATCCGCTAAATCTAGGAATTTCCCTAGTGAATTTAGAGGAGTTAGTAGATTTATTTCTTAACTTTCTTTTTCCTTTTCTTTGTAGTCTTATTGATTATAACTAGTAGGAGTTTCTGCCTATTAAAGCTAATTAAGTAGTTATTATAGCAACAGAGGGTACGCTATTTGCAGAAGCCCTATATTAGAGCTTTTATCCTTATTATCCTTAACTAGCTCTTTAAGGTATTATTTTTTAACCTCTTTTATAGTTAATAATAGGCCTCTTTCTTAAGCATAGAAGATAGACTTATCGAAGGTAACGTAGCTTAACAAGAACTAGCAGCTCCTCTTTATTGTTAGTACCTAAATTAGGTATTATATAGAGGAAACGTATCTAGTGAGGTATCTAATATAAGCTCTCTAAGTAAGCTTTAGACCTGCCTTACAAAGCTTACTTTACGTTATTACGAATACTTTACATCTAAAAGCTTGTAAGTAAGTTATTAAAGCTTCTAGCTTTTCTAGTAAGTGGCTCCATTAAAGCTTATTATCTCTTAACTATCTATTCAGCGCTTATTAAGGTAATTGCTAGTTAAGTAGCTTTTAAGGCATTTAATTTAATATGTAAATAGCTACTTTAGTAGCTACAGGCTAAAGGTCTTCTAGGAAGCCTAATTATGTTATAAGAGTTATTATAACCCTTATTATCACCCCCCTAGACTGTTTAGCATGCCTATTTTAATGTGGGTGAGCTAGGCTAGACTTTCTAATAATAATACCTCTATTTATAACTTCTTCTTCTTGTTTTTTAGTCTAGAAGGCAGTCTTACTATTAGTTATTATAACCACAATGTGAATGCTATACACTCTTACGTACATAGCTTCTAACTAATTAAAGCAGAGCATAATATTAGTCTTTAATAGGATTGTGAAGATGTGACGTAGTCCTATTGCTCTATAGGTAAAAAGAGTAATATATTAGTCTTTATTATACCCTAATAATTAAGCAAAGAGATTAAAAGAGACTACCTAAAGTAGCCCTAAAGGTAAAGATCCTATCTAAGGGACTTGTAATATTTGCCTTTATGCTTTAGAGGTTTAGTAAACCTTATATTTACCTATGCTCCTTTTTTTTAATTAAATTTAAAGCTTCTAAAGTACTTAATCTATTATATCCTTACCTAGATATACTAATCTAGCGTGCTATAGATCTATAGGTGTTATTAAAGCTATCTTTAGGTCTTGCAAATCTCCCTTAATAACAAAAGCTTCTAATAGGCTTAAGCCCTCTATACATAGTTACATACTAATAACCTAAGTTTAAAATATCTCTTAATTACCTCTTGCTAGGTCTATTACCCTTCTAGTAAGATTATCCTACCTTAGTCCCTTTTGTGTAAGTAACTAAAGAGATATAAGGTTTATAAAGAATATTAGCTAGTACTAGGCGTTTAATAAGGTAAGGGTCTAGCTATCTATTAAGATAATCTAAGCTATGCTAATACTATAAGCGTTTGTAACACTATAACCTGCTTAAATTCTAGGCTACTTACTATAATTAAGGTCTATAAACTAGCGTTTATTATTAAAGATATAGATTAAGGTTTTGCTATTAAGTATAACTCGCGATTTATCCTAGGTAAGGAAAGCCTTTGTAAACTCTCCTATAGTAGTAAACACAGTATTATCTTCTTTAGGTTCCTTTACGCTATTATCCTTTAACCAAGCGTTATATACCTTTTTTACATTATTAGGTTAATAATTTATTACTTCTTTTACTTTCTTTAATAGCTTTTTATTAATCTTCTAGTCTTTTGTTAGGTAAAGAGCCCTATAGACTTTCTATAAGTCTTTTAACTTCTTTAACTTATACTTCTTATAATAGATATAGTTATCTTTCTTTACCTTCTCTTTTTTAGCTTTATCCTTTATTTTGCTATTAAGAGTTAGTTTTACTTTAAAAGAGTTATTAGCCTTTACTTAAGACCTTCCTTAGGCTTTAATTAAGTGCCTAATCCTACTTATAATACTATAGAAATCTAGGACCTTTCCCTTGCTTTCTATAGTATAAATTAATAAGTTAACCTAAGCTAAGATAGTAGGGAATTAAGCCCTAATAGCATTATTAATTATTTCTATAGGCGAGTTACCCTTAGTAATAGGGCAGTTTACTTAGAAGCATCTCTTATAACTAATTAAAGTATTTATAAGCTATTTATTAATGTTTACTCTTATAAGATTCCGCTTAATAGTCTTATTAAAATTAATTTTAGTATAATACTTAATAGTCTTACTTAAAGGCATTATATTTCTTTAAAGCTCCTTAATCTTATTATAAAGAGATATATACCTTAAGGTTATTTACTTATATTTAGGCCTAAGGGTCCTTATAAACTATATATAATACTCTTATAGGGCCTTTATAAGGCTCTAGAATTAACTATTAAAGACCTAATAATAACTACTAAGAATAATAAACTAGGCGCTATCTTTAGTATTATTAGGTTATTAAGGGTACTAAAAATAACTTTCTTTAGTTACCTTAATATCTTTAGGTAAGCTTTCCTTAGGTTCTAGTAAGCTCTTAGTTATAGCTCTAGTGCTATAAGAGCGCGTTTAAACTCCTAAGGTCTTTATTATAGATAATTAACTCTATATAGCTTCTACTACCTTTCTCTTTACTAGAGTCTTATTTCCTATAAGGATTAGAGGCTTAGGAGGGTAGTCTAGCTATATCTTTAAATTAGGATTAATAAAGACCTAGATTCTATCTTTAATAGCTCTTACCTTAACTATTTTATACTATAAGTCCTAATAGTAAGGCTCCTATAGCTTAATAGCTAGCTTATTACCTTTTAAAGATTCCTTAGCTATTATAAGATATCCTATAGTGTTATTATTAAACTAGTAAAAGGTGGTATTAATCCTAGTATACTAGGGTTGCTTAATTATAATATTAATAAATTAGGCCTCTCTTTTACTAGGTATATACTAATTATTTAAAGATTAAATAATTAGTTAATTTAAAGAGAAGAGTACTAATTTAGAAGAAAGGTATAATAATTATAAACACTATGTAATTACTACTATATTAGACTACGAAGCTAGGGTTTAATATAACTACCTTTATTAAGTTATCTAACCCTATAAGAGGGTGTAGACTATAGCTTAAATACCTAAGTATCTTTACTATAGGTAGGGTACTAATATAGTGCTAAAACATACTATATAGTTACAGAGATTATAGAAAATAACTAGCTAGGGGTGGACTCTTGTCTTAGCTAGTTGAGTAGCGAGACTATCGTGCGGCAGGGATCAATTATGCCCTTGTGGGTGCAACAGCTCCCTTCTTTCCCCGACCTCCACAGCTCCGAAAGTGCAGGATGGTTGGTGCAGTGGTGGGCCGACAGTTTTCGGGGGAAGCAGCGCCCATCAGCAGAGTTATCGCCGCGGGAGGGAGTGACTGCGTGCGCATTTTCCCCCGGATTTGACCAAAATTGGATATTTGTGTGAAATTGCAGTACACAATACCAGATCTTCGCGAAGATGGGTCTGTTTCCGTGTGCTTCGTGGGCCGTTGCCACACAGGGGCGGAGAAAACATCATTGTATCGTGGAATGGCATTCCGACATGCCTGAATGGACAAAGCGATTTCTCCAGAACCACGAATTTCTGAAATGCCACCCGGAAGGAGCACCTCACAGCGAGATCAGCCATCCTGCCGGACAAGATGCTCCTTTCGCCCCACTCCCCTCCTCACGCCACCAATCGCACGCCTCGGCTGTTCTGTCCAAAACCTGCCATGTCCTCGGAGAATTCTCCGTACCCCCCCCGATGCACATCCATCGCCACTTCGGATTTAGCGCTTTGCCTCTTTCCGTCGTTAGTCGTTAGTTCGTCGGGCATTCTTGCATGTGTGGTCTATCTCGGAAGATGGGGCTCGATCTCCGGACCTTCCACCAGACCCGAGGATCGAGAAGCCATCTCCGCTCCGTTCAACCTTGAATCTACCACCGAACAGACCGTTGAAACGCCGTGAGCGAGTCCGAAAAGAGCGTCGATCTATGGAACCAGTGATGAGACAGACGACTTCCACCTAAGGGTTATGAATACAGCTGCCAAACCGTCCTCAGCCGATGAGAATACCGCATCAACCTTTTCGACAACAACTTCGCCTTCTGCATCGGCTTCGAGCCGCCTCCCTTCCGAGGGCGGGGAGATCGCTGGCAGTGGCAGTATAACCGCCGCTGCTGCGAGTCGGCGCAAGAGCTCATCATCGACTGGATCTGGACGGCAGAGTCGGAAGTCGTTAGTTGGGTCATCACCAGGCTCGTCCAGAACTACACCGACCGAGGAATCACATTCAGAACTTGCAATACCTCGAATAGTCTATGGTCCAGGCAAAATCAGTCGTCTGCCCACCGAGCTCGGCCGTTTGCGCGTCTCCGCACCACTCATCGTTTCTAGCCCTTCAAGAATATCTCTGGCCCGCCGCATCCAAAGCTTCATCCCAAACCTCAACTCTCGGATTCTCGACTCTGCTGTGGTCAACGTACCGGCCCATGTTGTGGACGATGCTGTATCTCGCATAGACGATCGAGACGTGGTTATTAGTGTCGGAGGCGCTTCCGCTGTTGGACTGGCTAAAGCCATCGGCTATCGAAAGTGTATCCCCCACGTCTGTATTCCTACCACCTACAGCGGGTCCGAAATGATGCCTCTCTTACTCGACGCTTGCCCTGCGAGACACAGCAGCATGATTCAGGGTACCAGTCACAGTAGCAGCCAGTCAGAGAAGCCCCACCGCCGACATCGTGGACGGGAATCATCTTCAAGCCACAGCAGCCGCAATGGGCCGCGTACCACTTCCTTTCGTGATCCAAGAGTGCTACCGGCGGTTGTCATTTACGATGATGATCTTACCACGAGCGAATCGAAACGATTCTCAGCGCCCTCCGACGATGTAGCCATGGCACGATCAATTGAAATAAGGAAAGAAGACGAAACCTCTCAATGGAGCTATCTCCATCTTCCAGGAGTCTAAGATAGACTTGAATCTCATCATCTGAATGATTTTCTCGAACATTGATACTCGGTTACGGCTGGTCATTTATATCAACATTCACTCGGTCCCGCCGCACTGCAGCTCGTCAGTACTCGAGGATGAGCCCAACTCGATTTTGTTTCGCGCTGTTGTTGGATACTACATCAAAGCGCAGTTTGATATCACTCGACTTCAATCACAGAATGGGAGGAATACATACGACTACCTCCTTTCCTGTCGCGGCTCACCCTCGCTTCAGCGGGGCTCGTTGGTTTGCCAGAGCGCAACGCCCCTGTTCTGAAGCAATTTGAGTTCGAGTCGCAGAGAAACAGGCTTTATTAGAAGCAGCTCCTGGTGGCGTGGCAAGTTTTCCACTAGGTTCTACAGCATCAAGTTCTGCGAAATATATTCCCAGGAGCACGCAAGCAGTGCCTTGACTCCCTCAGTCAATATCAATGAGAGAGTGACAGCCTTCGCCTCTAAGCTCGGCGCCGTCTGTACTCTTGGCAGGATTCAAGTTTAGACAGACAATGCGTCCCTGGTGGAACGGCAACTCTTCTACTATTATGATTCGATGGAATTTCTGCTCACTCTGAACTGCTACGGGACGAATCTTTTCCGATCTTTGCATTCTCGGTGGCGGATTCTCGTGATACTTTTTCCTAAGTGATGACATGGCGGTTGGTTTGAGAAGCGTTCGGGGACACTGGAGTACTGACTGGGTTGGAAGGTAAACCAAGGCAACAAAACTGTACCATGTATTTTGATTTGAATATGAAGAAATTGCTTGTCACATGACTCTTGACTGTTAGCCACTAGTGTGTATGTCTCCGTATTGATGATGTTTTTTTCGGGGTGTTTGCTATCTATCATCATGTCTTCTCTACACGGGCAACATAATTCGTTTTATGTTTCTGTCAATGATTCAAATCTTGGTCTGTTTCCTACCCATGCCTGGCCAGACCACGAAATGCAAAAGAATCAATCATTTTTTTTTTCTTCCCCATCTCGCCCTGTTATCCAAACCGAACTTAATCTAGTCCGTCAAACCCCATAACACCATGTGCGCCCATTGGTCCCAGTTTGTTCTTCTGAATATTCTTGCGTCTCTTCGCCCGTTGCTTCATCTCTTCAACCCCGTCGTCGCCATCACTGTCATCGCTGTCGTCCCCATCCTTGTCGTCGTCTGCCGACCTCTTTCGGTTGTCGCTAGGTTCCTCTTCATCGTCCTTCTCATCTTCGCTATCCCCGTCACCTTGCAGTTCGGATAATTCTTCCCACACTTTGACGGTCCGACCACCAGCGGTGATTAATCTGTTGTGGCTATCGAACCCAAGAGATACCACAGCCTCGATGTCATCGTGTCTCAAGTTGGTTGACCTGTCCACCTCTCTGCGAACGAGGTCAACGATTCTGAGGCCGCCATCACCCATTCCACATACCAATTTCTTGCCGAGCCCCATGTCCTGTGGGACTCTCGCCATGGCATCGATGCTTTCGCCTCCTCCTTTACCGCCGTCGACTATGATACGCTCCTGTTGGTCGTCCCATGATCCCTTATCCCAGATGGTCAGGACTCCGCTGCCAGAGCCAACGGCAACGACACCATTGTTGCGATTATGCTTGGGTCCCAGCCCCGGCATGAAGCAGGCACTCAAGAGTTCGTCTTCCTGGTCTTCACTGCGCACCAGTACGCCACGACGCACATCAGTCACGGCCAGTGTCGTACCACCAGTGCTGACCCATTGCTTCGGAAACCCGCTCGTGCTCTCGTCAGAAGCAGGCAGGGGCGTGATGGACGACACATAATCGGAATGAGGAAAATGGGACTGAGCTGGTTTTTTCCCCGGAGCGCCGTCCCGCAAATCGAAGATGTGAAGAGCTCCAGAATCGGTCGCGAGGAGGAGATTCTGAGGGTTCAGGACATGGAGCAGGGTCGGGGCATCAGGCACAGATGTTGTGCTAGGGATGGATACTTTCGAAACGACCTTGCCGTTGCTTGGGTCGAAGTACTTGACTAGTGAGTCGGTTCCGGCTGAATACATGGCTGCAGAAAATGGCACATTAGCAAAAAAAAAAAAAGAACTAACTGGACGCCCTCGGAGGCAACGTACCTTGACCGTCATGGCTGTACGCCAAACACCGGCAGCTTCCCTTGTGTCTCCTGGTCTTCCAGATGGTGTCCACCGTTGCCCGACCATCGCTCAGCACGCTATTGTCACCGTCGCCATCGTCGTCTGAAGAACTGCTCTGGGGCAATCTGAATGTCTCAACGTGCCCGTTGGAGAGGCCAACGGTGAGAAGGGGCCGTGCCGGGTGGAGGGCTGTTGTGAACACATCCGAGTCGAGAGGGAGAGTGCACAGGTTTTCAAACATGGTGGCGAATCGTGTGGCGGCGTGGACAATGCTGCCTGATAATGCGTTGCTGCGACTGGTGGCTATATAAGCCGATGCACCTCCAGTGAGACAGGCGGGCGATCGAAGTTGCAGTGGGTTGCAATCTGTAATAGATTTTCTCAGCGGTTTTTTTTTAAAAACGGAGTGTTCTAATAGGATAGTGGAGCAGCCAAATGAATTGGCGAATCTCGTCGTTGAGCAATCTAGCTTGTGGAAGTTTTTCCCCCAAGATTTTCCTGATAAGCTTGGAGCTCACCCGACCCGCCGTCGGTTGAAGCTTTATCTAGCCCCATTTTAAGCTTGGAGTGCGAACGACACAAATTAACACAAATCGCACTGTAGGTTTATACAAAGCTCCAATGCAACACTTGCGCCATGTCCCATTCTAAATCTACCTCGCTTTGAATGCTGGAATAACCCTCTATGTTCCTCTAAAAATTTGGTTAATGCGGAAATCTACATGAAAAGCGTACGATCAACACAGGTTCTTCCAGTCAAAAACCTACGCAGGAAACTGTAGCAAGCAACGCAAGAATATTGGATGCTGCAACGAGACAATCGTGTGAAATGAGCATCTCGGCGATCAATGCCGTAGTATGGCTTTTTCTCATGCGGGCGATTGCAATACTTGCTTCTGATGTATCCTCTCTACGATGCATCATGTATCTCACTGGGTGAGTGTTCACTGTTGAACGCGATAGCAGCATAGATTTCTCAGGTCTGACATCTGCATAGCCAGCACACAGATTTTCCGTCAAATGTCAGCATGCAAAAGGATATAACACACGTCGTCTTGGCGTTTATGAGATCAGACATATTCAATTCCGAGGAAGAAGCCCCCGAATTTCCCTTGTTCACCACTGTGGAGAAGACTCGACAGCGATTTGATTCTGCTACCAATATTATGATAGCAATTGGTGGATGGGGGGATTCTCAGGGCTTTGAAGAGGCTTGCCGAGACGAGGCATCCAGGAAACTGTGGAGTAACAACGTGAAGAAAATGATGGACTTCACAGGGGCTGATGGAGTGGACATTGATTGGGAATATCCAGGGTAAGCTGCTGAGAGGATATTACACCCAATACTCGAGGCTTCTACTGACGGATATGCACACAGGGGTAACCGCGACGACTACAAGCTCATTCCCAACGAGAAGCGAGAATGGGAGATTGAGGCTTTTGTGCAGCTGTTGACCGATCTACGCAGGGCGATTGGCAAGCAGAAGACGTTGTCCATCGCGGTGCCAGGACTCGAGCGAGACTTGATGGCCTTCACCGCCACTACTTTACCGCGTATTGTCGAACAAGTCGACTTCATCAATGTCATGACGTACGATCTCTTGAACAGGCGCGACACAATTGTGAAGCACCACAGTGGAGTTGCAGCGTCGTCAGCATCCATCCGCACTTATATGGAACGAGGAGCTCCCTCAGAAATGCTCAACTTGGGCCTCGCCTACTACGTGAAATGGGCCAAGACTCAAGACTGTGATGCAGAGCAACCGCTCGGGTGCCCTACAGAGCTATTGGAAGACCCAAAGACTGGAGCTGACTTGGGCAGGACGGCAGCCTTCAGCTGGCACGATGAAGTACCAAACGATCTGAAGCCATCGTTCGCACGTGCCATATCCCGAGGGAGGTACTTTGAAGATGGCAGTTTTGGTTACTGGGATGCCGAAGAGAGGACATGGTGGACTTTTGATACACAGAGGGTGATTGAGCGCAAATTCAACGATGTTGTTGCGCCACTGAGACTGGGTGGTGTGTTTGCATGGGGCTTGGGAGAAGATGCACCGCAATTCTCCCACTTATCAACCACGCTGAACAGTTTGAGAGACTTGAAAGGTATTCAGAGTCGGGACGAATTATAGTCCAACTCGCCTTGAATGACAAGACCAATACAATACCCGTAGAGATAGAGTTCCTAAGCGTGCGTGTCGAAGGCGTGCAGGATGGGTTTGGCGAATCACGCAGCTTCGTTGGCCCACGCAGGAGTATGTATTGTGCACATGTGTGATGTCCTCTCGACCAAGCTTGGGTTCGGTCTAGCCCACGTTCTCGTTGGCTTTGTTGGGGGGGGGGGGAAATAGAATAAAACCATGTCTTTGTTTGGCAGCCTCTTTGTGTGTCTTGTTTTCTCTACGTCTTGAGTCTCAACCCAACCCGCGATGCATTCCGTCGTGTCATCACTGCTGGTTGGCTTTGCCGTGGCCAGCCACGTCTTGGGCTCGCCTTGTCCGACTCGTCCCAAGCCCGAGCCCGAGCCCGTCGTCAAGCATGTCGACCTGGGCCCAAGACCGTATTTCTTGGTGGACGGCATGAGCGATGGCCCTCTCAAGTCCAAGCTCGAGTCGTGCAAGGAGATGACGGCGAAGCTATCGACCTTTTCCATCGGCCATCGTGGAGGAGCCTGCCTGCAGTTCCCCGAGCATTCAAAGGAGTCCAACATGGCCGGGGCTCGCATGGGCGCCGGCGTGCTCGAATGCGACGTGACATTCACCAAGGATCGCCAGCTCGTGTGCCGCCACAGCCAGTGCGACCTGCACACAACCACCAACATCGTCGACGTGCCGGCCCTCAACGCAAAGTGCACCAGACCATTCGCCGCCGCCGCGTCCGACGACGACGACGACGACGACGGTGGTGGTGGTGGTGGTGGCAAGCCCGCCTCGGCCAAGTGCTGCACCAGCGACATCACGCTCGCCGAGTTCAAGTCTCTCTGCGCCAAGATGGACGCGTCCAACGCCACGGCCACGACGCCCAAGGACTACCTCGGCGGCACGCCCGGCTGGCGCACCGATCTGTATGCCACCTGCGGCACGCTCATGGACCTGGACGAGCACATGGCCCTTGTCGAGGCTCTGGGCCTCCACCACACGCCCGAGCTCAAGGCCCCCGAGGTGGCCATGCCCTTCGCCGGCGACTACACCCACGACATGTTTGCGCAGCAGATGATCGACGCCTACAAACGCGCCGGGGTCCCCGCGTCCCGCGTCATGCCGCAGAGCTTCGAGCCCGAGTCCCTTCGGTACTGGCTCAAGAACGAGCCCGACTTCGGCAACAACGCCATTCTCCTCGACAACTCGGCCGACATGGGCAGCATGGCCGAGGCCGTCGAAAACCTGGCCCTCTACGCCGACGAGGGCATCAGGACAATGGCTCCCCCCATGCACTACCTGGTCGAGGTGCGGAACGGGACCATGGTGCCCAGTGCGTATGCCAACAGGGCCAAGGAGCTGGGGCTGAGGCTGATCACCTGGAGTTTGGAGCGATCTCCTCCTCTGGCCATGGTCCACGCAGACGGGGACTACTACTACTCCAGTGTCCGGGACGTCGTGGCCAAGGACGGAGACATGTACAACTACCTTGATGTGCTGGCGAGACAGGTTGGCGTTTCTGCCATGTTCTCCGATTGGAGTGCCACAGTCACGTATTATGCCAACTGCTTTGGGATCCAGCTCATCTAGCCCCCCCGGATTCTTTTCATTCTTGGTTTTACTTTTTTTCGGCGAAACTCTGTATGTGCTAGCCATTTATTCTCGGGCCAGCTGGGCGAGGCCGCCCCTTTCGAGGGTTCCGATGAATTCCGCCTTTGGGACGTGGAACGTCTTTGGGCATAGCATAACGGATAGGCTCTGTGTAGTGTCCTGGCAGTGAACATGTTGCTCGTTGCAGTCCAAGGCCGTGGCTTGAAAAAAGGGGGAGTTGTTTTGAGGTAAGAGCAGCAAATGTTCTTGAAGAGTCTGATCAAACCTGAGAAATACTTTCCCAATGCAATTTATGCCCGCGTATCAAAGGAGAATTGATGCCCTTTATATGTTAAGCTCTGGGGTGATAAAGCGCTTCCATCCTGCGATGGGCGCCTAGTAGAAGCGATGATCTGTTTGAAAGGGGGGGGGTCAGGTTGCAATTGGCGCATAAATGCTGATAGACTGCCAGATGGATGGATCACACTTCCTGTCCGCTTCTCTTCGTAAGGGGTTTCCATGGTACATGCAGAGTCACGGCCTCGGAAACCGCTTTGCAAAACAAGTTGGGATTTGGGCATTTGACAGGATTCGTTACATCCATTTATTCTTGGGAAAATAAAGCTGCTCGACAAGTAGGCATATGAGGGGACATGGTACTTCAATACCATGATTACTAACGCTTTTCTCATATACATCGACACGACAAGATTATCATCTTGTATTTGACTAGACACACATCTCGGATGCCTACTTCTTTGTAAAAACCGACGAGCATACTTACTACAACCTTGAAAAGGAAGAATGCTCAGACTTACGTGATACAAACATGTTTTGAACGTGAGCAGCCAACCCACTTCAAATGACATGCAGGTCGACTCTTGGAGAATAAAACGAGCCTAGTTTTCATCTGCACTCGAGAGCAAATCGATCGGAACGAAGTCGTGAATAGTCGAAACCTGGAGCCGATCCCATCTGGCGCCAAAAAGGCAAAAAGCTACGTCGCCACAAATGATCCTCAAACAAGCTGTG
Source organism: Epichloe hybrida (assembly GCA_019022495.1). NCBI lineage: Eukaryota > Fungi > Ascomycota > Sordariomycetes > Hypocreales > Clavicipitaceae > Epichloe > Epichloe hybrida. The sequence continues at coordinate 1,275,900 of JAFEKR010000013.1, forward strand.
ATGCCAGAGTTGTAAGAGGCTGCAAGTTCTTTTGAGTAAAGATAGCTGTATGGCTACTAGATATGAACACTCAAACGTTGTGCTTCAGTCGAGTGCGCTGACTTGCATCATCACCTACACGCTCTTCAAGGCCCCCCCCCCCCCCAAATATGACTGACCGAGACCGGCACTTGACGCTATTCTTTACTTCCTTTAAGCCTTTTTCACAAACGAGCCGAGAGTCTAGACTTGTTGCCGCTGCAGCAGCTGCCAGATGGCGAGAACGCATTCCTAGAGGAAGCGTCGTGCTTGATCTGGGAAGGTGGAACCCACAAGGCTGGGTTCTTCTGGAAGAAATTGCTTGCACGAATCATGATGCTGACAGGTTCGGCGGGCATGATGGGGAAGTCCTCACAGCGCGGGAAATGAGTGAGACCGAACTGCAGGTAGCACACGATATCCGTGTTCTCGATGGACTCATCCCGGTTTGACCAGTCGAGCACAGTGCCGTTGTGCGGATGGTTCTCTTCGCCGTTGGACTGGCAGACGTAATCGCCTGCAGGGAATAGCTCGTAGTCCCTGTACGGCACTACCCAAAGACTCTTGCGGGCAAAAGCGGCTCTGTTATACACGACGCTGCCAGCCTTGGCTAACAACGGAGGGCAGCTGTTGTTGATGATTTTGTAGCCGATTGGCTTCTTGCACGACCCGTTGATCTTATTGGGGTTGATGATGTCCCAAGCTCGCTGAGTCTCGTGACAGTAGTTGGCAGCGCCCTCTTTGGCCGTTTTCAGGATTGTCTTCTTGCAATAAAACCCATTGCCGTAGAAATTCTCTGGTGAGCCGACTGGGGCATCCGACGACACAGCATCGCTCTGTAGGATAGAGTTATTGGGTCCGTCAATTTCGGGGTCAACACGAAGCGAGAAGATGTGTTGATGATTGTGAGCGTTGATGCCAGGGGCGACTTCAGTACCATACGGCCCAGCAGTCTCAGACGGATGCATGCAGTATGTGTTGAGGATACCGGTAAGCTTCATCTCGAGCTTGTAGGTGCCATCAAGCGTAAAGGTGTGATAGAAGCCATACTCGTAGTTGGCAGCCGTGATGATTTGCGAAATGATGAGTTTGCGGTCACGGGCAGAAACGACGTTGGCGTCGCGGAAGTCAGTGTGCTTATACAGCAATCCATTGTCTTCCTCGTGAATGCAGATGGCGTTGGGGATGACGGCAGCCTGACCCTTGGAAGTAGAGACCACGCCGTCAAGATAGTGGATGGCACCCTTGCAATCACACCCAAGCTTCAGAGAGTTGGTCATTAGCCCAGAACCATATTCGCCAACATCAAAGGCGTGCTTTTTGTGGTGAGGAGGGTCAGGGTTGCCGTATGGAACCACCATTTCTACAACACTGATGCGGTTGAAGAGGGTGCGCTCGCGGTTCTCATAAGGGTCATGAATGCAAACGTCGGAGAGAACAATTCCTTCGCGATAGTTGAAGCCAATGTGCATCTTGTGGTTGGCCCAGTGTATCTCATTGCCTTTCATTTGAAACGACACACCCTCAGGCTGGGTAACGTCGATGGGTTTGAGCTTGTGTGGCTGATAAGTGTCGCTGATGAATTCCGGCAAGTAGTTGTGCTGTTCTAGGGGAATCTTGGTGCGCTCACCGTTGACTCGGCGAACGTCGACAGCCAAAACCTCTTCCGTCTCGGTGTCTACAACGACGTTGAAGTCGAGCGGATGGGCATACTGGTTGTCGAACTCGGAGGCTCGATAATAAGGGAGGCCTTGCTGAAGACGGCGCTCAAATCCCCATCGACGATCAAAACCGATAGCCCAGGCGTCGAGATACACCTTAGACATGTCGGTGATGTCGATCTCAGCGCAAACTTCAATGACGCGAGGGTCGGCACGAGCGACACGCTCCATGACATCAAGGTCCTCGAGAGTGAGAGTTGGCGCAACATCGCTTACAGGCTTCCAGTCCTCAACCTGTGATTTTGTCAAGTTGACAATGACCTCGGCGACAACGGAAGTCCCCTGCTCAATGACGATGGCGAAGGCACGCCTGTGTGGGCGTGGGCCCGTTCTTGACCGAAAGGCAGCATACTCGTTCTTCTTGGGCTCACGCAGAGTAATGCAGTTGAACTTCAATTGCTTGGGGCTGGCAAAGTCTCGGATCAGCTTTGCAGATGTGGAGATTTCTTGGACCGAGAGGTGGTCTAGAATCCCGAAGTCAGTGGTGGTCCTATCATCTATGAATGCCGAGCCCGAGGGGACCAACTTCACTTACCAAGCGGATGAGCTCGCGAACGTGGTGCAGCTTTGGCTTCCGGTACTGTATCATTCCGTTCCGGAAAGATTACATAGCCCGGTATTGACGTAGTGTCCAGTTCCTCTTGCATCGCGGGGGCGGCCATGATATGCGTTTCAAGTTGAATGTCTTGTCCTGTGCAAGGCTTTCTGTATTTCCCGTCTTTCTATCGTATTGTTCTACAAGTCTTGGAGAAGATAAAGGCTGAGAAAAGGTAGACTCCGTCCATGTTTGACCCAGTCGGTCAAGGGCACAACGAATATATACCCCAACCTGAAGGCAGTTCGCAATCCTCATGATTGCATGAAAAGCTTCCTCAAGCCGTTCTCAATTGGGATGTGGACCGCGTAGCCCGCAGCCACCATCCCGGTCAGCCCAACCCAGGAGCGGTTACTCGTTCAGTCTGAGACTCTCAGCCAAGAGCTTTATGTAGGTTCATCTCCTTCAGTGTGTTCTGGACCCAGGAGCGGTTACTCGTTCAGTCTGAGACTCTCAGCCAAGAGCTTTATGTAGGTTCATCTCCTTCAGTGTGTTCTGGCTTGCGGGTCAGTGGGGCCCCCACAGCCCCCCTGCCATAAGGTTAGTGACTACGTAGATCCGCGAAAGTGTGGTGTAGTGATTTATATAAGGAAAATTAGTAGTATATTTATTATTAGGCTATTTATATATAAGCAAATGTACCTCTAATTTACTTCTATCTAATTAGATACAGACCCTAGCTAAGGTGACTCCTCAAGCTAGAACACACTCAAGGAGATACTCCGTTTGCCCGTGGTACTCCAGGCCGAGCCGTTCTGTCCAGGCTTGAGCAGTCAGGCCGGTGGAACCGGCGAAGATGGCATCCTACACCATTGGCGTCGAAATCTTATGGGGATCATGATCTAGCAGGAAGGTAATGCATGTGCATGACCGGAACGTGTCCATGTAAGCCCATGGCCACCGGTATCACCTGGCGCTGTAACGTTTGCTGTACCTCGACCAGACCCTGTTGGTTTACCGTAGCATCGTGACCACTCCGAAGCCGTCTGTTCACAAAGATGGGTGTCCGCGGATAGCGCATTTGGCGACGGCTGCCTTCTGTGAGATGACGGATAACGGCGATCATTACTCCATGCCCCATGGTACATAGTACATACTGTTGCTGTGGGGAAGGGGGTCAAGACGCGCAGAATCCAGATGTCGTTTCTTGTATCATGAATTCCAAGTTCCTCAAAGTAGAAGTAGACAACAGACGGGAAAGAAGCCATCGTGGGAGGCTTTGTGGTGATTTGTGGTGATTTTATCGCTATGTGGCACGTGACTTTAAGTAAAGATATCATTAGAAGGGATAATTAAAGGTAAAAGAAGTAATTAAATTAATCTAATTCTATTATATAAATAAAAAGATAAAAGCTTTTCTTTTATATAAAAAAATAGCTATAGTAAACCTTATATACTTCTTATTCTAAGATTATATATTTATTTAAAGTATAGTTTAGCTTCCTTAATATATTTCTATATATAATATATATAATTAGTTATATTACTTACTACTAGGTAATGTACCCCTTAATTAGTATTAAGGCTATGAAGATTACTAATTATTATATTAACTAGTAAATATATAGTATTATTATTATAAATAAACCTAATATAAAATTAAAGTAAGCTCTCTTATTTTTATACTTATACTTTTTTTAAAGGCTTTTTTAATATCATATTTATAAGCTTTTTTTCTTACTTTTTGTCATGACTGTGGTGGGAGAAAGATAAAAACGGAGTGAAGGCTAAGGTTCTTAGTTATAGCTAGAGAGCTACTACTTAGGGGTAGGTGCATAAAGGTCTTAAACTCTAACCTCCTATATCCCTTATAGGTAGTTCTTATCTAAATACCTTACTATATACACATAGCTATCTAGTAGCTACTTAGTTATTAATATAACCTAAGGCTTATCTAAGGGCTTTATTATATAACTATCCTATCTATAGCTTCCTAGCCTCTATACTCCTAATATACTACCCCCCTAATATATAATTATCCTTAATTAAAAAGAGCTACTTAGCTAGTATATATATACTATATATAACCTATAGTAATATCTATATTACTAGCTATACTATTAGTATATAGTATTATATCCGCTTTAAATAATAAGATAAATATTATAGGGTCCTAGATAATCCCTTTTATAACCTCTAGATTATAAATAGCTATATACTTACTACTTTATTACCCCTAATATATATATCTCTATCTAATAAGTTATTAGTATTAAGTAAGTAAACTACCTATATTAAGTTTTATAATTAGGTTAAATAAATAAGGTAATATATACTATTTTAAATAAATAAATTCTTATCTAATATTAGGGATATTATATTAATCTTACTAGGAGTTTATAGCTAGTGTATATATTTGCTAGTAGTAGCTATAACTATAAATATTATAATTCCTAGATTAGCTATATATAGCGTGTAAATTACTTAGGGGTCTAGGGCTAATATAAAAGAGACTTACTTTCCCTTACTTCTATTTACTTTTCTTCCCTTTATATTTTCCCTTAGTATTATAAGTTACCTTTACCTATAAGCTAGTAGCTTTATAGCTTCTTTTATAGTAGTTACTAATATCCTATAGTATTACTTTATTATTTATATTTACCCTTATTTAAAATATTTAAAATCTTTTAAATACTAAAATATTAGTTACTTATCTTTTACTTATAAGTTTCCTATAATATATTACTACTAACTTACTAGTAACTAATAATATCTTTACTATAAGAGATTACTTTACTACTACTACCTCCCTTTAGTAAGAAGAATTCCTTAATATCCCTTATAAAGGTTTCTAGTAAGAAGTATATAGCTTTAAAAATTTTAATATAAGTATAATATCTTTACCTTACCTAGCGCTTACCTTACTAACTTATAGCTAGTAATACTAGTAATATAAAAATTCCTTATATTTACTATATATAGTAAGTTATAATATAAGCTATTATACCTAAAGATAATAATAGTATAAAGCTATAATATATTATTAAGGGTAAATCTATCCTAACCTAATATACTAATTCTCTAAGTATAACTTTACTACTATCTTACTATATATTACTCCTAACTTATATAAATAACTTAATAAAATATACTTATTATATATATAATAATAAGAACTACACTAGGGTTTATTCTCCTTTTCTTACTATTAATATATATACTAATATACTACTAGTATTTTACTTAGTTTACCTAGTTATACTATATGCTCTTTAAGTATATTAATACTTATAGTAACCCTAATAATAATCTATACTTTCTTAATAATATATATATATCTTATTTCTATAACTTAGTTATTACTAATATACTACTAGTATTTAATATATATAAAGTATAAACTTTATAATATAGTTTTAACTACTAAAAATACTAATAAGTATAAATAAGTAAGGTAAGCGTAGCTTATAGTAAAAGTTATATATAAGGCTAATACTAATAAATAAGTTACTATATTATTACTTAATAATACTATTAATCTAGAAGTCTAGATTAATATTTCTAATAGCTTATATTTTATTATATAAAACATTTTATTTATATATACTTCTTACGCTCTAGCTTATAGCTTTACTAACTTACTAGTAGCTTACTACTAATATATTTATGCTTCCTACTTATATTAGGCTACTAGACCTTCCTAGTAAGCTTTATATATATTTATATAAGGAGGGGGATTTCTCTAATAATAAGGATAAATCCTTTACCTTTACTATTATTAGTAAGACTACTAAGGGCTAGGTAGGTAATATATTAATAAAGTAATTAGTGTAAAGTAGCTATAAGTTAGGTTATCTAAGAAATTATCTGGATTTTTTTGTATATTACTACTACTATCTAAACTTTACTAAATACACCTCTATATCCCTAAACTAGCTACTTAGTTACCACTTATAATCCTTAATAATATCTATTATAATAAAATTTATTTTCTTTACCTAAGAATTCTCTAAAGTATTATAGCCCTTTTATTTAACTAGGTATTTCTAATATATCTTATTATAGTAATATAATATAATTCTTTTAACTTTAAACTCCTACTTATTATCTATAATATTCTCTTATAGCAAGGATATATCTTTTACACTAAATAAGTCCCCTATAAATAGCTTAAGATTAGTAATATTAAAAATATTATATAGATATATTCTAGGTAGTAGCTTTAATTAATATACTAATCTATAAGTACTAATTACTTTTTTAACTTTATAAGGGCTTAGATACTTTATACTTAGCTTCCTACTAGGTTACTATAAGTTAATATTCTTTATAAATAATAAAATATAGTTACTTACTTTAAACTTTATTAGGGTTTACTTCTTATTATAGTATTTTATATACTAGGCCTATAAGTTACTTAGAAGCTACTTAATTACTATATATCTATCTCTTAGCATAGTAGTATAAGTCTTTACCTAGTTATTTACTATAGGAATATTTATAACTACTTACTATAGTCCCCTAGGGTTATAGCCTTATAGTATCTTAGCTAGGGTATAGCTATAAGTTAAATAAATACTTATATTATATATAAACTATATTATTAAAAGGTTATTAGCCTAATTAGTTTAATTAAAGTAAGTAAAGGCTCTTAAATAATACTTTAAAACTTAGTTTAAATACTTTATCTAACTATTTATTTATAGGTAAAATATAATACTTAGTTACTACTTAGTTATTATAAGATAGTAAAAGGTTATATAAAACCTACTAGTAAAAGTTATAGTCTATAATAATACCTTCTAGAGTATTATAATCCTTAAAAATTTACTCTAGGAATATAGTAGCTAACTTATTACTAGTTATTTATGTTAAAATAAGAATATAAATACTATATTTTATAAAATAGTTTATAATAACTAAGATTATATTATAAGTCTAATTTACGTCTTTTATAGGTAATAGCCTTATAATAAAATCTATTAATAATTCTTAAAAAGGTTAATTAAGCACTAGTAGTATAGCTAACTTACTATAAGGTTTATAATACCTTAGCTTTAAAGTCTAGTAGCTTATATAAGTTTATATATATAACTTAGTGTCTTTCTTTATTATTAGCTAGTAATACTAACTTATAATCTAATAAAGGGTCTTACTAACTCCCTAGTAGCTTACTACTAGGTTATTATAAGTAAGTAGTATAACTTCTTTTCTTATACTAACTAGAATAAAAACTCTATTCTTAAATATTAATAGCTTAGAGAGCTTAATAAACTATATTTATAATACTTCTAGGTTACTACTCTTAAGTAGCTTTCTTTAACTTATAGTAAAGTTATTACCTTACTATACTTAAAATAATATAACTTAAATTAAAGTCTCTAATTCTATATATATAGGATAAGTATTATATATAAACTTAGAAGAGGTTTACTAGACTACTTATATTCTTACTATAATACTACTATAAGTAGCTAGCTTATAGTATACTTTTAGACTTATAAATAAATTATATCTAAGTAGTGTTTTAAGGGGGTACTTATACTACTTACTAATTACTAACCTAGCTAGACTCCTAACCTATAGGCTTACTAGACTTATAGAAATATTAGAAAATATAGATAAGGTATAACCTTACTACTTATAATTAATAAACCTAGTTAGTATACTACTTATAAGCTTTATAAGACTATTAGGTTTCTTAATAATATAATTAAGTTATATTTTCTTAAAACCCTAGAGGCTAGTGTAGCCCTTATAGTATTCTTATAATAAACTATTAGCTATACTAAGTAATATAATCTTAGAACCTATAACTACACTATTACTTATATAGTATCCTTACTACTTAGTATTTATAAACTTAAATAAGAAGCTAGGTAGCTATAAGAATATAGCCTTTGCCTTATACTTCTTACTAATATAATTTACTTTTCTTAATAAGGTATTAGTAGGATTTAACTTACTTATATAATATTTAATCCTAAAATTAAATAAATAAAGCTTATCTAATGCTATTACTTACTTACTAGTTAGCTTTAGCTTTATAGCTAAGTACTTATAATTTAAATAGTTTATAATAACTATAATTTAATAAGTTAAATATATAAGGTAATATCTCTAGGCTTAAAATACCTCTTAGATTACTAATAACTTAGTTTCTAGGGTTAAGTAGTAAAGTTTAATATTAGTTAACTTCCTTAAAAAATACACTACTAGGTACTAGCCAGAGCTTTGCACTACACTACACTACATTGTGTAGTATTTGTAGTGTAGTGTAGTATACTACACTACACTACACACTACACTACACTACATACTACACTACAAGGGAATTTTTTCACTACACTACACTACATGTAGTATTTTGTAGTATTTGTAGTATTTATAATTTTTAGTAATATAATAGCTTATAATAGCTTATAATAGCTTATATTAGCTTATATTAGCTTATATTAGCTTTTAATAGCTTATAATAGCTTATAATAGCTTATAATAGCTTATAATAGCTTATAATAGCTTATAATAGCTTATAATAGCTTATAATAGCTTATAGCTTATAATAGCTTATAATAGCTTATAATAGCTATAATAGCTATAATAAATTATATTAACTTATAATATTATTAGTGTTAAAGTTTAATTAAAATTAAATAGTAAATAAGTAACTAAAATATAAATATAAATAATTATAAGGAAATTACTATAGAAAAAGCTATACTTTTTAATTACTTAGTATTTTAAGCTTTTTAAATATATTAATAAAATAAAATACTTTTCTTTCTTATATTTTTTAAAATAATAATAATAGTAATAATAGTAATAATAGTAATAATAGTAATAATAGTAATAATAGTAATAATAGTAATAATAGTAATAATAGTAATAATAGTAATAATAGTAATAATAGTAATAATAGTAATAATAGTAATAATAGTAATAATAGTAATAATAGTAATAATAGTAGTAATAGTAATAGTAATAGTAATAATAAATTTAATATCTCTTTTTAAGAAATAATTCTATAACTAATTAAAAAAAAGTATAAACTCTAAGTAAAAGGCAACTATAAGGACCCACTTTAGACCCACTTTTATTAATTCCTTCTTTTTCTAAGACTAGATTATAGAAAAAAGCATAAAAGTTATTAGGAAGTAGAGGTATAATTATAAGGACCCACTTTAGATCCACTTTTATTAATACCTCCTTATTCTAAGACTAGATTATAGAAAAAGCATAAAAGTTATTAGGAAGTTAAGGTATAATTAGTAAGACCCACTTTAGATCCACTTTTATTAATACCTCCTTTTTCTAAGACGAGATTATAGAAAAAGCATAAAAGTTATTAGGAAGTTAAGGTATAATTAGTAAGACCCACTTTAGACCCACTTTTTATTAATACCTCCTTTTTCTAAGACTAGATTATAGAAAAAAGCATAAAAGTTATTAGGAAGTAGAGGTATAATTATAAGGACCCACTTTAGACCCACTTTTATTAATATATCTTTTTCTTTAGACTAAATTATAGAAAAAGCATAGAAACTATTAGTAAATAAAAGATATAGTTAATAAGGTTTACTTTTAAACTTACTTTTTAGTATAATATATAGCTAAGTAAGTAAGCTAAAAATAGTATATATTCTTAAGCTTACTTTTAAAGCTTTTTTTTCTAATTTTAGTAATAAAGGAAAATATATTATATTTCTTTTTAATATTATAAGAATAATATTCTAGCTACTTTTTAAAGCTTTTTTAAGGGTTTTTACATTTCTTTTAACTTAAAAAACCTAAAAACTTAATATAATTATTTATAATTATAATAAAAGGAAATATATAGCTAAAAACCTTCTATAATATAAAGTAAAAAATTTTATTTATTATAAATAGCTTATCTTTATAAATATATTATTATTAGATTTATTATCCTATTTATATATAATAGTAAATAATTTCTTTAGGGTAAATCTTAGATTTAAAGTAAAAAAAGTATATTAAAATGAATATTAAATCTAATTAAAAAGCTAGAAAGATAAAATAACCTTTAGAATTTAAGAAATAAATAGAGTTACATAGTAATACTAAAAATACTATACTTAGCTACCCTATTCCTATTATAAGCTTAATAGTTTAAATAAGTATAAACTTTAAAGATTTATAACTAAATAACTAAATTCTAATAAAAAAGAAAGCTAATATTAAGTTAATAAAGAAAAATCTAAAGAATATTATAAGATATTAATATGCCCCACTTTTATTTTTAGCCTTATACTACATGTAGTATTTGTAGTGTAGTGTAGTATTTACTACACTACACTACATACTACACTACACTACAATTCACTACACTACATACTACAAGGAAAGTCAAAATACTACATTTACTACACTACATGTAAAGCTCTGGTACTAGCTACCTAGTACTAATATTATAAGTATAGCTTTAATTATATAACTAGATATATTTATCTTTACTCTTAGTAAATAAAGTAAGTTAAAGTGCACTAAAATTAGTGCCTCCTAAAACTTCTTCTAGAGTTCTTTAAATACTATAAGTTTACTAGGCTTTAGCTTAAACTTTACTAGTTAAATACCTTTTAGATAGTTTATTAGTAAGACTACTACCTTACTATACTATTTTATAAAGTATTAGTAAAACCTTATAAACCTAAGGAATAATTAAATATTAAATACACTATAAGGTATTAGCTAGGTTATAATAGCTTTAACCTATAACAGTTTTATCTTAATGCTCTTTTTAAATATAATAAAACCTAGGAATTTTACTTATATAATAGAAAATTAGCACTTTTTAAGGTTAATATAAAGGTTTATATCCTAAAGTTATTCTAGTACCCTTTTAATATACTCTATATATCTTATAGGGTTACTACTATATATTAGAATATTATTAAGGTAAATAATATAGAATTTATTTATAAGCCCCTTAAGAGTATTATTAATATATTCCTAAAAAGTAGCTAGTATATTTACTAACCTAAATAGCATTATAAGGTACTTAAAGTGCCTATAGTAGTAATAAAATACTATCTTTTACTTATTACCCTTATAGATATATAGCTAGTAGTACGCTTCTTAAAGATCTAGTAATATAAAAACTTTTACACTTACTAGTTAATTAAGGATTTTAGAGATTAATAGTAAGGGGGCCTTATTTTTAATAGTAATTCTATTAAGACCCCTGTAATTTATATAAAGCCTTAATTTCCCTAATTCTTTTAGAACGAATAAAATTAAGGCTTTAGCTAGGGTTATTAATCTTCTAATTCACCCTTTTTCCTATACACTTGCTAGGTACTCCCTAAGCACCTCTAGCTCTTTTTTAGCTAGGTTATATATAAGTCCTTAGGGTAGTTATTTTCCCTCTTCTAATTTAATCATATAAGTGTAGCTACTGTGTGGCTAGGAATATGACCCCTAGAGACCTCTCTCACAAGACCTCTAGCCCCTTAGACCTCGGATCTATCGGATCCCTCGAGACCTCTCTCTCAAGACCTCGGATCGATCGGATTGTCGGATCAATTCAACCACATTGGATCCGGCCTAGCCCCTGACCCCCTAGCTAGATAAAAGCCCTAGATTCCCTCCCTTTTCATAGAAAATCAACTCTCCCTTCGATACCTTTGGCTTGGATTGTTCAAATCGTGTTTTTACCTGTGTTTACCTAAGAAGATTATGGAATTATTTTGAGATTATCCGAGATTATCTAGCTGCCTAGCTAGGCTGCTTTTCTAGCTTCGATCCTCGCGATGGATTGCAAATATCGCAGACCTAGATCCTAATATCTAGGTTCAATTACTGATATCATCGAATTCGTCAATACCGTCAATTTCATCATTTTCGTCATCTTCGTCAGCATCATTATCATTATCATCAGATCCCTCTTTTCCGTTGTTTTGGGGTGGTTGTTTTTCCCCGACAAACTACCTAATTCTAGGAGCTTACTAGCTAAATCCTTTAAAAACACATCTATAAATTCCGCGTACTAAATTTGGTTGTTACATGTGGCACTAGCTGGGTATTGCTAGTAATTTTTTTGGTTCCTTGAAAATTAGATGCATTGGCCACAGCCAATGACCCCAAAAAAAATTAAAAATCAATAAATAAATTCTATATTATTTACCTTAATAATATTCTAATATATAGTAGTAACCCTATAAGATATATAAAGTATATTAAAAGGGTACTAGAGTAACTTTAGGATATAAATCTTTATATTAACCTTAAGAAGTGCTAATTTTTAGTATTATAAGTAAAATTCCTAGGGTTTATTATATTTAAAAAAGGTATTAAGATAAAACTATTAAGGGTTAAAGCTATTATAACCTAGCTAATACCCTATAGTATATTTAATATTTAATTATTCCTTAGGTTTATAGGGTTTTACTAATACTTTATAAAATAATATAGTAAGGTAGTAATTTTACTAATAAACTACCTAAAGGGTGTTTAACTAGTAAAGTTTAAGCTAGAGCCTAGTAAACTTATAGTATTTAGAGAACTCTAAAAGAAGTTTTAGAAAGTACTAATCTTAGTATACTTTAACCTACTTTATTTACTAAGAGTAAAGATAAATATATCTAGTTATATAATTAAAGCTATACTTATAATATTAGTACTAGGTAGCTAGTACTTAGTAGTATATTTTTTAAGGAAGTTAACTAATATTAAACTTTATTACTTAACCCTAGAAACTAAGTTATTAGTAATCTAAGAGGTATTTTAAGCCTAGAGATATTACCTTATATATTTAACTTATTAAATTATAGTTATTATAAACTATTTAAATTATAAGTACTTAGCTATAAAGCTAAAGCTTATTAGTAAGTAAGTAATAGCATTAGATAAGCTTTATTTATTTAATTTTAGGATTAAATATTATATAAGTAAGTAAAATCCTACTAATACCTTATTAAGAAAAGTAAATTATATTAGTAAGAAGTATAAGGTAAAGGCTATATTCTTATAGCTACCTAGCTTCTTATTTAAGTTTATAAATACTAAGTAGTAAGAATACTATATAAGTAATAGTATAGTTATAGGTCCTAAGATTATATTACTTAGTATAGCTAATAGTTTATTATAAGAATACTATAAGGGCTACACTAGCCTCTAGGGTTTTAAGAAAATATAACTTAATTATATTATTAAGAAACCTAATAGTCTTATAAAGCCTATAAGTAGTATACTAACTAGGTTTATTAATTATAAGTAGTAAGGTTATACCTTATCTATATTTTCTAATATTTCTATAAGTCTAGTAAGCCTATAGGTTAGGAGTCTAGCTAGGTTAGTAATTAGTAAGTAGTATAAGTACCCCCTTAAAATACTACTTAAATATAATTTATTTATAAGTCTAAAAGTATACTATAAGCTAGCTACTTATAGTAGTATTATAGTAAGAATATAAGTAGTTTAGTAAATCTCTTCTAAGTTTATATATAATACTTATCCTATATATATAGAATTAGAGACTTTAATTTAAGTTATATTATTTTAAGTATAGTAAGGTAATAACTTTACTATAGGTTAGAGAAAGCTACTTAAGAGTAATAACCTAAAAGTATTATAAATATAGTCTATTAGACTCTCTAAGCTATTAATATTTAAGAATAGAGTTTTTATTTTAGTTAGTATAAGAAAGGAAGTTATATTACTTACTTATAATAACCTAGTAGTAAGCTATTAGGGAGTTAGTAAGACTCTCTATTAGATTATAAGTTAGTATTACTAACTAATAATAAAGAAAGATACTAAGTTATATATATAAACTTATATAAGCTACTAGACTTTAAAGCTAAGGCACTATAAACCTTATAGTAAGCTAGCTATACTACTAGTACCTAATTAGCCTTTTTAAGAATTATTAATAGACTTTATTATAAGGCTACTACCTATAAAAGATATAAAGTAGACCTATAATATAATCTTAGTTATTATAAACTATTTTATAAAATATAGTATTTATATCCTTATTTTAATACATATAACTAGTAATAGGTTAGCTACTATATTCTTAGAATATATTTTTAAGGATTATAGTGCTTTAGAGAGTATTATTATAAACTATAGTTTAACCTTTACTAGTAGGTTTTAGATAACCTTTTACTATCTTATTATAACTAAGTAGTAACTAAGTATTATATTTTACTTATAAATAAATAGTTAGATAAAATATTTAAACTAAGTTTTAAAGTATTATTTAAGAGCCTTTACTTACTTTAACTAAACTAATTAAGCTAATAACCTTTTAATAGTATAGTTTATATATAATATAAGCACTTATTTAACTTATAGCTATACCTTAGCTAAGGCACTATAAGGCTATAACCCTAGGGAACTATAGTAAGTAATTATAAATATTCCTATAGTAAATAACTAGGTAAAAACTTATACTATTACACTAAAAGATAAAAATATAGTAATTAAGTAGCTTCTAAGTAACTTATAGGCCTAGTATATAAAATACTATAATAAGAAGTAAACCTTAATAAAGTTTAGTATAAGTAACTATATTTTATTATCTATAAAGAATATTAACTTATAGTAACCTAGTAGGAAGCTAAGTATAAAGTACCTAAGCCTTTATAAAATTAAAAAGGTAATTAGTACTTATAGGCTTATATACTAATTAAAGCTACTACCTAGAATATATCTATATAATATTTTTAATATTACTAACCTTAAACTATTTATAAGGGACCTATCTAGCGTAGAAAATATATTCTTACTATAAGATAATATTATAGATAATAAGTAGGAGTTTAAAGTTAAAAGAATTATATTATATTATTATAATAGAAGATATTAGAAATACCTAGTTAAATAGAAAGGCTATAATACTTTAGAGAATTCTTAGGTAAAGAAAAGAGATTTTATTATAATAAATATTATTAAGGATTATAAGTAGTAACTAAGTAGCTAGTTTATAAATATAGAGGTATATTTAATAGATTTTAGATAGTAGTAATAATATATAAAAAAAAGAATCTAGATAATTTCTTAGATAACCTAACTTATAGCTACTTTATACTAATTACTTTATTAATATATTACTTACCTAGCCCCTAGTAGTCTTACTAGTACTAATAAGGGTAAAGGATTTATCCTTATTATTAGAAAAATCCCTCTCTCTCTATATATATATATAAAGCTTACTAAGGAGGTCTAGTAGCCTAATATAAGTAAGAAGCATAAATATATTAGTAGTAAGCTATTAGTAAGTTAGTAAAGCTATAAGCTAAAGTATAGGAAGTATATATAAATAGAAGATTTTATATAATAAAACATAAACTATTAGAAATATTAATCTAGACTTCTAGATTAATAGTATTATTAAGTAGTAATATAGTAACTTATTTATTAGTATTAGCCTTATATATAACTTTTACTATAAGCTACGCTTACCTTACCTATCTATGCTTATTAGTATTTTTAGTAGTTAGGAGTGTATTATATAGTTTATGCTTTATATTTTTAAGATGCTAGTAGTATATTAGTATATATATTAGTAGTAAGAAAGGGAGAATAAACCCTAGTGTAGTCCTTATTATTATATATATAAGAAGCGTATTTTATTAAGTTATTTATATAAGTTAGGAGTAATATATAGTAAGATAGTAGTAAAGTTATACTTAGAGAATTAGTATATTAAATTAGAATAGATTTACCCTTAATAATATATTATAGCTTTATACTATTACTATCTTTAGGTATAATAGCCTATATTATAACTTACTATATATAGTAAATATAGGGAATTTTTATTTTACTAGTACTACTAGCTATAAGTTAGTAAGGTAAGTGCCAGGGGGACTTAGATATTATACTTATATAGAAATTTTAAAAGCTAAATATTTCTTACTAGTGTGTGGCTAGGAATATGACCCCTAGAGACCTCTCTCACAAGACCTCTAGCCCCTTAGACCTCGGATCTATCAGATCCCTCGAGACCTCTAGCCCCTTTGACCTCGGATCTATCGGATTGTCAGATCAATTTAACCACATTGGATCCGGCCTAGCCCCTAACCCCCTAGCTAGATAAAAACCCTAGATTCCCTCCCTTTTGATAGAAAATTAACTCTCCCTTCGTTGCCTTTGGCTTGGATTGTTCAAATCAAGATTTTACCTGTGTTTTCCTAAGATAAATATAAGCTTATTTAAGATTATTTAAGATTATCTAGCTGCCTAGCTAGGCAGCTTTTCCTAGCTTCGATCCTCGCGATGGATCGCAAATATCGCAGACCTAGATCCCGATATCTAGGTTCAATTGCTAATATTGTCGAATTCGTCAATACCGTCAATTTCGTTATTTTTGTCATCTTCGTTAGCATTATTATTATTATTATTAGATCCCTCTTTTCTGTTGTTTTAGGGTGGTTATTTTGCCCTAATAAAAATAGTGGAGGAATAGGGAATAGTCCTATTAGACCTCTCGCTATTGGATTCGATGATAAATCCCTCCTGACATTGCCTCTACGATTATCCCCTCTAGTTATCCCCTCGTACGATTATTATAATTGTCAGCTACTTCTTACATCTTTTCCTTTCGATCTGGGTTAGCTAGATCGGATCCCTTCATTCCGATTAATTGATCTAGGTCATCTGACTAGCCTAACATCGTTAAAATCATTAGATTAGTCAGATTGATTGATCGGGACCTCTATGACCTTTTCCCTCTTCGATCCGGGTCAGCTAGATCGGATCCCTTTGTTCCGATCAATTGATCTAGGATATCTGACTAGTCTGATATCGTCAAAATCATTAGATTCGTTAGATTAATTAATTAGGACCGCTATAACCTCTTTTTTTTTCTTATAGCCTAGACCTTCCTTTCTACCTTTAACCTTTTCTTCTGATTTTTGACTTTCTTTTCTATCTTTAACCTTTTCTTCCGATTTTTAACCTTCTTTTCTGATTTTTGACCTTCTGACTTGCCCTAGCTAGCTTGCTAGCTAGCCTAAATCGATTTAATACCCTAGTTTTGCTTAGCTATCCGTTGGGGAGGTAAGCAGCTAGACCTTTGAATTTGATCTTTAATAAATCAGGTCTTTTTATTAGATTAATCAATCAGACTGTCTGATGAGACCTCCGACCGTTAAAGACCTCTCTAACTGATGATTTCCCTGACTTTTAAAGGGGAATCTAACTATTAGAAGGTCTGCTAAAGGGGTCTCTAATAATTGAAAAGGTCCTTTTTTATCAGATCAATTGATTAGACTGTCTGACGAGGCCTCTGACCATTAAAGACCTCTCTGACTGACGATTTCCCTGACTTTTAAAGGGGAATCTAATGTTAGAAGGTCTGCTAAAGGGGTCTCTGATGATTAAAAAGGTTCTTTTTCATTAGATCAATTGATCAGACCGTCTGATAAGACCTCCGACCGTTGAAGACCTCTCTGACTGACGATTCCTCTGATAATTGACGAGGAATCTAATGTACAGAGGGTCCTCTGAAGGGGTCTCTGCCGATCGAAAAGGTCCCTTTTCATCAGATCAATCGATCTATCGTCTGACGAGGCCTCCGACCGTTGAAGACCTCTCTAACTAATGATTTCCCTAACTTTTGAAGGGGAATTTAATGTTAGAAGGTCTGCTAAAGGGGTCTCTGCTAATCAAAAAGGTCCCTTTTTATCAGATTAATCGATTAGACCATCTGATAAGACCTCTGACCGTTGAAGACCTTTCTAACTAATGATTTCTCTGATGATTAAAGAGGAATCTGACTGTCAGAAGGTCTGCTAAAGGGGTCTCTGCCGTTGATAAGACCTCTTATTACGGATTAATTGATCTGCTAATTGACGAGGCCTCCGACCGTTAAAGACCTCTCTGACTAACGATTCCTCTAATGATTGACGAGGAATCTGATGTACAGAGGGTCCTCTGAAGAGGTCTCTGATGATTGAAAGGGTCCCTTATTATCAGATTAATTAATCAGACTGTCTGATGAGACCTCTGACCGTTGAAGACCTCTCTGACTGACGATTTCTCTAACGATTGAAGAGGAATCTGACTGTCAGAAGGTCTGCTGAAGGGGTCTCTGCCAATCGAAAGGGTCCCTTTTCATCAGATCAATCGATCTATCGTCTGACGAGGCCTCTGACCGTTGAAGACCTCTCTAACTAATGATTTCCCTAATTTTTGAAGGGGAATCTAATATTAGAAGGTCTGCTAAAGGGGTCTCTGCTAATCAAAAAGGTCTCTTTTCATTAGATTAATCGATTAGACTGTCTGATGAGACCTCTGACCGTTGAAGACCTCTCTAACTGACGATTTCTCTGATAATTAAAGGGGAATCTAATGTTAGAAGGTCTGCTGAAGGGGTCTCTGCCGATCGAAAAGGTCCCTTTTCATCAGATCAATTGATCTATCGTCTGACAAGGTCTCTGACTATCAGAAGGGTCTTCTATTACGGATCAATTAATGACCCCTTTGATTAATTAATGGATAGGAAAGGGGGGGCTGAAAATCACGAATTTTTTTTATCTTATGATTTTATTACTTATTTTCCTTTTTATTGGTTTTTTTTAGTTACTGTTTTCCCTTTCCTAGGGACTAGGAAGGGAAAATAGTTAGGGAGGTGTTGTGTGGCTAGGAATATAACCCCTAGAGACCTCTCTTACAAGACCTCTAGCCCCTTAGACCTTGGATCTATCAGATCCCTCGAGACCTCTAGCCCCTTTAACCTCGGATCTATCGGATTGTCGGATTAATTCAACCACATTGGATCCGGCCTAGCCCCTGACCCCCTAGCTAGATAAAAACCCTAGATTCCCTCCCTTTTAATAGAAAATTAACTCTCCCTTCGTTACCTTTGGCTTGGATTGTTTAAATCGAGATTTTACCTGTGTTTTCCTAAGATAAATATAAGCTTATTTGAGATTATTTGAGATTATCTAGCTGCCTAGCTAGGCAGCTTTTCCTAGCTTCGATCCTCGCGATGGATTGCAAATATCGCAGACCTAGATCCCGATATCTAGTTCAATTGCTGATATCGTCGAATTTGTTAATACCGTCAATTTCGTCATTTTCGTCATCTTCGTTAGCATCATTATCATTATCGTCAGATCCCTCTTTTCTGTTGTTTTGGGGTGGTTGTTTTGCCCCGACAAACTAGGAGACTTTAAAAGGGATATTATAGGAGTTTTTATAATAGAAGTATTGAAATGTAGGGAGCTAGTTGCTAGCTAGCAACAGCTGTACAGGTGCAAGCTCTACAGTTAGGGACTAATAGGGCCGCAACGTTAAATCAATTAACGTAACGTAACGGAAGGTTATGGCAGTTATTAACTATGAGAACAAAGGGATAGCTAGGCAAGAGGTATGGGGGCGTTCGTATATTAACTGAAGCTTGCTAGGTCTAAGTGTGTTGTGCGTGCGAGTTACTAACTTATAGGTAGTGACTTGCTAGTGTTACGTAGACCTAGCCCTAGGGCGTGGTGCGCCTGCCTAGTGGTATGCTAGCGTGCTGGTGTTGTAAGTAGGGCCTTACAATTGCCCCCCTACTTTTAGCTAGGCTCCTAAACGGCTTTTAGTAAGTACTATATAGCTATTCACTAAGTAGTAGCTATACTAAAATAATAATAAATAACATTAGTGTTTAAGTATAAATTCACCTGTAACTCCCTATTATATCACTGACTTTTCCCTTTCTTATCTATAGTAAACTTTTCCCTAGATACTATCACATTATTAGTTACTATAACTTTACCTTTACTACTTACCTTATTATTAGAATAGAATTAGATAGGGAAAGCGTTAAGAGCGTTATTATTATAGCTGTCCCTAATATCTATTTAAGAGGATATTCCTATATGTATTATCTACGCATAGGTTACGCGGACTTTAAGAAGAATCCTCTAGCTAAGCCTAACATCCCTTAGATTAACTATTAATTCCCTAGTATACTAACCGCTATTATTAAAGGGAAACATTTAAAGTATTATGTCTAGTGTGTTAAACGTGGTAATACTTACGAGACAGTAAGTATATTATATTCTCTACTCTTTAGGTCCCTAATCACCTATATCTCTCTAGGTAATACTAACTATATAAGGGGATTTTCTAGATCTTCTTACTATCCTTAATTAGGTAAAAACTTTAATGGATGCCCTAAGTAATTAGGACCCTAATAACCCTAATGATCATATGTTTTCTAAGGTAACTCGCTACTGTTTTAGCACTTATTGTCTAAACCTTATTTTAGGGTTTAATTACGCTAACACGGCTTATTATGTTTCCTTTAGTTTAACTAGGGCTACTAAGGTCTATTAGGTACGTTTCGTTACGTGTTCTCTAGACCTTTGCTTACTCCCTAGGTAGGCCGCTTTAGCCGTATATAATTAGTATATTATTTCGCGCTAGTAACTTTTAGTTACTATATATCCTACCCCTGCCCTAGGGATTATAAGTTATTACTCCTTCTTTACTACCTATTTACTAACTTTTATAGCTAAACTACGCTATATATTATAATTCCTAGAAGAGAAAAATAACTTTATAGCTGTAATATTATAATCTAGGATTCGTGCCCTAGGGGGTGGTAAAGCACTAGTTTTTCTAAGCAATAGAGGTAGTGGTTTAGGAGGATAAGAGCAAGGGCGCTAAGTACCTCCTTTATAATAGTATTATTTTAACGCATAAGGGGGTAACTATAGAAGGGTTTCCTATGAGACTCCCCTCCTTATAGGTATCTTTTCTTTTATTATTTAGTAAATAGTCTAATAAGGGTTTTAATTAGAGTGTAATAGTAGCTAATAAGGCTAGGCCTTTTTTGTAATTACCTTATCCCTTATTACTTATAACTTAATCATGTCTTACTATGCTTTCTACTTGTTTTACTTTAATAGAAAGCTTGAATTATGCGTTAAGCGCCTTCTATGTCTTCTAACACTACCTATTAATTATATTCGCTTAGCTAGCCCTTCTATTTCACTAGGTATTTGTTGCCTTTATGCGTCTTCCTATAATCCCTAACTTCTTTAACTTTAAACTTGTTATTATTATCTTTAAGGTCTGGTATTAGCATGTCCTTATCTAGGGTGTCTTCCTAGCGATTCTATAGCTCTAATAAGCTAACGTAGAACATGTTATATAGTTAGCTATACTTATTAGGTAGCGCTAGTTAGTATGCTTATTTACCTATAGCGTTAAGTATCTAAAATAGCCTAATAAATCTTAGGTTTAGCTTCTATTTCGCGTCCTTAAGCCTAATATTCTTTGCTAATAGTAGTACTAAGTCTTCTCTTTTTAAGGTTATTAGCTAATGTCTCTAGTTATAGTACTTCGCCTACGCTTTAGTAGCCCTTGCCTAGTTATACGCTAGTTTCTCCCTAACCTTATATAGCTTTTTAACACGCGCGTAAGCCTCTAGGACCTCCCTCTCTATGCTCTTACCCTTAAGAGTAAGGCAGAACTTAGGTAAATAGCCTATAAGAGTGTAGTTAGGGGAGTAGCCTGTTATCCTATTAATAGCATTATTACACGTAAATTAGGCCATTAGGAGTAGCTTTAGCTATAGTTATTAGTTCTCTTTAATAAAATATTATAAGTAATGCTTAAGCACCTAATTTATTCTCTCTATTTACCTATTAGTTTAGGGGTAAAACACTATTAAAAGCCTTTACTTTATATATAACTAGTAACATACCTCTAACTAGAATTAGCTTATAAATACTAATCCTCTATTAGACATAATGCCCTCTAGTGCTCTAAATCATAGCTTAATCTCCTTATGGAACAACTCTGCTAATTTAGCTATGTTAATTATAGTCTTTATAGGAAGGAAGACAGAGTACTTAGTAAATTAGTTTATAATTACTAGGATTACATTAGTTTCTCGCTCGCCTAGCTACACTAGTAGTAAACCTATAATAAAGTCTATTAAGATCTCCGCCTATAGTTATCTTAGTATTAGTAGTGATTTAAGGCTTCTATAGGGGTAGTGCTATCTTACTATAACGCGCTAGTATACTCCGTAGCTAGACACATAGTCTAAAGTAGCTTTACTTATTACTAGCCACTAATAGTAATATTTTAGTAGCTCTAGAGTATATTTAGTCCTAAAGTAACCCACTAACAAATCATTATAGTATAGCTATAGAAGCTCCTATTACAAGATAGGCTCCCGCGGAATAACTACCTGGTCTTTATATATTAGGAGGCCCCTTATACTACATAACTATAGACTAGCTTTTCCCCTCCCTTTTACTTAGGAGTTAACCTTACCTCCGTGCTTTTATAAATCTAGATCTTAGTCCTATGCCTTCTATAGTAGTTATGCTAATAGTTTATTTACTATGGATTAGTAAGGATTTAGTAATATAATAGCCCTCTAAATTACTTATACTATACTAACATCTTAAACACACACTACCTTCTCCTTAAAATCACCCTTATTTAGCTAACCTATCACTAGATTCATAGCAGCTAACTAGCCTTCCACCTAGGCTACTCTTACCTTAGTGGGTTCTAAGACTAGCATTACGCTATAACTTCTTTAATATATTAGTACTTCTTCTTCTACTATAAAGACATCTATTATCTTCCTTTAAAGCTCTAGTAGAAGCGCCCTATTTAACATAGGTTTGCCCTTATAATTAGACTTTCTTAATAGTGTATCCGTAAGGTTGCTTTTCCCTAGTCTATGCTTAATTATAAAATAGAAAGGGCAGAGGAATATACACTATTATACCTATCTTCTATTTAGCTTCTACTACCTTATAAAGGTCTATAGGTTATAATAGTCTGATAGGACCTTTATAGGTGTCTTCACGCCTTTAATATAATATTACTAGTGTTTAAATAACTTTACTATAGTAAGCAGCTCTTAATTAGCTATGCTATAGTTACGTTTAGCATCCGTAAACTTCCTTAACCAAAAAGCCACTAGATGCTAACGGCCCTTATTATCTTACTAAGACAGGATTCCTGCTATTATGAAAATTAAGGCATCTGTCTTAATACACACTGCCTAACTTAGGTTATAGTGTTAGAGTAAAGGCGCTTGCTAAAAGGTATCTTTTAGCTAGTTAAACGCTAACCACTCCTTTTCTCTAAATATAAACCTCCTAGTCTAGATGCTATTTTAACTGCCCTTTATTAATACATAAAGAGGTGCCGTAATTCCAAAGTATTTATAAATAAACCATTAGTAGAAGTTACAGAACCTAAGAAATAACTATATATCCTTAAAACTTATTAGCTCCTTCTATTCTCTAATTATATTAACCTAGCAAGTATCTATTAATATCCTATTAACAAAGAGAATAAACCCTAGGAATTCTACTAATTCCTTATAGAAAGAGCACTTAGAGGGTTTCGTGTATAACTTTACTAACCTTATATATTTAAGAACTTACTTAATGTGTTTAGTGTGCTCCTCCTTTATCTTAGAGAAGATTAAGATATTATCTAAATACACCACACAAATAGTGTTAACTAGCCCGTGCAGTGCTTTATAGATATAACTCTAGAAAGTGGCTAGGGCATTTATTAACCTAAAAGGCATCATAAGGTACTTATAATACCTGTAACGTATATAAAAAGCTATCTTCCATTCATCGCCTTCTTTAATGCAAATTCAGTAGTACACGTCCTTAATATTAATCTTAGAAAAGAAACAGGCCCCTTAGCATTAATTAAGGATCTCTAAAATTAGGGGGAGAGCGTAGTAATTCTTTTACATTACCTTGTTAAGTCCTCAATAGTTAACGCATAGCCATAGTGTTCTATCCTTCTTTAGCACAAATAGGATAGGCACGCCCGCTAGGCTCTTTAAGGGTCTTATCTAGCCTTTCTTTAGGTTATTATTAATATATTCCTAGAGCTCCCTAAGTTCGCTTTAGGAGAGAGAATAAATCAGTCTATATAGGGGTGTAGCTCCTAGTATAAGATTAATTACATGGTTAGTTAACTTCTTTAATAGGAGGCTCCCTACCTTATCTAATATAAACACATCTTTAAATTCGTGTAGTTCCTCTAGGATATCTTTAATAGTTCCGTATGCTTTTACCTTCTCTTTATCTTTAAGAGGGATAAACTTATCTTCTATTACACCTATAATAGCATATATAATCATCTTATTACATATTACCTTTGTGAACTTACAGGGAGTTAGTAATAAAAAGGCTACCTTTCTCTTTTTAAACTACTATTCTTATGAGTATAAGTAAAGATATACACGTTCTTCTATAAGCATATGTATTCTAATTAATATAGGGCTTCCCTCTGCTCTTAGGTCCCTATTAATAGCTACACATAATAACTTAAGGTCTCTCTCTTTACCCTGTGAATCTTTAATTAAAATAGGTACCTTATAGATACCGTATTAGGGGACTATCAAAGCCCCTACTACCTTTAAGATAGGTGTTGTAGCCTTAGCCTAATTAAGCTTATAAGTCTATGTAAATTAGGCGCTTATAATGTTAATCTTAGCGCAACTATCAAGATCCACTACCGTTTTAATGTCTTTATGCCTGTGAATAGTAACTAGTATGTGAAATTAGTATCCTACTAGTACCCTAGTATCTAAGGTAAAGGTAAGGGCTTTTACTTCTACCTCTAGGAGTTTTCCTAACCTTCTTATTAGTCTTTCCTTAGCTTATCATAATTATAGAAGAAATACTCTATACTACTACAGTTATAGCACTGTTTTTTTCCTTGTGGTTTATTATTATTTAGGTAGGTAGCTAGGGTCTTTTCCTTATCCTTATCCTTATCTCTTTAGTCCCTATTTAGCCAATGCCCTTATAAGGAGTTATGTCTTTAGTATTAAGCTGCCTTATATAGCCCCTTCTCTTCTAAATTATTTAGCTTTCGCTTATTCTTTAATATCACCTCCTAGAATTACTAGGCAAGTTATATAATATCTTCTTATGTTAGACTAGTGATATCTACATATAGGTTAATATAATCTTATAAGTTAGGAAGTAATTTTACAAAGAATATAAGAGCATAGGTCTTTTCTAGAGCTTATTCCAGGTGTTTCTCTAGTAAATCCAAGTAAATACTAAACTTAATAAGACTCTAGCCCTCCTTTTGCTTTGCGTTTTCTAGCTGCGTAGCTATTTATACATTATGACTTACAGAGTCTTTAAGTAGCGTAAGGGTCTAGTCTTAGAACTTATCCTAGTTATCCTTAGGATAATCCTAACTATTAGCTAGTTGTTCTTTGACGTATCGGTCCTATCTAGCCTAATAGTTTATATACATGTGGTTAAGTGCAAAGAGAATCTTTTAGTTATCCTAGTAATACTTCTTCTTTGCCCCCTTAAAGGCATAGCTAAGGTTATTAAGCTATATCTTATGCTTTTACAGGTTTATAAGGTATTAGAGTTCTATAATATTTCAGACCTTAACTTCTTAGCTACTAAGGCTTAAGGATAAACTATCCTTTTAGCCCCTTTTTACTAGTTCTCTATAAGATTATATTAAGTTAGTAAGCTTCTTTTCTTAATCCTATAGTTCCTTAAGTTACTTAAGCTAGGTAATTCACTCCCTAACTACTACCTCTTCTACTACTATAGTAAAGGGTATAGCTTTAGATAGGGTTATAGAATGTAGCATATCCCTAGCTATAGTGTTACTATTATCTAGCTAATCCTAAGTAATATATAGTATAGTTCTAGTAGATTAGGTTATTCTCCTCCCTATATTACTCTTAGGTAGCTAGTAGGAGAAGCTTTAGAATTATAAGAATAAAGGGATAGCTAGGTAAGAGGTATAGGGGCGTTCGTATATTAACTAAAGCTTACTAGGTCTAAGTATATTATGCGTGCGAGTCGCTAACTTATAGGTAGTGACTCGCTAGTGTCACGTGGACCTAGCCCTAGGGCGTGGTGCGCCCGCCTGGTGGTGCGCTGGCGCGCTAGTGTTGTGAGTAGGGCCTCACATTAACTAATGGAATTTAATTTAGATTACTTTTATAATATCTTATAGAGTAATAGAATTGATTTTAGATATATTATACAGGTAATGCGGCTGTTGTTAGTTAAGAGAACTAGCTATCTAGCTAGTTAAAAAGATCTTCTTTCTCTTATAGACTTACTAACTATATTAGAGGATCCAGGCTACTAGCAGGGTCTTACAGGCTACTTTTGATTTTCCGTAAAATTTATTTATATATAAAAACTAAAAAATTAACTTACCACTATACTAGCTAGTAACCTATATACACTAACTTTTAGTTAAAAAAATAACCTTATATAAAGAGAAAGCTATGTCTTTAAGCTTTAATTTACTATATATAAAACTTTTATATAACCTTTAGATAAAGAGAAAATCACTATTAAAGATAGCTATAGGGTAAGTTATATGTAGGGTAACCTGCTTACACCACCCTAGCTTACGTTACCTTAGCTTACCTAATTACTAGTAGCGTGGTTATAGCTACACTTATAGCTATAATATAATTAACTAATTAGTTATTCACATGGTTAGACGTAGCTATTAATAGCTACGACATAGCTATTAATAGCTACCTTCGCGGCTATTAATAGCTATAGTGTAGCTGTCAGGCTTGTAATATAAGCTAGTAATAAAAAGGCTCTTTAACTAGAAAAGGGCTAAAAATAGGTCTTATTTTTAATACCCCCTCTACAAAAGAATTACATTTAAAGTAATTAGAAGTGTATAAAGAGACTATAAGATAAAAAACAATAACTTTTAATAATAATAGATAAAAAGGAAAAACAGGAAAAGATAAAAGCCCCCTTTTTAAATTCCTAGCTATTATTGAATATAGCTCCCTTTTTAATATTGTTTTTAGTTCCTTGTTAAAGGGAATTAGTTATTAGTTTAATAATTATTAAGCCCTAGAAGCTTAATAAAAGCCTAATAAAGAGGTCTAGAAAGAGGTTTTATAAGACTATTTGCAGGCATTGACTTTGTATCTAGATATTTGATTTTAGCTAAACCCTCTAAAACCTATTACCTAATATAGTTAAACTTGAGTAATATATGCTTTGTATAACTATGTAAAGCAGGCTTATAAGCAGTAGTTATAGCGCCTTAATTATTATAATATATCTAGATAGGGGGAGAAATAGGGGTTTTTAGCTCCTTAAATAAGCCCTAAAGCCACTGAAGCTCCTGGAAGGTCTCGCAGATAGCGTTAGCTTTAGCTTCTAGTGTTATTAGAGCTATCATACTAGCTTTCTTTAATTTCTAGCTAATAGGTCCGCTAGCTAGCTTAAATAGATAAGTATAGGTTGATTTTAAGGTCTTTTTATCCCCTATAAAATCACTATTATAATAACCTATTAGGCTTTTGCTAGCTAGACCTTTAGGGTCTCCCCTATAGATAATAGCAAGGAATCTAGTCCCTAATAGATACCTTAGCAGATTTTTAGCTGCTTTTAGGTATTCTATATAGGGGCTAGCTAGTGTAATAGATAACCACTGTAGCGTAAAAGCTATATCAGGCCTTATAAGTAACATTAGGTATATTATAGTCCCTATAATGCACTAATAAAGCTTGATTTTACTAGCTATTAAAAGCTTAGTTATCTGTGTAGCTAAAATGCCTAGCTGAAGAGGTATGCTAATAGGCTTGCTATCTAGCATATTAAATCATTTTAAGGCTTCTAATATATACTAAGATTAATGAATTTTTAGTATCCTATTAGGCCTATCTTATATGATTTAAACCCTTAAGAAGAATTTAGCAGGCCCCCTATCTTCTATTAGATAGACTTTATAAAGTTCCTTTTTAAGCCTTTAGATATAAGATAAATCTAGTCTAATTAGAAGACAGTCATTAACGTACGTAATAACGAAGGTTTTAGTTAAAGGATTAAAGAAAATAGCTAGGTTAGATATTAGAGGGTTAAATCCTAGGGATTTAAGCACTAATATTAGCGCTTATTACTATTCTATTAAGCTTTGTTTTAGGCTATATAAAGACTTCTGTAATAAAATTACTTAATCTTTAGAAGGTTTCTAGCTAAAACTTCTAGCTAATTTAGCTAGTTTAGGATTTACCTTAAGGAATTCAATAAACCTGTCTAGAATAACTATATAAATCTATTATTATAGCTTACTATTAAGAAAAGCTCCTATAAAATTAATCTATTTGATTTCCTAGTTATTCCAAGCCGCTAGGGCTAGTAAAATCCTCTAGCTAGGGGGAATGCTTATGGTAGTACAGGTCTCTAGGTAATCTAGGCCTTTGATTTATATAAATCCCTTAGCAATAAGTTAGGCCTTATATTTTAAAGGATTATTTTCTTTATCCTTTTTAAGCTTATAAACAAGCCTATTCTTTAGTACTTTTTGGCCCTTAGGGATTTGGTCTTTCCCTATAAATTTAAAAGTACTAGCCTTTAGAAGCTATTTGTATTCCTTATACGTAGCTTCTATCTATTTCTCCCCTTCAGGGCTAGATATAGCCTACTTCTAGGTCTTAGGCTTAGGGCTAATAGGATTCTTTTCCTTTAGCTTCTCCTATACCTTAAAGTAGATTTCTTTTATAAAATCTAGAGAAGAAAGGGAACTAATATTAACATCTATAGGGTTAATATTAGGGTCAAAATCGATAATTTTATTAAAATCAAGGTCCGAAGTCAAAATCTGATTTCCTGGTTGAGTTATAGGCTGCGCCTATACGGGATCCGCTGGAATTAAGCCTTTAGGGGGTTTTTCTAGGCCTGTAGGTGGTTTTTCTTAACCTACAGGGATACCTATGTTGTCTATAGGATAATCCTTTGAACCTTAATCTAGATTTTGTTGATTTTCTAGATTATTTTCCCCCTCTAAAGGGTTATCCCCTATAGAAATCCTAGGTAAGCCTTTAGAAACAAGGCCTATAGGTTCTATAATCTTAATAAAGCTAGTTTTATAACTAGCCTTTTAGAGAGGATATACACTAGGTAGGTGTTAGAACCTAGTGTAGCTAAAAGTCTTCTAGGGATAGTCCTAGCTACTAACTTCTAGGCTTTAGGTCGTTTTTCCAGGGGGATTAGAACCTTACAATGAGATTCTATAGCTCTAATACTACTAATATCAGTTGTATAAGGCTGATTTAGCTCCCTAGATAGCAGTTGTTTAGGGCTTTTATCCTTAGTGGTATTAGCAGTTATATTAACAAGGTTAACAACTGTAGGTAATATAAAATACTATAAGAATAACGGTAATTTTGCCTACTAGATAGTAGCCCTTAATTGATCTAAAATAGTACGAATTAAACGTTCTGCTAATCCATTTTGCTTATGGATATAGGGACTAGAAGTTGTAAATTTAATCCCTTTAGAATTCAACCAAGCTTGACAACTAGAATCGATTTCTTGGCCTCCATTGAAGTGAAGATGCTAAGGATCAGAGCATCACATTACATTACATTACACATTACATTACATTACATTACACCCCCCTTTCACACATTACATTACATTACATGTAATTATTTGTAATTATTTGTAATTAAATGTAATTATTTTTTATTTTTTAATATTTAGGTAAAGTAATTAGAAATTAATAGTAAGAAATAACTTAAATAATTAGAAAAGTATATATTAGGTTTCTTAAAATATAGATTAAGGTTAAATTACTATACTAATCTTAATTATAACTTATAAAACTAATAAAACTTACTTTTTAAGCTTATTTCTTAGAAAAATATTAAAAACTTACTTTTAAGTATACTTATTTTAATAGAAAATCATATATATTTAAGTAAATAAGCTATAAAGAAGTTAATACTATTATTAGTAAAACCCACTTTAGACCCACTTTTATATATTAGTAAGACCCACTTTAGACCCACTTTTAAGTATACTATCTTTTTAAGAGAAAATCATAAATATCTTAGTAAATAAGCTATTAAGAAGTTTATACTATAATTAGTAAGACCCACTTTAAATCCACTTTTAAGTATACTTTCTTTTTAATAGAAAATCATATATATCTAAGTAAATAAGCTATAAAGAAGTTAATACTATTATTAGTAAAACCCACTTTAGACTTACTTTTATATATACTTTCTTTTTAAAAAAAAATTATAAATATCTAAGTAAATAAGCTATAAATAAGTTATACTATTTAGTAATACTTACTTTTAAACTTACTTTAGAAAATACCTTTTTTTTAAAAGAAAATTATATAAAACTAGGTTGTTGGATTCACAGGGTATTGAATTCAATGTAATACAGTCGTGAGCCCGAAGAATAGTATTGTCATCGATTATCTATTCTAGGCTACGTTGTCTGTTGTCATGATTGATTTGTTAGAAAAGAGAGGTAAAAAGCTAGAAGTTATAATACATAAAGGGAAAAGGGGTTACGCGTTTATATCCCTATATTTCCTAGCTAATTAACATGCTAGGTTGTAAGTCACGTGTGGGGTCCGCGCGCGGCCTAAGCTTTTGCTAGGTAATTGCGGCTGCAACGCGCAATTAATATTACCTTTATTCTAACACTAGAACTTCTCTCTTTTAATATAATTATTAACACGTAATATTAATTATAGAAATAAAAAAGGAAAGATAGATTAAGAATGTAATTAATAAGGGATATAAGGAAAAGAACTTATAGCCTATTAGGGTATATAGTTGCTAATAAAAGGGAAATAACAATCTTGCTTAGCCTATGAGCCTATATAAGGATAAGTAAGTCCTTCTAAATCCCTTCTTTCCTTAAAATAACATATATACCACACTATAGCGCGTATATAATATCTTCCTCCTCCTTAGTAACACCTTTATTCTCCTATACACTACTATTAATTTCTATGGTTTACTAGGAGGGCCTAGTAGGCTAGTGTAGTTATAGCCACTAGGGATATTAACTATAAGGGCATAGATCCCTTGTGTATCACTATCTCATCCCTATGGCTATTCTCCTAGAGGATTACCTTTTCCTCTTACCACATATATGTTACGCGTAGGTAACCTATCCCTTTATTTAAATAGTTATCTAGTTAGTTAAGATAAAGCTCTTAAGGGCCTTATTAGGTAATACCTTTATAAAGGTATTAGCTAGGTTATTCTCTCTATTAATCCATTAGATCTTGTAAAGTTCTTAGCGTTTATATAACTATTAAAGGGCTATAATATTAATTATTAAGCGTTTCTCCTTTATTATACTAAGCTTAATAAGGCACTTATATAAGAAGTATAAATCTATATATATAATAATCAGGATCTTCAGGAGCTTTAGTTAGTTAGTAACTAAGTTTAGGGTGGTTATAATTATGTAAGCTATATTAACACTAGCTACTATGCTATAGACTTCTGAGATAAGCATGCTTTATGTAACTCTCTTGCTCTTTATTAAGCTAAAGTGCATAATATTACCTTTAATTATGAACTTGCTATTAGTGTAGTCTTTGTTTGCTAGGATAAGTATATATCCTAGTTATAAGGATAAGTCCTAGTTATTAGTAAAGGATCTATTTATAAAGGCAAAGAGCTTTGCCTTTTTAAGGTTAATTAGGATAAACGTTAGACCTCTCTCTAGGTAATCTATCTACTACTTTAGGTAGTAATTAAGGGCTTTTACGTCCTCCAGGGTTAGCTCCTAGTATTATGTAGCAATGGATATGTTAAAGCAAGCCTCTAATTAGCAAATTAAGGTAATGTAAGCGCCTTAGGCCCTTTGCTTAATATATTTACGCTTTAAGTTAGTTATTAGAACTAACTCTAACTTATTGCTTTACCCTTTCTACTAGATCTTAATAGTATTATTCTCTAGTAAGATAATACTACTATTAAATATAAGAGAGTAGTCCTAAGTTAGGAATTACTTTAGCTTTATATTAAAGCTTACTATAGTAAGCTAGGTCTTTTCCTTCTTAGAGAACTTCTTATCTAAGAGGCTGATCGTGTTATTAGTTTATATTTTAACGCAGGTAAAGTTAGGGCTTTCCTTTATAGTTATAAGTAGGCAAGGATTGTACATAGAGGTTTCTATCTAGAGGTTCTCTTTGTAATACTTATAATATATAACCTACTAGTGTATTCCTGCCTTTACAAGCCCGTAGAGGGGTTTTATAACCCTTAAGATTATACTAGGCAGGTAGAGATGCCATATCTGAATTAGTAAGCGCGCTAGGATTAGCTGCTCTAGCAATATATAGGCCTATATATAAGCCTAATAGATATCTCTTAGCTAGATAAGGAATTTCCTTAATCTTACTAATAGGGCTATTACGAGTATAAGACATTAGCTTACGCGTTAAATTATTAGGGCCTATGTAAGAATAGCCTATTTCCCTTTATCCTCACACCCTTGGATTACGAGGCATGACTTTTTGTAGGGTTTTGTTATCTTACCCTTAATCTTATTAATAATCTAGGAATTAAAGATTTGAATTTCACTATATTCTTCCTTATTAAACATAATAAATTTAAATATACCTTACTTAATTAGAGCGTTAATTTCCGCTTTTATTAATAGCTTAAAAGGTTTACTAGGGGTCTTAATAATTCCTTCCTTACATAGCTTAATTATAAGAGCTAGGTTACTATATTCTTTTACTAATAGGAAGGTATTAGCACCTTAAGGTATTATAGGAGGGTTTTTCTATAGCCTTCTATATTCTTACTTTAGTAGTATTAGTAGTACTATGTTCTTATTATAGGCCTCTTGCCCTTTTTCTCCTTCCTCTTTACTAGGCTCTACTATCTTCTTTACACTAGGGTTATTATAGTAGGGCTTAATAGATATTAACCTAAAGGTCTTTAGGCCTCTAGGTATGTTAAGTATATAGCTTTCTTTAGTAATTGCTAGTAGCTTATATAGACTTACCTATCCCTTACCTTCTCACTAGACCTTAACCTTTAATCTAAGTAGTAGGCTAAGAGTCTTTAAGGTGTTTAGGCTATTACGTTTAGTAAGGGCCTTATTAACCTTCTAGATAGCGTGGAGTCTCTTAATCTCTTTAGTAGCCTTCTATACTATAATCATATGCTATGTAATATTAGGTAATATTAGGGACTTATTTATTATATATAAGTAGGCTCTAAAGATAAGGAGGGTTAGGATAAGGCTATTGAGGCCTATAGTGTTATTTAGGGCCTTAATTACTATTTAAAGGGTAATAGGTTTTAGCGTTATAGGGCATTTACATCTAATTATATTATAGGCTCTTTAGAGTAGCCTATAATACCTTTTAACCTTCCCTATACTATAGTATACCTTAATAGGGACTTCCTTAATCAAAATTAACATTAAAGCTATAAATTATCTAAATTCATTACTATAAAAGTTTGTTTTAGCGTCTATAATAATAAAGTCTAGGGGGCCTAGGTAAGCATTAATCTAGTATATTCGGAGGGCTTCCTAGGTTATTCTTATAGAGATATTATTAAGGAATTTCGCTACGTTAAACACTATAGCTATATCTATAGCGTAGAGTATAAGGTAGTTACTATCTAGGTAAAAGATATTTACTATTACTTTATAATTAAAGCTATACTTATCCTTAAGGGTAAACTTAAAGTAATTAGGGCTATTTACATACATTTAGTATTAGTAGTAAATTCTTATTAGTTCCCTAATAGCTTTAATATTAATATTATACCCTAATCTACAAAGAACCTTATGTAAACATCGGATTAATAGATATCCAAAGTGGCAGTGTAGTCGCTATAGCTTGCCTTCTATAAGGTAGCTCTAAGTAACTGCTTCTTCTTTCTATGTAAGAAGCATCTAGGTATAGCCCTATTTATGTATAATAGGGACTTTAATGTTTCCTTATTATAGCATGTTCTTAGAGATATGAAAGTTAATCTTTAGATAGTCTATATTATTAAGGGATAAGAGAAATAGAGTGTTTATAGGGATAACCTAAAAGAGGATATTTCCAAAGGGAGTAGGTATATTAGCCGCTCTAAGTGTAATAATTAGGTCTCCCACGCTAAATCTAACTAATACCTTTTTCTCTGTTAATTTATTAAGCTATAATATAGGTATCTAATGTTATAAAGCAAGAAATTAAGGGTGCCTTACTATAGAGAACTTTGCGGCTCTTGTATTAGGTATAATCCCTTAGAATATCGTATAGGAATAGCAATCTTCTAATATAAACATTACTAGGGCTTTATTCACAAGTTCCTACTAAAAAGGGTCTTCTTTGCTTAGACTATAATAAGCTACTTACCTTATTAGGAATTAAACTATTCTCTTGCTATTAATTTACGTTCTATGCGTAAAGAAGCTTATAGGTACTAGCCTATCTATATTATTAGGGCTATTATTAAATCTAATACTCTTTATATACTAAGCGATCTTATTATTAATAGGGGTTTAAGACTTATGTTCTCCCTTATACTAAGTAAGGAATAAATAATATAAGTTATTAGCCGGATCTATAAGGTAGTAGTTCTTAAAGCGTTAAAACGCCTTCTTCTAGTCCTCTTTAGGGTGCTTAGATAACTAGTATCCTTCCTTACCATATATATAGCACTTCTTTATATAGGGAGTACCTCCTCTTCCTTATGGTTTTAAGGGGTATTAGGTCTTTTTTCTATTCCTATTATATCTTTAGTTAGTCTAGAATTACTCTAAGGTTATAGCTTTAGTTAGGAACTATTAATAGTTTTTTTTCTCTTCCTTAATAAGATAAAGGGTTATTCTAATCTATTTACAAAACTCTTATAGTCTGTCTAGCGGATCTATGATTACTCCTCTACACTCTAGAATACTATAATAGGCTCTAATAAGTTAATTCTAGAGTGCCCTTTTAGTTTAGCTTACTTTAAGCACTACTTATTATAAGATAGCTAGTCTTTCTATAAGTTTATTAAAGCATTTAATTATTAACTTACTTAGGTTATTATTTGCTATTTCTCGTAGGGAAGTATTATTTTACTCTAGTAAATATCTTTGCTATATATCCTTAGTTTTAAATTATTCTCTTATATAGCTAATAAGCATAGGGAGATCTTATAGTTATCTAGGTTTAGAGAGGTAGTCTATATAGTATTATAGCGCTTTGCCTTTAAGCATAACCTTAAAAGTATAACTAGCTTATTTAGGCTAGATATTAAGCAACTTATACTTTCTATAGAATGTTTAAAGCTTTAATTTAAGGATATTATAGTTATTAGCACTATAGAGTTATTCTTTAGGGTATACCTTAGATAGGTTAATAATTTACTTTAGTAAAGGTCTCTAGGTCTATAAGGGTCCTCTAGGTGTTTCCCTTTATATCTATAAAAGGGGTAGTAAGGTCTTTAGGAAGTAAGAGGGTAGCTTTATAGGTAGCACCCTTAGGGCTTATTATTCCCTCTAATCCTTCTCTTCCTTATATTAGGAAGGAGGAATTATAGCTCTTTAAGCTATACTAATAGGGGCACTACTAGCCCTAGATAGTATAGGTTACCTCTATTAGTAACTCTCCTACTTAGGGGTATTATTAGTAGTGTTACTAGGGTAATACTACTAACTTACCTCTAGTAAAGGTATAGGCAGGGGAGTTACCTATAGATACTTATAAATAGGCATCCTTAGGCAGTCTTAACTCTAGGTTAATTAACCTTCCTAGGGGAGATTAGCTAGGCCTTCCTAGAGGGGATTAACTTAGTCTTCCTAGGGGAGTCTAGCTTATTAATCCTTTTAATAGTAATTATACTAATAAACAGGGTAATAGGGTAGGTTACCTAGTTCTAATATTACTATTATCTAGTAGATTATAAAAGAACTCTTTATTCTATAGGTTCTTTTAGAAGCCTATATACTTCTTCCTAGCCTCTTTAATCTCTTTAAGAGTCTAAAATCTAAATTCTTCTTAGTTTACTACTTCTTTAAGGTTATTTACTATCTTAGTGCCTCTTCTAATAGTTATGTATACTTTATTATAAAGAAAATAGTCTTAAAGTCCATTTTATAAAAGGTCTCTTCCTTCTGTAAACTTATCCCTTAACTATTTATAGAAGTTATTACTAAATTCAGAGAATAATATTCTTCTAAATAACCCTCACTCCTTATATTATTTAGTCTTTATAAGGATATAAAGACTAATTTCCTTAGGAGTTATTATCTCTTTATATTTAGAACTTCCTATTTATTAAAGTAGTTCTTCTATAATATATTATTAACGCCTTATAGAGATATAGGGGTATAGGTTAGTGTAAATAGGGGTTTTTCCTTTATTAAGATATTTATTACTATCTCCTATCTTAACGCCTTCTATAGTATTATTATAGCTATTAGTCTTGCTAGGAACTTTAAATTAACTAGAGGTCCTAGATAGTCTAGCTATATCTAATATTCTAATTAATTAAGGGAGGCAGATCTTATAATATAAGGAGAAAAAGGGTATAACTATGATTATATAATATGTTTTGGATATAAAGGATTATAAGGCAAGGTAGTTAACTTTAAATATATAATAGAACGCATAACAAAGAAAGATAAGGGGATAGCTTAGCTACTAGTATTAAACCTTTCTTTATTATTTTAAAGTCTATATAGATATAGATATTAATACTAAAGTAAGAAGAGAGCTATATTATACCTTTCTATTAGTATAACTTATTGTTAAATATGGCCCTCCTATTACATAGGGTGAGTTATTATTAGATAAGCTACCTCTTCTAATTAACCTTGCTAATCTATAGTGTTCGAAGACTACGTAGTTATCTGTAAAGGTAACTACTAATTAGTGTTAGATTTATAGGGTATTAAATTTAATATAATATAGTTATAAGCCTAAAGAATAGTATTATTATTAATTATCTATTCTAGGCTGTGTTATTTGTTATTATAATTAATTAAGTTATAGGAAAAGAGAGGTAAAAAGCTAGAAGTTATAATATATAAAGGGAAAAGGGGTTACGCGTTTATATCCCTACATTTCCTAGCTAATTAACATGCTAGGTTGTGGGTCACGTGTGGGGTCCGCGCGCGGCCCGAGCTTCTGCCAGGTAATTGCGGCTGCGACGCGCGATTGATATCACCTTTGTTCCAACACTATATTCTTAGAAATTATTAACTAAAGAGTTACCTATTAACTTAGGTAGTAACCCTAGCTACTAATACTTTTAGGCTATTTATAGCTATTATATGCTACTTTAATCTTAAAGCATACTAGTATAACTTTATTATAGTATTCCTAAATTTAAACCTTAATAAAGAGGTTTACTATAAGATACCTCTAGGCTATAAAGATAAATAAGCTTATCTAAAGCTTCTTAAAGTAATCTATAGGCTATAGAGAGCACCTCTTCTATAAATAAAGGAGCTAATTAGCTAGCTAATTAGTAAAGGCTTTATATAGATCTTTAAAGATATTTATATATTCATTAAGGATAGGTTAATTATTTTCTTCTATATAGATAACCTTATTACTCTCTTTACTAAAGGGAAATTATATTTATATAATAAATTTAGGGTAAGACTCTTTATAAAGTATAATATAAAGGACCTTAGAGAGCTATAATAGTTCCTA
Source organism: Epichloe hybrida (assembly GCA_019022495.1). Classification (NCBI taxonomy): domain Eukaryota; kingdom Fungi; phylum Ascomycota; class Sordariomycetes; order Hypocreales; family Clavicipitaceae; genus Epichloe; species Epichloe hybrida. The sequence goes on from JAFEKR010000013.1 coordinate 1,313,577, forward strand.
AGTATTAAAATTATTAGAGATTATACTAATAGGAAGGTATAGCTTAATTAAAAGTCCTATTAGAATAAAGCTACTACTAAATTTAATATAAAAATCCCTTAATAAAGGCCTATAGCCCTAATAATTACTATACTACTAGAACCTTTTAAAGAAAAGATTAGTACTTAAGATCTTAAGAGGTATTAATCTTTAATTAGAACTGTTGATTCCTTCGGATCTTCATTGGTTCAATCGTGGCCAAAGACTAGACCAATTGTGGGTCTAGCGTGATGCACGCGATATGATTGGCTACATTAATTCGCTACCCCCTTTTATGCCCTACATATAGATTTCGCTTACTTTCCTAGCATCTAGACTTTCCCTCTCTTTTCCCTCTTTCCTAGCTAGCTAGCTATCTAACTATTATTAACTTTAATTATACGGGATTTATTACCTACGCAGGACCTTAGTGAATCTAACACTAATTAGTAGTTAACTTCATAACTATAAATAAGCTAGGTATTATAAGAAAAGGTATTTTTGTAAATACTACTGCTACTACCCCTTATTATGCTATAATAGTTATTATAGTAGAGAGGTATAACTATATAAGTGTGCTAAAGGAAGAGACTAGAATCCTAGTTATAGGCTTGTTAGGCTTCTAAGGAATTAATCTATTAACCCTTAGGCTAAGGGATATAACTTTGTTATATCTATCTAGGATATTATTATTAATTATTGATTTTATTATCTATTACAAGAAAACTAACTAACTAACCAAATCTATCGCCGCGAGGCATTTATTTCGAACCTAATATTAAATAACCTTAGCTAAGCTAGCTAATACACCTATAAATTCCCTTTAATATATTACCTTCTAATAGACCTTTAATCTCTTCCTATAAGCATCTACTACTTATTTTTTACCCCCTTTACTCTTAGTGCTATTTACCCTATGCTTATTAGTAAGAGAGAGAGATTACCTCCTTCCCTCCCTTTTATAAAAAATAGGAAGTAGTAATTCCTATTATTCCCTTATTACTTTTCCTATTATTTTTCAGTTACTTTTAGAACTTCTATTACTTTCTTTATCCCTATTGATTTATTCTTATTACTACTTTTACTACTTTTACTACTTTTTCTTCTATTTTTCCTGTTTTTATAATCTTTTGATTTTATTAAAGTAATAATACTCCTAAAGTATAAAATAAAAACCTTATAATAGCAATAGGTAAACATAGGAGCTTAATTAGTAGTAAAAATAATAAATTAGTAATATTTCTTTTATAGTTAAAGATAGTAAAGAAATCTAGACTTTCTATAAGAGTAAAGGCTACTAGTAATAGTAAGGCTCTAACTATTACCCCTAAAAGACCCTAAGAGTATAAGTTACCCTTATACCTTTAATAGCTTACTTATAACTTCTTTAGTAATTAGAAAGAATTTATTAAGCTAGATCTAGAGACTACTATATAGCTTAAGCTTAATAACTAGATTATAAGATTTATTAACCTTAGTAAATATTAAGGTTAGAGAGATAATAACCTATAGGAATTATTCTAAGAAGACTTTAAAGGCTAGTCTAAAGACACCTTTAAAAGGGCTATAAAGGAAGTTATTAAAGAATTATATAATTCTCTACGAGATTATAGCGTCCTTATTAAGCAAGGCCTAGGATATTTAATCCTAGTATTCCTTAAAGAAGTGCTTTATTAAACTTTAATATCTCTTTAGTTATAGGAGAGATTATAAGAGAGACTATAATTTTCTAAACCCCTTTCTTTTTCTTTTCAACGGGATAAGGCTAGCGTAAGCTGGCAACAAACACCCACGACAGGAAACACACCAAGCGGCGCAGACCCGTTACAGGGCTGGCGCCGGCCTGTACACAGACGCAAGGGGGTTTTTCTTCCCAGTATAGGGTTTTCCCTTTTGACTCAGTAGCAGGAGTACTAGTAATAGCTATCTATAGAGCTAACTAGCGTAAATAATATATATAATTTTCTAAACCCCTAGAGCCTTAACATTAATAGCCCTAATAACTTACCTTAGAAATCCACCTTCCCTAACCCTAAAGATTACATAAACCTTCATAAAAGCCCCTATAATAATCGCTATTAAATTAATAGCTTTATCCTAATAATTATTATTAATAATAACTAAGGGACTATTATTTATAATAAAATATGCCTTTATAGTAATTTACCTCTAAAGATTAGGTTATAAAGAAAATCTTAGAGCTTATAAAGATATATAAGGATAGTAACTACTATAGTAGGAAGCTATATAATTTCTTAATACTAAAGATTATGCTTTTTAAAAATAAGTATAATAAAATTAACCTTCCTTAAATATATTATTAGAAAGTGTTGGATTCACAGGGTATTGAATTCAATGTGTAATACAGTCGTGAGCCCGAAGAATAGTATTGTCATTGATTATCTATTCTAGGCTACGTTGTCTGTTGTCATAATTGATTAAGTTGTTAGGAAAAGAGAGGTAAAAAGCTAGAAGTTATAATACATAAAGGGAAAAGGGGTTGCGCGTTTGTGTCCCTATATTTCCTAGCTAATTAACGTGCTAGGTTATGGGTCACGTGTAAGGTCCGCGCGCGGCCTAAGCTTCTGCTAGGTAATTATGGCTGTAATACGTAATTGATATTACCTTTGTTCTAATACTAGAACTTCTCTCTTTTAATATAATTATTAACACATAATATTAATCGCAGAAATAAAAAAGAAAGATAGATTAAGAATATAATTAATAAGGGATATAAGGAAAAGAACTTATAGCCTATCTAGGCATATAGTTACTAATAAAAGGGAAATAACAATCTTGCTTAGCCTATAAGCCTATATAAGGATAAGTAAGTCTTTCTAAATCCCTTCTTTTCCTTAAAATAATATATATACTACACCTTAGCGCATATATAATATGTTCCTCCTTCTTAGTAATACCTTTATTCTTCTATATACTACTATTAATTTCTATAGTCTACTAGGAGGGCCTAGTAGGCTAGTGTAGTTATAGCTACTAGGGATATTAACTATAAGGGTGTAAATCCCCTGTATATCACTATCTTGTCCCTATGGCTATCCTCCTAGAGGATTACTTTTTCCTCTTACCACGCGTGTGTTACATGTAGGTAACCTATCCCTCTATCTAGATAGTTATCTAGTTAGTTAAGATAAAGCTCTTAAGGGCCTTGTTAGGTAATGCCTTTATAAAGGTATTAGCTAGGTTATTCTCTCTGTTAATCTATTGGATCTCGCAGAGTTCTTAGCATTTATATAACTATTAAAGGGCTATAATATTAATTATTAGGCGTTTCTCCTTTATTATACTAAGCTTAATAAGGCACTTATATAAGGAGTATAAATCCGTATATATAATAACTAGGATCTTTAGGAGCTTTAGTTAGTTAGTAACTAAGTTCAGGGTAGTTATAATTACGTAAGCTATATTAACACTAGCTACCATGCTATAGACTTCTAAGGCAAGCATGCTTTATGTAACTCTCTTACTCTTTATTAAGCTAAAGTGTATAATATTACCTTTAATCATAAACTTACTATTAGTATAGTCTTTATTCGCTAGGATAAGTACATATCCTAGTTATAAGGATAGGTCCTAGTTATTAGTAAAGAATCTATCTATAAAGGTAAAGAGCTTTGCTTTCTTAAGGTTAATTAGGATAAACATTAGACCTCTCTCTAGGTAATTTATCTACTACTTTAGGTAGTAATTAAGGGCTTTTATATCCTCTAGGGTTAGCTCCTAGTATTATATAGTAATAGATAGGTTAAAGTAAGCCTCTAGTTAGTAGATTAAGGCAATATAAGTGCCTTAGGCCCTCTGCTTAATATATTTACGCTTTAAGTTAGTTATTAGAACTAACTCTAACTTATTACTCTACCCTTTCTACTAGATCTTAATAGTATTATTCTCTAGTAAGATAATACTACTATTAAACGTAAGAGGGTAGTCCTAAGTTAGGAATTACTTTAGCTTTATATTAAAGCTTACTATAGTAAGCTAGGTCTCTTCCTTCTTAGAGAACTTCTTGTCTAAGAGGCTAATTATATTATTAGTCTGTATTTTAACATAGGTAAAGTTAGGGCTTTCCTTTGTAGTTATAAGTAAGCAGGGATTGTATATAGAGGTTTCTATCTAGAGGTTCTCTCTATAATACTTGTAATACATAACCCACTAGTGTGTTCCTGCCTTTGCGAGCCTATAGAGGGGTTTTATAACCCTTAAGATTATACTAGGCGGGTAGAGATACTATATCTAAATTAGCAAGCGCGCTAGGATTAGCTACTCTAGTAATGTATAGGCCTATATATAAGCCTAATAGATATCCCTTAGCTAGATAAGGAATTTCCTTAATCTTACAAACGGGGCTATTATAAGGATAAGATGTTAGCTTACGCGTTAAATCATTAGGGCCTGTGTGAGAATAGCCTATTTCCCTTTATCCTTACACCCTTAGATTACAAGGCATAACTTTTCGTAAGGTTCTGTTGTCTTGCCCTTAATCTCATTAATAATCCAGGAATTAAAGATTTAAATTCCACTATGTTCTTCCTTATTAAATATAATAAATTTAAACACACCTTACTTAATTAGAGTGTTAATTTCCACTTTTATTAATAGCTTAAAAGGTTTGCTAGGGGTCTTAATAATTCCTTCCTTATATAGCTTAATTATAAGAGCTAGGTTACTATATTCTTTTGCTAATAGGAAGGTATTAGCACCTTAAGGTATTATAGGAGGGTTCTTCTATAGTCTTTCACGTCCTTGCTTTAGTAGTATTAGTAGTACTATATTCTTATTATAGGCCTCTTACTCTTTTTCTCCTTTCTCTTTACTAGGCTCCGCTATCTTCTCCACACTAGGATTATTATAGTAAGGCCTAATAGATATTAACCTAAAGGTCTTTAGGCCTCTAGGTATGTTAAGTGTATAGCTTTCTCTAGTAATTACTAGTAGCTTATATAGACTTACCTATCCCTTACCTTCTTACTAGACCTTAACCTTTAATCTAAGTAGTAGGCTAAGGGTCTTTAAGGTATCTAGGCTATTACGTTTAGTAAGGGCCTTATTAACCTTCTAGATAGCGTAAAGTCTCTTAATCTTTTTAGTAGCTTTCTATACTATAATCACACGCTATGTAATATTAAGTAATAGTAAGAACTTATTTATTATACGTAAGTAAGCTCTAAAGATAAGAAGGGTTAGAATAAGGCTATTAGGGCCTGCGGTGTTATTCAGGGCCTTAATTACTATTTAAAGGGTAATAGGTTCTAGTGTTATAGGGCATTTACGTCTAATTATATTATAGGCTCTTTAGAGCGGCTTATAATACCTTTTAACCTTCCCTATGCTATAGTATACCTTAATAGGGACTTCCTTAATTAAAATTAACATTAGAGCTATGAATTATCTAAATTTATTACTATAGAAGTTTATTCTAATGTCTATAATAATAAAGTCTAGGGGGCCTAGGTAAGCATTAATCTAGCATATTTAGAGGGCTTCCTAGGTTATTTTTGTAAAGATATTATTAAGGAATTTCGCTACGTTAAATGCTATGGCTATATCTATAGCATAGAGTGTAGGGCAGTTACTATCTAGGTAAAAGATATTTACTATTACTTTATAATTAAAGCTACACTTATCCTTAAGGGTAAACTTAAAGTAATTAGGGCTATTTACGTGTATTTAGTATTAGTAGTAAATCCTTATTAGCTCCCTAATAGCTTTAATATTAACATTATGCCCTAATTTACAAAGAACCTTGTGTAAACATCAGATTAATAGATGTCTAAAGCGGTAGTGTAGTCACTATAGCTCGCCTTCTATAAGGTAGCTCTAAGTAACTACTTCTTTTTTCTATATAAGAAGTATCTAGGCATGGCCCTATTTACATATAATAGGGACTTTAACATTCCCTTACTATAGTATGTTCTTAGAGATATTAAAGTTAATCTTTAAATAGTCTATATTATTAAGGGATAAGAGAAATAGAGTGTTTATAAGGATAACCTAAAAGAGAATATTACTAAAGGGGGTAGGCATATTAGCTACTCTAAGCATAATAATCAGGTCTCCTACGCTAAATCTAACTAATGCCTTTTTCTCTATTAATTCATTAAGCTGTAATGTAGGTATCTAACGTTATAAAGCAAGAAATTAAGGGTGCCTTACTGTAAAGAACTTTGCGGCTCCTGTGTTAGGCATAATCCCTTAGAATATCACACAGGAATAGCGATCTTCTAATATAAATATTACTAGGGCTTTATTTACAAGTTCCTGCTAAAAGGGGTTTTCTTTGCTTAGACTATAATAAGCTGCTTACCTTATTAGGAATTAAACTATTCTCTCGCTATTAATCTGCGTTCTATGCGTAAAGAAGCTTATAGGTACTAGCCTATCTGTATTATTAGGGCTATTATTAAATCCAATACTCTTTATATACTAAGCGATTTCATTATCAATAGGGGGTTAGGACTCGTGTTCTCCCTTATACTAAGTGAGGAATAAATAGTATAAGTTATTGGTTATATTTGTAAGGTAGTAATTCTTAAAGCATTAAAACGCCTTCTTATAGTTCTCTTTAGGGTGCTTAGATAACTAGTATCCTTTCTTGCTATATATATAGCACTTCTTTATATAGGGAGTACCTCCTTTTCCTTATAATTTTAAGGGGTATTAGGTCTCTTTTCTAGTCCTATTATATCTTTAGTTAGTCTAGAATTACTCTAGGGTTATAGCTTTAGTTAGGAACTATTAATAGTTCTTCTTCTCTTCCTTAATAAGGCAAAGGGTTATTCTAATCTATTCACAGAACTCTTATAGTCTATCTAGCGGATTTATAATCACTCCTTTACACTCTAGAATACTATAATAAGCTCTAATAAGTTAATTCTAGAGTGCCCTTTTAGTTTAGCCTACTTTAGGCACTACTTATTATAAGATAGCTAGTCTTTCTATGAGTTTATTAAAGCATTTAATTATTAACTTACTTAGGTTATTATTTACTATTTCTTATAGGGAAGTATTATTCTACTCTAGTAAATATCTTTACTATATATCCTTAGTTTTAAATTATTCTCTTATATAGCTAATAAGCATAAGGAGATCTTATAGTTATCTAGGTTTAAAGAGGTAGTCTATATAGTATTATAGTGCTTTGCCTTTAAGCATAACCTTAAAAGCATAACTAGCTTATTTAGGCTAGATATTAAGTAACTTATACTTTCTATAGAATATTTAAAGCTTTAATTTAAGGATATTATAGTTATTAGTACTATAAAGTTATTCTTTAGGGTATACCTTAGATAGGTTAATAATCTACTTTAGTAAAGGTCTCTAGGTCTATAGGGGTCCTCTAGGTATTTCCCTTTATATCTATAAAAGGGGTGGTAAGGTCTTTAGGAAGTAAGAGGGTAGCTTTATAAGTAGTACCCTTAGGGCTTATTATTCCCTCTAATCCTCCTTTTCCTTATATTAGGAAGGAGGAATTATAGCTCTTTAAGCTATACTAATAGGGGCACTACTAGCCCTAGATAGCATAGGTTACCTCTATTAGTAACTCTCCTACTTAGGGGTATTATTAGTAGTATTACTAGGGTAATACTACTAACTTACCTCTAGTAAAGGTATAGGTAAGGGAGTTACCTATAAATACTTACGAATAGTATCCTTAGGTAGTCTTAACTCTAGGTTAATTAACCTTCCTAGGGGAGATTAGCTTAGTTTTCCTAGAGGGGATTAACTTAGTCTTCCTAGGGGAGTCTAGCTTATTAATCCTTTTAATAGTAATTATACTAATAAACAAGGTAATAGGGTAGGTTACCTAGTTCTAATATTACTATTATCTAGTAAATTATAGAAGAACTCTTTATTCTATAAGTTCTTTTAGAAGCCTATATACTTCTTCCTAGCCTCTTTAATTTCTTTAAGAGTCTAAAATCTAAATTCTTCTTAGTTTACTACTTCTTTAAGGTTATTTACTATCTTAGTACCTCTTCTAATAGTTATATACACTCTATTATAAAGAAGATAGTCTTAAAGTCTATTCTATAAAAGGTCTCTTTCTTCTATAAACTTATCCCTTAACTATTTATAGAAGTTATTACTAAATTCGGAGAATAGTGTTCTTCTAAATAACCCTTACTCCTTATATTATTCGGTCTTTATAAGGATGTAGAGACTGATTTCCTTAGGTATTATTATCTCTTTATATTTAGAACTTCCTATTGAAATGTAGGGAGCTAGTTACCAGCTGCCAGCTGGCAACAGCTATACAAGTGCAAGCTCTACGGTCGGGGACCGATAGGGCCGCAACGTTGAATCAATTAACGCAACGCAACGGAAGGTTGTGGCAGTTATTAACTAATAGAATTCAATTTAGATTACTTTTATAATATCTTATAGAGCAATAGAATTGATTTTAGATACGTTATACAGGCAATGCGGCTGTTGTTAGTTAAGAGGACTAGCTATCTAGCTAGTTAAAAAGATTTTCTTCCTCTCATAGACCTACCGACTATATCGGTGGATCCGGGCCGCTAACGGGGTCTTACGGGCCACTTTTGATTTTCCGCAAAATTCATTTGTATGCAAAAATCAAAAAATCAACTCACCACTATACTAGCTAGCAACCTGTATGCACTAACTTTTGGTTTAAAAAATAACCTTGCATAAAGAGAAAGCCTTATCTTTAAGCTTTAATTTGCTATATGTGAAACTTTTGTACAACCTCTAGATAAAGAGAAAATCGCTGTCAAAGATAGCTATAGGGTAAGTTATATATAGGGTAACTTGCTTACGTCACCCTAGCTTACGTCACCCTAGCTTACCTAATTACTAGTGGCGTGGTTATAGCCACACTTATAGCCACAACGCAATTAACTAATTAGTTATCCACACAGTCAGTCGCAGCTGTTGACAGCTGCGACGTAGCCATTGATAGCTGCCCTCGTGACCGTTGACAGCTGCAGTGCAGCTGTCAGACTTGCAAAGTAAGCTAGTAATAAGAAGGTTCTTTAACTAGAAAAGGGCTAAAAATAGGTCTTATTTTTAACACCCCCTCTACAAAAGAATTACATTTAAAGCAATTAGAAGTGTACAAAGAGACTATAGGGAAAAATCAACAACTTTTAATAATAACAAATAAAAGGGAAAAACAGGAAAATATGAAAAAAGCCCCCTTTTTGAATTCCTAGCTATTGTTAAATATAGCTCCCTTTTTGACGTTATTTTTAGTTCCCTGTTAAAGGGAATTAGTTGTTGGTTTAATAATTATTAAGCCTTAAAAGCTTAATAAAAGCCTGATAAAGAGGTCTAGAAAGAGGTTTCGTAAGACTATCTGCAGGCATTGACTTCGTATCTAGATATTCGATCTTAGCTAAACCCTCTAAAACCTATTGCCTAATATAGTTAAACTTTAGCAATATATGCTTTATATAACTATGTAAAGCAGGGTTATAAGTAGTAGTTATAGCGCCTTAATTATCGCAATATATCTGGATAGGGGGAGAAATAGGGGTTTTTAGCTCCTTAAATAAGCCCTGAAGCCACTGAAGCTCCCGGAAGGTCTCGCAGATAGCTTCAGCTTCAGCTTCTAGTGTTGATAGAGCTATTGTACTAGCTTTCTTTGATTTCCAGCTAATAGGTCTGCCAGCTAGCTTGAATAGATAAGCATAGGTTGATTTTGAGGTCTTTTTATCCCCTGCAAAATCACTATCGCAATAACCTATTAGGCTTTTGCTAACTAAACCTTTAGGGTCTCCCCTATAGATAATAGCAAGGAATCTAGTCCCTAATAGATACCTTAGCAGATTTTTAGCTACTTTTAGGTGTTCTATATAAGGGCTAGCTAGTGCAGTAAATAACCACTGTAGCGTAAAAGCTGTATTAGGCCTTGTAAGCAACATTAGGTACATTATAGTCCCTATAATGCACTGATAAAGCTTGATTTCGCTAGCTATTAAAAGCTTAGTTGTCTGCGTAGCTAAAACGCCTAGCTAAAGAAGTATGCTAATAGGCTTACTATCTAGCATATTAAATCGTTTTAAGGCTTCTAATATATACTGAGATTAATGGATTTTCAGTATTCTATTAGGCCTATCTTGTACGATTTGAACCCCTAAGAAGAATTCAGCAGGCCCCCTATCTTCTATTGGATAGACTTTATGAAGTTCCTTTTTAAGCCTTTGGATATAAGATAAATCCGGTCCAATTAGAAGACAGTCATCAACGTACGTAATGACGAAGGTTTTGGTTAAAGGATTAAAGAAGATAGCTGGGTCAGATATTAGAGGGTTAAATCCTAGGGATTTAAGCACTAATATTAGCGCTTGTTGCCATTCCCTTAAGCTTTGTTTTAGGCTGTATAAAGACTTCTGTAATAAAATTACTTAATCTTTAGAAGGTTTCCAGCCAAAACTTCTAGCTAATTTAGCTAGTTTAGGATTTGCCTTAAGGAATTCAATAAACCCTTCTAGAATAACTATATAAATCTATTATTATAGCTTACTATTAAGAAAAGCTCCTATAAAATCGATTTGTTCGATTTCCTAGTTATTCTAAGCCGCTAGGGCTAGTAAAATCCTCTAGCTAGGGGGAATGCTTGTGGCAGCGAAGGTCTCTAGGTAATCTAGGCCTTCGATTTGCATAAATCCCTTAGTAACGAGTCGAGCCTTATATTTTAAAGGATTATTTTCTTTATCCTTTTTAAGCTTATAAACAAGCCTATTCTTTAGTACTTTTCGGCCCTTAGGGATTTGATCTTTCCCTATAAATTTAAAAGTACTAGCCTTTAGAAGCTGTTTGTATTCCTTATACGTGGCTTCTATCCATTTATCCCTTTTAGAGCTAGATATAGCCTGCTTCCAGGTCTTAGGCTCGGGGCTAATAGGATTCTTTTCCTTTAGCTTCTCCTGTACCTTAAAGCAGATTTCTTTTATGAAATCTAGAGAAGAAGGGGAACTAATATCAACATCCATAGGGTTAATATTAGGGTCGAAATTGATAATTTTGTCAAAATCAAGGTCCAAAGTCAAAACCTGATTTCCTGGTTAAGTTATAGGCTACGCCTGTATGGGATCCGCTGGAATTAAGCCTTTAGGGGGTTCTTTGGGGCCTATAGGTGGTTTTTCTTGACCTACAGGGATACCTATGTTGTCTATAGGGTAATCCTTTGAACCTTGATCTAGATGTTATTAATCTAAATCATTTTCCCCCTCTAAAGGGTTATCCCCTATAGAAATCCTAGGTAAGCCTTTAGAAATAAGGCCTATAGGTTCTATAATCTTAATAAAGCTAGTCTTTGTAACTAGCCTTTTAGAGGGGATGTACACTAGGTAGGTGTTAGAACCTAGTGTAGCTAAAAGCCTTCCAGGGATTGTCCTAGCTGCTAACTTCTAGGCTTTAGGTCGTTTTTCCAGGGGGATTAGAATCTCACAGTGAGATCCTATAGCTCTAATACTGCTAATATCAGTTGTATAAGGCTGATTTAGCTCCCTAGATAGCAGCTGTTCAGGGCTTTCATCCTTAGTGGTATTAGCAGTTATATTAACTAGGTTAACAACTGCAGGTAATACAAAACACTATAAAAATAATGGTAATTTTGCCCACTGGATAGTAGCCCTTAATTGATCTAGAATAGTACGAATTGAACGTTCTGCTAATCTATTTTGCTTATGGATATAGGGACTAGAAGTCGTAAATTTGATCCCTTTAGAATTTAACCAAGCTTGATAACTAGAATTGATTTCCTAGCCCCCATCGAAGTGAAGGTGCCTAGGATATTGACCTAGTTGATTTTTAAGCCCTCTAAAGAAGCCTTTGATAGCCTTATAAACAGTTGGGCCTTCCTTATTAGGTAATAAGATAACCCACTTATATCTAGTCTTTCGATTAACTAGAAATAAGCAAATTGACTGCTTATTGTACGGCGTGGGGCTGATTTTTAGCGTATCCCCCTCTATTCGATCTAGAGCTCTTGGGGGGTTAGGGATAGCTAATTTTCTAGGTCTTCTAACTGCCTTAGATTAATCACAAGCAATATATCTAAAATCCTTATCCTTAATTTTAGAAAAATCAGGGATTCCTTTAGTTATAAGGCTAGTTTTCTTTAGCAAAGGAAGACCTAGGTGCCCTAATCATACATGCCATAGGCTAGCTAGTTCTAACAACCGTTAATATTGAAGATCCTTAGGGTCTGAATTAGGATCTAGACTAGGGCCCTCTTCACTAGTCCCCTGCTGGGCCCCTTGAGAACCACAGGCCTCTTGGAGAGGTATTAGGGACCCTTTTCCTCCACTAGGGCCCTCTAACACCCCTAAATCTATTTCCTTAGATTTATAAGGGACCTAACCTGGGGCTATAGGCGAAGAAGAAGGGACTAATTCCTCTAAATCATCCCGTACGATTTCTTCAATATCATTATCATTTTCGTTAATTTCGTCTAAATCAGAAGCCTAATCCGGCTTTTTAGAGGGAATTTGAACCTCTATAGGGTAACTATGACCCTTAAAAGCGGCGTAGGTAAAAGGTTGGATGTAATGAGAGTTATTATAGGGCCCTTTAGATAACTTTGGCGTAGATTGGTTTTTAACGTGAAAGAAAAAACTATGTTTTTCTATATCTAAGGTTGTAATACAAGACCTATCTTTAAGATAAAGTAGGTTTTTTATAAGGCAACCACTAGATATATAGTGCGTAAGTCCACTAACTATATTAACATTAAGCTGAGGAAAATATAGCGTATCTTTAAGCACTAAGGTCCTATATTTATTAGGATTCTTTTAATATAAGACCTCAAAAACAGCACTACCGTGACCCTTAGCGTAAATAGGGCCACCACTAGTTATAATAGGGTCGGATTCTCCCTTTTTATAGGGGGTATAATCCCTAAAGACCTCCCTAGAATTAATAATATATATAGTTAAACCTGTATTATATAATAGGGCCTTTTTCATGTCTTTGCTGTAATAATTAAAACCATTTAAGGTTTAATTTCTTGATTTTCATCATCCGATTCACTAGAGCTAGAATCAGAGCTACTATCACTAGAGCTCTTATAACTAGTCTTATAAAGGCTAGGCTTCTTGTACGGTTTGAGAGCACCGTTAGAAAGGTTGTAATTTCCTAGCATAAAAGATCCCTCTCCAGAGGTCTCTTTATTATCCTTTTTATCTGATTTTTGACCTTTTTGCTTCTTTTTCTTCTTCTTATTAGAAGAAGAATTAGAATTAGAAGAGCCCTTATTTTCTTCAGAGCCTCCTTTCTTCTTCTGATCCTTAGGGGCCTTTTCTTTTTCTTTGGCACCCTTTTCAAGGTTTTTAGCCCTATAATTCAGGGCTTTGGATACCGTAGATGACTTATCCCTTTGTTCTGCTAGAAGGTCTGCCATCAAGAATTGAAGATTTAGGGCATCTAGGGGAGCCCCTATAGCCCTATTCGTACGCATGCTGAATCGTTGCCTCTCAGCCCACTGAGGGAAGGTTGATTTTAGGGATTGAAGATATTGATTAACCTGATCTATCGGAGCAATCAGGACCCCTGAAATCGATAATCTAGCTAGTAGATTATTAAAGACTGCATTAAAGGACTCTAGAGTCCCCTTAAACTCTTGAAAATTCAGGTTATGAAATTCTGAATATAGGGACCCCCTCTGGATTTCAACGCTATGTGAATATTGCCTTACAAGTAAATTATAGGCTTCTTCAGGTGATTTTTGCCAAGTTATAGCGGCTTGGGGTCCTTCTGTACAACTATCCCTTAGTAACATAAGGATAATAGCTTGATCTGGATCCCCTAGCGCCCTAGAACTCTCCGGATTATCTAGAAAATTAGGCATGCCTAAAGCTCTAAATTGGATAGTTAGGGCTTGTTTCCATTGTTCGAAATTTTCGGCTCCTTTAAGCCTAGCAGTCTCTGGAAAACTATAAACCCTTTTATTGGATTCCTTAATAATTGAATTATTAAAGGTTGCTTGTACAGAGCTAGATTCAGCTTGATTTTCTTGAATAGGCTGCTGATCTTGCTGCTGACTAGCGGGCTTATCAGATTCCACACCCTCCATACGACTATTTACAGTTATAGATAGGCTTTCTAGCTTCTCTAATAACTGGTCTATAGTTGCTTGTTGCTTAATAGCCTGCTCTTTTAGCTGGTTATTTAGAACCTCTTGCGCACTAGGGTCAGGGATAACAGGTCCCTTTCCCTTTCCTTTGGTATTTATTTTCCTTTTTATAGAAGGGAAAAGCTTCTATCTTGCGGGTCCTTCCTTTTATATAGAAGGGAAGTCTTCTATATTTGAAATTTATTCCTTTTTATAGAAGGGAAAAAACTTCTATCTCGCGGATCCTTCCTTTTTTATAGAAGGGAAGTCTTCTGTAGCCACAATTGATTCCTTTTTATAGAAGGGAAAAGCTTCTTTCTCGTAAGTTCTTCCTTTTTTATAGAAGGGAAGTCTTCTGTAATCGTACACAAAGTGACCTAAAAGGAATCTATAGTGATAGAGCCGGGCTCATAACCTATTGAAATGTAGGGAGCTAGTTGCCAGCTGGCAACAGCTGTACGGGTGCAAGCTCTACGGTTGGGGACTAATAGGGCTGCAACGTTGAATTAATCAACGTAACGCAACGGAAGGTTGTGGTAGTTATTAACTAATAGAATTCGATTTAAATCACTTTTATGATATCTTATAGAGCAATAAAATTGATTTTAGATACGTTGTACGGGCAATGCGGCTGTTAGTTGAGAGGACTAGCTATCTAGCTAGTTAAAAAGATCTTCTTCCTCTCATAGACCTACCGACCGTATTGGTGGATCTGGGCCGCTAACGGGGTCTTACGGGCCACTTTTGATTTTCCGCAAAATTCATTTATATGCAAAAATCAAAAAATCGACTCACCACCATACTAGCTAGCAACCCGTATGCACTAACTTTTAGTCCAAAAAATAACCTTGCATAAAGAGAAAGCCCTATCTTCAAGCTTTAATTTGCTATATGTAAAACTTTTGTACGACCTCTAGATAAAGAGAAAATCGCTGTTAAAGATAGCTATAGGGTAAGTTATGTGTAGGGTAACCTGCTTACGTCACCCTAGCTTACATTACCCTAGCTTACCTAATTACTAGTGGCGTGGTTATAGCCACACTTGTAGCCACAACGCAATTGACTAATTAGTCATCCACACAGTCAGTCGCAGCTGTTGATAGCTGCGACGTAGCCATTGATAGCTGCCCTCGCGACCGTTGACAGCTGCAGTGCAGCTGTCAGACTTGCAAAGCAAGCTAGTAATAAGAAGGTTCTTTAACTAGAAAAGGGCTAAAAATAGGTCTTATTTTTAACAGGTCTGCCATTAAGAATTGAAGATTTAGGGCATCTAGGGGAGCCCCTATAGCCCTATTCGTACGCATGCTAAATCGTTGCCTCTCAGCCCACTGAGGGAAGGTTGATTTTAGGGATTGAAGATATTAATTAACCTGATCTATCGGAGCAATCAGGACCCCTGAAATCGATAATCTAGCTAGTAGATTATTAAAGACTGCATTAAAGGACTCTAGAGTCCCCTTAAACTCTTGAAAATTCAGGTTATAAAATTCTAAATATAGGGACCCCCTCTGGATTTCAACGCTATGTGAATATTGCCTTACAAGTAAATTATAGGCTTCTTCAGGTGATTTTTGCTAAGTTATAGCGGCTTAGGGTCCTTCTGTACAACTATCCCTTAGTAACATAAGGATAATAGCTTAATCTGGATCCCCTAGCGCCCTAGAACTCTCCGGATTATCTAGAAAATTAGGCATGCCTAAAGCTCTAAATTGGATAGTTAGGGCTTGTTTCCATTGTTCGAAATTTTCGGCTCCTTTAAGCCTAGCAGTCTCTGGAAAACTATAAACCCTTTTATTGAATTCCTTAATAATTAAATTATTAAAGGTTGCTTGTATAGAGCTAGATTTAGCTTGATTTTCTTGAATAGGCTGCTGATCTTGCTGCTAACTAGCGGGCTTATCAGATTCCACACCCTCCATACGACTATTTACAGTTATAGATAGGCTTTCTAGCTTCTCTAATAACTAGTCTATAGTTGCTTGTTGCTTAATAGCCTGCTCTTTTAGCTAGTTATTTAGAACCTCTTACGCACTAGGGTTAGGGATAACAGGTCCCTTTCCCTTTCCTTTAGTATCCATTTTCCTTTTTATAGAAGGGAAAAGCTTCTATCTCACGGGTCCTTCCTTTTTTATAGAAGGGAAGTCTTCTGTATTTGAAATTTATTCCTTTTTATAGAAGGGAAAAAGCTTCTATCTCGCGGATCCTTCCTTTTTTATAGAAGGGAAGTCTTCTGTAGCCATAATTAATTCCTTTTTATAGAAGGGAAAAGCTTCTTTCTCGCAGGTCCTTCCTTTTTTATAGAAGGGAAGTCTTCTATAATCGTACACAAAGTGACCTAAACGGAATCTATAGTGATAGAGCCGGGCTCATAACCTGTTGAAATCAAAAGAGTAGACCGATCTAACTAAACCTAGGATTACAAAGCCTTATATATTTTTAACAATATATTTTAACACTCCCCCTGGAATTATATATCTAGGTGCCCTATTAGAGGTTAGGCTTATACTAGTAATTGAATTTCTTTAGTTGTTTTTTCAGCAAGGTTCAAACCCATAACCTCGCCTCGCAGAGCAGTGCTCCACTGTGGTAGGCGTGTACGCTATAGTAAGCCACAACCACTACGCCACCAGGCTCATAACCTATTGAAATGTAGGGAGCTAGTTACTAGCTGCCAGCTGGCAACAGCTATACAAGTGCAAGCTCTACGGTCGGGGACCGATAGGGCCGCAACGTTAAATCAATTAACGTAACGTAACGGAAGGTTATGGCAGTTATTAACTAATAGAATTCAATTTAAATCACTTTTATAATATCTTATAGAGTAATAGAATTAATTTTAAATACGTTGTACAGGTAATGCAGCTGTTATTAGTTAAGAGGACTAGCTATCTAGCTAGTTGAAAAGATCTTCTTCCTCTCATAGACCTACCGACTGTATTAGTGGATCTGGGCCGCTAACGGGGTCTTACGGGCCACTTTTGATTTTCCGCAAAATTTATTTATATGCAAAAATCAAAAAATCAACTCACCACTATACTAGCTAGCAACCCGTATGCACTAACTTTTGGTCCAAAAAATAACCTTGCATAAAGAGAAAGCCTTATTTTCAAGCTTTAATTTGCTATATGTGAAACTTTTATACGACCTCTAGATAAAGAGAAAATCGCTGTTAAAGATAGCTATAGGGTAAGTTATGTGTAGGGTAACTTGCTTACGTCACCCTAGCTTACGTTACCCTAGCTTACCTAATTACTAGTGGCGTGGTTATAGCCACACTTATAGCTACAACGCAATTGACTAATTAGTCATCCACACGGTCGGTCGCAGCTGTTGACAGCTGCGACGTAGCCATTGATAGCTGCCCTCGCGACCGTTGACAGCTGCAGTGCAGCTGTCAGACTTGCAAAGCAAGCTAGTAATAAGAAGGTTCTTTAACTAGAAAAGGGCTAAAAATAGGTCTTATTTTTAACACTTCCTATTTATTAAAGTAGTTTTTCTATAATATATTATTAAAGCCTTATAGAGATATAAGGGTATAAGTTAGTGTAAACAGGGGTTTTTCCTTTATTAGGGTATTTATTATTATCTCCTATTTTAACGCCTTCCATAGCATTATTATAGCTATTAGTCTCACTAGGAACTCTGAATTAACTAGAGGTCCTAGACAGTCTAGCTATATCTAATATTCTAATTGATTAAGGGAGGCAGATCTTGTGATGTAAGGAGAGAAAGGGGTATAACTATAATTATGTAACGTGTTTCGTGTTTTGGATATGAAGGATTGTGAGGCGAGGCGGTTGACTTTAAATACGTAATAAAACGCATAATAAAGAAAGACAAGGGGATAGCTTAGCTACTAGCGTTAAACCTTTCTTTATTGTTTCAGAGTCTGTATAGATATAGATATTAATACTAAAGTAAGAAGAGAGCTATATTATACCTTTCCGTTAGCATAACTTATTATTAAACATAGCCCTCCTATTTTATAGGGTAAGTTATTATTAGATAAGCTACCTCTTCTAATTAACCTTACTAATTTGCGGTGTTTAAAGACTGCGTGGTTATCTGTGAAGGTAACCACTGATTAGTGTTAGATTCATAGGGTATTAAATTTAATATATAATATAGTTATAAGCCTGAAGAATAGTATTGTTATTAATTATCTATTCTAGGCTACGTTGTCTGTTATTATAATTAATTAAGTTATTAGGAAAAGAGAGGTAAAAAGCTAGAAGTTATAATACATAAAGGGAAAAGGGGTTACGCGTTTATGTCCCTACATTTCCTAGCTAATTAACATGCTAGGTTATGGGTTACGTATAGGGTCCGCGCGCGGCCCGAGCTTCTGCTAGGTAATTGCGGCTGCGACGCGCGATTGATATCACCTTTGTTCTAATAGAAAGCTTTCCTTATTATATTAATAAGTAATACTAAATAATACTTCCTTAATTACCTCTTTAGAAATAACTATTCCTATAAAGAGATAATTACCTATATTTATTAACACTTTAAGACAAAAAGTAACTAATAATTCTATTACTACTAATAAAGTAGTATAATATTAAAGAATATAATTAAGAAAAACCCTAATAAAAGTAAGCTTAATTACCTTAAGATTATATTATTAACCCTTAAGAAAATTTATAAAGAACTATACCCTACTAAAATAGTAAATACTAAGCTTTATAAGCAGGCCTTAAATACTATAGCTAGTATGCCTAAATATTAGATAGTAAAATATATATACTCCCTAGGCTTTAAAAGTCTTACTAGAGACCTCTATAAGGTAATTACTATTATAGAATTAAATAAGAGGTTTTCCTAATACCTTTAGTACTAATAAGAAAACCCTCTAGAGGCTATATTTACTAATTATTAGTATAGATAGTAATTATCCCCCTATAGTAAAGAAAGCTATTATAAATAAAGCCCTAGGCTAAGCACTAAGTATTACTTTATGTATAGTAAGAGTAGCTACTAGTTCTTTAATTACTTTACTAAAGAATATTAAAAGAAAAAAGACTACTAGTAAGCTAGTAAAATATATTATATACCTGTTGCGACAACCGGGTCAACATCGGGTTGACCACTAGGAAAGTGGAGCACGTGCGGCAGCTCCGCACTGTGATTGGCCGCACCCGTACGCGAGGCACACACATGACTCGCGTCCCCCTTTTTCTTATAGCTATACAACGCTATAGATAGCTTCAATCCTTAGACCTTATTATATTATTAAACCTAACCATACGTTGCACTAGTGCATACTAATCCCTTAGTGTAACTAACACTAATTAGTGGTTGAAAAACCACAGATAAGCTAGGAATTACTTAAGAAGAGGCCTTCCTTTAGCTACCTAAGGAAGTATACTAAAGGAAGATAGACTCTGGATACTAGATATTAGGCTTCCTAGGGATTTAACTTTTTCTATTAGCAAGTCTCTAACTATTAATAGAAGAATTAATCCTATCATCTATCACAAGAAAACTAATTAACTAACTAAGAGTTTATAGCCACGTATAACTTCTTAAACTAGAGATTAAAAATCTCTTAACCTTACTAGTTAAAAATCCCTTAGCCTCACTAGCTAAAGACTATTAATAATAGCACCCCTAAGTAATAAATAAGCTTTATTATAGACTACTAAAGGAAAGCAGCCTACCTAGTTAAGACCTAATAAAGTAAGCTTACCTCTATAACTTTAAAAACATACCTTAGTTATTACTACTAACTAGGAGAGCTTAAGAGAACTAGATCCTTAGACTACTAAGGAATAGGAGCTTAATAACTATCTTACTTAGATGATTAATGTCTATGAGAGCGGTTAATATAAAGATCTTGCCCTTTAGGAGATCTTCTATGATAACCTTAATAGCTAGACAAAAGAAATACTTAATTAAGCTTTATAACCTTTAGTACGCAAATTACGAGACTACCTACGTAAGAATAGTATTTATATTATTTAAAATCAAAGCAGTAAGATTATTAATTTATTAATTTAAGTCCTTAAAGAAGAAATAATATCACAGTAGCTTAAAAACGAAATCACGAAGCAAATTGCCACAGGCAAATTCCTCTCTTTAAACAATCCCGCCCTCAAAAGCCCTCCAATCATAAGCCCTTTAATTCATACTGCCCCTATCCATTACCCTTTAGTATATAATCCTCCTATATACAATCCCCTAATCAATAACCCTTATAATCCCACTTTAAACAACCCTCTAGCTACATAACCACCTCTAGGAAGAAACATACCTAAACCCCTAACAAATCCAATAATTCCGCTGATTATCCTGGAACAACTAATGTAATAGATAACCCTAGCTATACAAACATTAATAATCCTATCTAAAGATTAAATTATAAGAAAGATCTTAGAACTCACAAAAAGCTATAAGGATAACGACTATTATAGTCAGAGCATTGTTGTATTGTATTGTATTGTATTTTTTGGCCCTTCGATGTATTGTATTGTATTGTATTGCCCTATGTATTGTATTGTGTATTGTATTGTATTAAAAATACAATACAATACAATACAATACATACAATACAATGTATTGTTAGGGAAAAATATAAGTAGGGTATTATATAAATTCATTATATAGTAGATTTTGTAAATAATCTAATTATAGTATTCTTATTTTTATATATAATTTAGTTATTTATTTAAAAATCTATTAAGTTTTAGCTTATTTAGAAAAGTAAGCTTATTTTAAATATATAATATCTTAGTAATATTCTTTTATATCTATTTTAAAAAATGATTTTTTCTTAATATATTAAGGGTCTTTTTATTCTTATATCTATCTTCTATGATTTATTATAATTATTTATTATATAAAAATACATTATAATACAATACAATACAATACATTACAATACATTACAATACAATACAATGTATTATTAAAAAGGTAAGGTAGTATATATACTTATTATATAGTAGATTTTTAATATAATCTAAATAAGATATCCTTAAATTTTTATACTATTAAGGTATTTAGTTATAGAATTATAAAGTTTTAGCTAATTTAGACTATTAAGCTATATATATATATAGGGTAGCTATAAATAGTATTATCTAAACTTAACTTATAGTAAAATTTATTCTTTATATTTTAAAGGTTATCCTATCTTTCTAGCTTTTATTTAGGATTTACTATGCATTTTAATATAGTATTTTTGCTTTAAATATAATATTTACCCTAAAGAAATAATTTATAATTCTAAATAAATAAGATTAAAACTCTAATAAAAATATACTTATATATATAAGGAATTTATTATAAAGAGAAAATTAAAATTTATTTAATAAATACTTCTTTTACTATTAAGCTATTTTATTATAATTATAATAAATTATATTAGCTTTAAACCTTTTTTAAACTAAAAGAAAAGGAAAAAACCTAGGAAAAGCTTATAAAGAAAAGTTAAAATATTATATAAAGAATAATTATAATATATATACTATTTTTTTAATATTAAGTAAATAAATAAATAAGCTTTAAAAGTAAGTTTAATTATTTATACTACTTTTAGCTTACTTACTTAGTTATATAGTGTTTCTTAAAGTGGGTCTAAAAGTGAGTCTTGTTAAACACTAAAAACTAAGTATAATCCCTTTTTATAGTTATATAACTTTAGCTAAGAAGAGGAGGATATATAAAAGTGGGTCTAAAAGTGGGTCTTGTTAAACACTAAAAACCAAGTATAATCCCTTTCTATAGTTATATAACTTTAGCTAAGAAGAGGAGGATATAAAAAAGTGGGTCTAAAAGTGGGTCCCCCATTAGTTATACTATAAACCTAGTATTATCTCTTTACTTAGTTATATAATTCTAGCTAAAAAGAAATATATATACAAAAGTGGGTCTAAAAGTGGGTCCTATTAGTTATACTATAAACATAATAATCTCTTTACTTAGTTATGTAATTTTAGTTAAAAAGAGAGAAATATACTAAAGTAAGTCTTATAGTTATATTAGGACTTACTTTCTATTAGTATAAAATTATAAATAGTATAATATTAAAAACATAAAAAAGAAAGGAATTTTATTTTATTAATATTTTAAAAAAACCTTTAAATACTAAATAATTAATAAGTCTAGCTTTTTCTATAGTAATTTACTTATAAATACTTATATTTATATTATATTAATTTATTACTTATTTATTTTTAATTAAACTTTAACACTAATAATATTTTAAGTTATATAAGTAATAGAAGTAATATATATATATAAGCTATTATAAGCTATTATAAGCTATTATAAGCTATTATAAGCTATTATAAGCTATTATAAGCTATTATAAGCTATTATAAGCTATTATAAGCTATTATAAGCTATTATAAGCTATTATAAGCTATTATAAGCTATTATAAGCTATTATAAGCTATTATAAGCTATTATAAGCTATTATAAGCTATTATAAGCTATTATATTAACTATATATACCTTATAATTAAGGAATTTACTTAAAACTAAAAAAAAAGAAAAAAAAATACAAAACAATACAAATAATACATGTATTGTATTGTATTGTAAAATTTTGGATGTATTGTATTGTGTAATGTATTGTATTGTATTGTATTGTCAATACAATACAATACAATACACAATACATCAAATGTATTGTATTGTATTGCAATGCTCTGATTATAGTAGGAAGATATATGACTTCCTTACGCTAAAAGTTAACTTATTCTAGAATAAATATGATAGACTAAATCTCCCGTGGGAATATATGCACAAGGCCCTTCCTATTATGCTTTTAGGTAATGCTAAGTAATATTACCTTAATTATCTAGTAAACAAAGGCTTTACATACAAATAAATAGTTAATAATGTTTATTAATAATTTAAAACAGAAAGTAACTAATAGTTCTATCGCTAAGAATGGAATAGTATAACGCTTAGAAACATTATCACTACTAATCCAGACAAATCCAAACTAGATTATCTTAAGATTCTACTTATAACCCTTAAACGTGTTTATAGAGGGCTCTTTCCCCTATTAATAGTTAATACAGAACTCTATTATTAGACCCTAAGCGTAATTTCTAGTGTTCTAGAGTATAGGTAAGCTAAATACAATTATTTACCTAGCTTTAAAGGACTTACTAGAGACCTCCGTAAATCAATCTCTATTGCTAAAGCTAATAAATCAGCTGCCTAATTTAATTAAAGCACTGTTAGTACTACTAATACTAATAAATCGGAAGTAATGTTCACAGACCACTATTATAACTAACCATATAATTAACAAGGTTAAGACAGAGGCTATGGTTACTATAACTAAGGCTATAACTACAGTAAATGCTATATTTATAACAAGAACGGATGCTAGTTAATAAACTATCTAGAAAAAGACTAGAAAGAGGTAAAAGAGTGCTAGTAAAAGAATAAGAGACACTAATCACTGCTAATAGAGAAAAAGTATTAGGTATTCCTCGCGGCCTATAAAGGCTAAGTATTTAAAGAAGCTAATAACCTCGCTAATAGAGCGTAGGAATTAGCTAAAACCTTCATCAAGTCTAACGATAATAAAGATAAGGATAACAATGCTAAAGAGACTTCTATATTAAAGTTTAACTAGCTAAGTATTATATAATTCTTTACATTAGGATTTCAACTAGTTAATAGTAACGTTATTAATATCCTAAGAGATAAATCGTTTAAACACATATACCTTAAGCATAATCCCTTTAATAATATGAAAACCTCTTATATTTCAAAGGAATATTACTCTAAAGAAGTTTTCTAAGGGATAATACCTAACATAGGAGCCTTAGGTGTCTTAACAGCTAGAATTAGATAAGTATAAGCTTTGCTAAGATTAATGCTATTACTAAAGATTAAACTAACTTTAGAAAAGATAATTAAATTTAGTGCTAGGAGCGCAATCACAAAAGGAGTAGTTAACATACTAATAGAGCTAGGCGATATCCCTTTCTATATAATTAATATACATATGCCTTTCTTATTCTCTTTAGATAATATAGATAGGTTATACGTTAAGGTAGATAACCTCGCGAACGTATTAATCTAAGATAATAAGATAGTTCCTATTATTAGGAAATGAGGATATCTTTAGTAGACTCTAGAAGCTAGAGAAATGGTAGCTTTCCACCTATTAGAAACAGAACTCCGTTAACTATATTAATAATTTAGTCACCTATTAGTTAAACAGCTTATAAAGATACTAAACTAAGCTAGACATAACATTAAAGCAAAGGCTATTAAACAATTAACTGAAATTTGCTACTATTACTAAATAAACGGAAAGGCTCTAGGTAGATTTAAGTTTATAATTAAAGATAACTATAAGTTTAACTACGAGATTATAGTTAATATTGTTTAAATTAATAGATAACTTGTTCTTTATGTTATTAATTCTATAACCTTATTTTAAGTAACCTAATTCCTTAATCTAAATAAGCAGAAGGCATGTAATATTTAGAATACCTTACGTGAATGCTAGATTAACACTTACCTTAGTCCTCTAGAATAGATTATCTATAATGCTAGAAAGAACTTTATATTAGCAGAATTTAAGCATTATATATAATTACTATTAATTAAGATTAATAAAGTCCTAGTTAAGGCCTATAATAGTATTAGAAAAGTTAAACGCTATCACGGACTATTACAGTAAGCCTATATAATTATTATAGACTCTATAGGTTAAGATCTTATGCCTAAGTAATAACTTTAGATAGCTATAAAAGCTATGAATAACTTAGTAAGCCTTAATAGTCTTATTCCTATAATTCTTATCTTTAGTGTATATCCACGGATAACTAATAAGTTACCACTAAGTGTATTTATTATTTAATAAGCTAAAGTAATCCGCAAAGCCACTAATAAGGTCTAATAACTCCTAGTAAAGCAATAAGTTTACGATGCTCTAAGAACCTAAAATAGCCTAGATACGCTACTAACACACTAACTTCTATTATAGTTAGATATATATATATAAAGAGAGAAAGATAAATAGCACGGCCCTTATAAGCTTCTTACTACTAATAGAGAAACCTATACCCTTTAAATACCTTATAGACTAATAAGATTCTGATTAATAGTTGTTAAACCGTACTATTATAACCTATACTATACTAAAGAACTTCATAAGTTAACACCTAGAGATAAAGACTAAGCTACGGATGTAAATAAGACCCTGATAATTAAAGAGATTATCCCTAAAGCTTTAGAAATAAATAAGGAACCACTATAGCCTAAGAGAAAATATAAAAGACTATAAAAGAAGCTTATAGTTTAATTTAACCTTATAGGAACTAAATACATAGTAACTATGTACTTAGTAAACAAAGACTAAGAAGAAGTATTAATAGAGGAACTTATAGCTAATAGTAAGTTAAGTATAGTATTTATTATAGCAAAGGAAGAAGCCGATTAGGATCTAGCCCTTTAGTTATAATAAGAAGGAAAGATTACAACCCTAGGCAAGCCCTTTAAGCTATTAGATCAGATTAAGATTAATACTTTGTAAGCCCGTAATATATTTAGATTCACGCTGTTTGATCCTATTAAACATAGTAGCGAGAGACTCTTTAAATCTTGTATAGTAAGAGAAATTAAAGGCAAAGGAATAGCTATGCTATATAAAAAGTCATAACTTGTGATTCAAGGGATGAATAATAAAGGGAAGGAATTTATCCTAACCTAATCCCTAACGATCTAAAGATTAAGCTAATGATTAATTATTGCGATTGCACTATTGCTTAGATCTAGAGGAATTATCCTATGGATTCGAGACATTACATAAGCTTACGTGTAATCGAAAACACAGCTCACAAGATTAATTATCACCATGTTACCTAAGCAGATAGCACATCTATTCCCTAAAGGAACTATTATAGAAGTTATTAAGCCTTTGTATAGAATTATAGAAGCTAGAACCTACTAGTTCGTAACCTACTTCCGTTACTATAAAGAGATGCTTAAGATAATAACTTCGTCCTATAACCTATACTTACTAATTATAGAAGAGAATAATAATAACCTCTTTAGAGTAGTTAGCATATAGACCGATAATACGCTAGGCCTTAGTGACTAGGATTTCTATAACCTTAAAGAGAAGGAACTGTAAAAGGCAAATTTCTTAGTAAAGCTAAAGCAGAAGCTATTAGCTAAGAATCCCCTTATCTTTAATAGTTATATCCTTACCTAGAATAATAATAACTTAATAAAGCTTTATTAAAAAGGCTAGAGTAAGAAGATTAGGCAGATTAACCTGCAATCGCTAGCTGTAAAACAAGATTACGTTAAATAATAAGCACGAGGAAGTTATATTATAACTATCTATTAACCTGAAGCCCTTTATAACCTCTTAATCATAGCATAACATTAAGATCTAACTCCTAATGATATAACTTAATTAAACAAGCGACTCGACTAGTAGATCTAACATTAAGACCAAGGCCTATATTACATCCCTCTAGACCTTGAGAATGCGAAGTTATTCGTGTTTGTAAATAAATCCCTTACTAATAATAAAGATTTAAGTTCCTAGATAGGATACGTAATTATAATTAGTAATAAAGAGGCGAAAGATAACATATTTACCTTAAAAGGCAATATTATTACGTATAGCTTAACGAAGAGCAAGCGTATAACCTGTAGCGCCCTTGCTTCTAAACTATACTTAATAGTATAAGGTGCTAATATAGCTTATGTAATTACCACGACCCTTAATATAATCACAGACTAATTAAAGATTAATTACATCCCTATAATTATTTATATAGACTCTTTTTTGTTATATAAGTGTCTTGTAAAGCTAGGTTCTACGAAGGAGAAATACCTTATAATTAACATTATGGCACTTTAGTAATTATACAAGCGACAAGAGATTTACAAAGTATAATAGATTAACAGTAATAACAACCTTACTAATGTAATAACGAAGGCATCTCTGAATAAGAGCCTCGAGACCTTTATTAACTTAAACAAAGCTGTAATTCAAGTTAAAGGCTAGGTAAAGAGACTAGAGACTAGATAAGATTAACAAGAACCCGATCTAACCATGCCTAAGCCAATAAGAAGCCCTTATTTTAATTCCCCGTATCCACTTATATTCATTTTAAATAATTCTGATTTTTATTACGTTTTTCGAGCTTTTGGAGCTCCTAATCAAGCCCGCTTCCTAATCCGCGAATTAAGCGATTTTTTCTTGCATTTCATTATTAACTAATAGGGAGTCTAAATTCAACATCAGACCCACTTATCCTTACATAGGCTTATTTTATTTATATACCTACTAATTCCCTCTTTTAGTACTAGATCTATCCTGCCTTACTTTCTTCCTAAAAAGAGAAGTTACTAGTGTTATAATAACTAGGTTAACATTAGGTTAACCACTAGGAAAGTGGAGCACGTGTGGCAGCTCCGCACTGTGATTAGCCGCACTTGTACGCGAGGCACACACGTAACTCGCGTCCCCCTTTTTCTTGTGGCTACATAACGCTATAGATAGCTTTAATCCTTAGACCTTATTATATCATTAAACCTAACCATACGTTGCACTAGTGCATACCAATCCCTTGGTGTAACCAACAATAACCCCTTTAGAGAAAAGATTCTAGGTATTCCTTACCTTCTATAAAGAGTAAGATAATAATAAGCCTAATAAAAGCTTAGATTAGAATTAGGAATTATATCTTTTAGCTTATATAGAAGCTAAAGATAATAATAATAATATAGAGGAGTTACTATTAATAGTATACCTAAGTATTATATAATTCTTTTACTTTAGATTATAAACTAACTATAATACCACTAATATTAATATCCTTATAACCCTAAATAATTAAGCCTTCTAACATATATTCCTTAGGTAGGAGCTTTATAAGCTATAAGAGTATAATAAAGGCTTAATTTACTATATCTTTAAAGAACACTATTTTAAAGAGGTTTTTAAAGGGATTATACCTAATACTAGCGCTATAGGAAAGTTAACTATAGGAGAGGTATAAGTAAAGGCTTTATTAAGATTAATATCTTTATTAAAAGTAACCCCTTATAAACCCTAAATTATAATATTTAGTACTAGATTAGTAGTTATAAGAGAAATCCTTTATATACCTATAGAACTTAAAGAGCTTAAATTTTATATCCTTAATATAGCTACTCTTTTTCTCTTCTTAATTACTAATATAAATAAGATATAAGTTAAGATTAATAACCTTACTAATATACTTATCTAAGGTAATAAGACTATACTTATTATATAATAATAAGGCTATCCTTAGTAGTTACTAGAGGTAAAAGAAATAGTTACCTTTTACCTTTTAGAAGGAGATATCTATTAATTATATTATTAACTTAGTTACCCTTTTATTTAATAACTTATAAAGATCCTTTACTAAGCTAGTTATAAAGTTAAACACTAGGTAATTAAGGAATTAACTAAAGTCTACTACTATTACTAAATATATAGAAAGGCCCCTAGTTAATTTAAGTTTATAATTAAAAATAACCATAAATTTAACTATAAGATTATTATTAATATTATATAAATTAATAGCTAATTAGTGCTTTATATTATTAATTTAGTAATATTATTCTAGGTAGCCTAATTCCTTAATCTAAGGAAGTAAAAAGCTTAAGATATCTAGGACACTATTTATAAATATTAAATTAATACTTATCTTAGACCTCTAGAATAAATTATATATAACGCTAGTAATAACTTTGCTTTTACTAAGTTTAAGCACTATGCTTAACTAATATTAATTAAGACTAATAAAATACTAATTAAAGCTTATAATAGCATTAGAAAGGTTAAGAGATTTACAAACCTTTACGCTAAGCTTATAATATTATTATAGACTTAATTAGGATAGAACTTACACTAGAGTAATCTCTTTAAATAGCTATTAAAGTAATTAATAACTTTATAGGCTTAAATAGTATTATCCTAACCCTACTAGTCTTTAAAGGCTACTTATAAATAATAGATAAGTTATTACTAAGTATCTTTATTATTTAATATACTAAAGTAATTTATAAAGCTACTAATAAAGTCTACTACTATTTAGCTTTATAGTAAGTTTATAATACCCTTAAAGTCTAGAATAGCCCTAATATAGCGCCTATATATTAGCTACCCCTATAGGCTAATATATATATATAAAGAGAGAAGGGTAGCTAGTATAGCCCTTATAAGCTACTTACTACTAATAAAGAGACCTATATAGTTAATATACCCTATAGCCTAATAAAGTTCTGCTTTATAGTAGTAAAGCCTTACTATAAAGACTTATATATTATAAAGGGACTAGAGTAGTAGGAGATAGAGCTTAATAATATAAAGGAAAAAGTAACTATATAACTAACTACTATTATTAAAAAAGATTCTCTAATAGAAGAAAGTAAAAAGCTATAGGTACTAGCTAAGAGAAAATAAGGGAGACTAAAAAAGGCCCTTATAGTCTAATTTATAAGTATAGAAAAGTCTAAAGAAAAGGCTTATAAAGCCTAGAAGGCCTTAAAGGGAAGCTATTAAGTTAAGGACTTACTATCTTACCCTAAAGGAATAAAAGTAAGAAAAAGAAAACCTTATAGCCTTAAGAAAAATATTAGCCTAATTTAGCTTTATATACTTATAAATAAAGATTAGGAGAAGGCCTTTATTTAAGAAGCTATAGCTAGAGGGATACTAAATATAGTATTCCTTATAGTAAAGGAAGAGGCTACCTAGAACCTTACTCTTTAACTTTACTAAGAAAGGAAGATTATAACCCTAGGAAAACCCTTTAAGTAATTTAATTAAGCTAAGATTAATGCTTTATAAGCTTATAATATATTTAAATTTATTAAGTATAACCTAGTAAAGTATAGAGGTTATAGAATCTTTAATTCTTATATAATTAAAGAGATTAAAGGTAAAGGAATGGACTTACTATATAAGAAATCCTACCTTATTATATAAGGCTATAATAGTAAAGAAGAGGCATTTACCTTTGGATTTATGATATTACATAAGCTTACACTTAATTACATATAGTGCTAATAAGGCTAATTATTATAAGATTACTAAAGTAAATTACATATCTCTTTCTAGAAGGGACTATAATTAAATTAATTAGACCTCTTTATAGGATTATAAAGGCTAGACCTTACTAGTAAGTAATGTACTTCTATTACCATAGGGATAACCTTAATATAATAACCTTAACCTATAATCCTTACTTATTAATTATAGCCCTAAATAATAAGAATTTATTTAGTATTATTAGAATATAAACTAATAATATATTAGGCCTAAGCAATAATAACTTCTTCTAAAAAGAAGAGAAAGAGCTCTAGAAGGCTAATTTCATAGCTAAAGAAAAGTAATAATTCACTACTAAGAATCCCCTTATCTTTAATAGTTATATCTTAACCTAGAATACTAATAACTCGCTAATATTAACCTAGAAAGGCTAGAGTTAGAAAATTAAGGAAGTTAATCCTTAATCCCTAATAGTAAAGTAAGACTATATAGAATAATAAGCCTAAGGAAGCTATATTATAACTATATATTAACTAGAGGCTTCCTATAACTTATTAATTATAGCTTAATACTAAGAACCCTTTAAGGAAAATATTATATACCTTAATAAATACCTTAAGTAGTAGATTAGGAATTAATAATATAGACTATAATATATTCCTTTAGTTCTTAAGGAGGCAAAGCTCTTTGTGTTTATAGATGGATTACTTGCTAATAATAAGGATTTAAGCTTATAGATTAGATATATGATTATAATTAGTAATAAGATAATATAAGATAATAATACCTTTATTATAAAAGGTAGTATTATTACGTATAGCTTAACAAAGAGCAAGAGAGTTACTTATAGCATGCTTACCTCTAAGTTATATAGCATAGTTTAGGGCGCAGATATTACTTACATAATTTCTATAACTTTATATTAGATCATAGATCAATTAAAGATACCTTAAATTCCTATAATTCTTTATACTAATTCCTTTTTATTATATAAATATCTTATAAAGCTAGGAACTATAAAGGAGAAGAGACTAATAATTAATATTATAGCTCTTTATTAATTATATAAGAGGCACGAGATCTACGAAGTTAGGTGGATTAATAGTAATAATAATCCGGCGGATATAATAATAAAAGCATTACTAAATTTATTACTTTCCTCTTTAATTAATTTAAACGAATTAATAATTCGTATTAAAGAATAAGTAAAGAGACTTATAATATTAGGAGATAGGAGCTTAGGCAAGGACTAATAAATCAATTTAATTAACTAATGCCACAATAGCTAATTAAAGTAGCGGATTCCTATTAAGGGATTTACTTATATATACTTTTCTTTAATTTGCTTTTTATTATGTTTTTAAGCTCTTTAGCTATAAAGGAAAAAGAGAGACTACTAGTATTAATTCCTTTAGATTTTTATTAGTTTATTTATAACCAAAGACTAGACTAAATTATAGGTCTGGCGTAATATATGTAATGCGATTAGCTGCATTAATTCGCCACCCCCTCTTTTACCTTACATATAGGTTTTGCTTACTTTCCTAGCATCTAGACTTTCCCTCTCTTTTCCCTCTTTCCTTTCTAGCTAATTTAAATTAACTATTATTAACTTCAATCATACGGGATTACCCTTATACCTGCGCAGGACCTTGGTGTAACCAACAAATTAAATTAATGCTAATATTAACTTAATAAAGAAAAATCTATATGATATTATAAGATCTTAATATACCCCACTTTTATTTTCCCCTAATATTACATTTGTAATGTTTGTAATGTAATGTAATGTAATATGTAATAATTACACATTACATTACATTACATTACATTACATTACATTACATTACATTACATTACATTACATTACATTACATTACATTACATTACATTACACATTACATCCAAACCCCAAATATTACATTACATTACATTACATTACATTACATTACATTACATTACATTACATTACATTACATTACATTACATTACATTACATTACATGCTCTGCTAAGGATACTAACCTAGTTAATTTTTAAGCCCTCTGAAGAAGCCTTTGATAGCCTTATAAATAGTTAGGCCTTCCTTATTTAGTAATAAGATAACCCACTTATATCTAGTCTTTTGATTAACTAGAAATAAGCAAATTAACTGCTTATTATACGGCGTAGGGCTGATTTTTAGCGTATCCCCCTTTATTCAATTTAGAGCTCTAGGGGGGTTAGGGATAGCTAATTTCCTAGGTCTTCTAACTGCCTTAGATTAATCACAAGCAATACATCTAAAGTCCTTATCCTTAATTTTAGAAAAATTAGGGATTCCTTTAGTTATAAGGCTAGTTTTCTTTAGCAAAGGAAGACCTAGGTGCCCTAATTATATATACTATAGGCTAGCTAGTTCTAATAACTATTAATATTAAAGATCCTTAGGGTCTAAATTAGGATCTAGACTAGGGCCCTCTTTACTAGTCCCCTGCTAGGCCCCTTAAGAACCACAGGCCTCTTAGAGAGGTATTAGGGACCCTTTTCCTCTACTAGGGCCCTCTAATACCCCTAAATCTATTTCCTTAGATTTATAAGGGACCTAACCTAGGGCTATAGGCAAAGAAGAAGGGACTAATTCCTCTAAATCATCCCGTATGATTTCTTTAATATCATTATTATTTTCGTTGATTTCGTCTAAATTAGAAGCCTAATCCAGCTTTTTAGAGGGGATTTAAACCTTTATTCGGTAGCTAATTGGATAGCTATGACCCTTAAAAGCAGCGTAGGTAAAAGGTTGGATATAATGCGAATTATTATAAGGCCCTTTAGATAACTTAGGCGTAGATTGGTTTTTAACATAAAAGAAAAAGCCATGTTTTTCTATATCTAAGGTTATCATATAAGACCTATCTTTAAGATAAAGTAGGTTTTTTATAAGGTAACTACTAGATATATAGTGCGTAAGTCCACTAACTATATTAACATTAAGCTAAGGAAAATATAGCGTATCTTTAAGCACTAAGATCCTATATCTTGCTGGATTTTTCTAATATAAGACCTTAAAAATAGCACTACTGTAACCCTTAGCGTAAATAGGGCTACCACTAGTTATAATAGGGTTGGATTCCCCCTTTTTATAGGGGGTATAATCCCTAAAGACCTCCCTCGAATTAACTATATATATAGTCAAACCTATATTATATAATAAGGCCTTTTTCATGTCTTTGCTATAATAATTAAAACCATTTAAGGTTTTAATTTCTTATTTTTCATTATCTAATTCACTAGAGCTAGAATTAGAGCTACTATCACTAGAGCTCTTATTAGTTATAACTAGTCTTATAAAGGCTAGGCTTGTTATATAGTTTAAGAGCACCGTTAGAAAGGTTGTAATTTCCTAGCATAAAAGATCCCTCTGTAGAGGTCTCTTTATTATCCTTTTTATCTAATTTTTAACCTTTTTGCTTCTTTTTCTTCTTCTTATTAGAAGAAGAATTAGAATTAGAAGAGCCCTTATTTTCTTTAAAGCCTCCTTTTTTCTTCTAATCCTTAGGGGCTTTTTCTTTCTCTTTAGCACCCTTTTCCAGATTTTTAGCCCTATAATTCAGGGCTTTAGATACCATAGATGATTTATCCCTCTGTTTTACTAGAGGGTCTGCCATCAAAAATTAAAGATTTAGGGCTTCTAGGGGAGCCCCTATAGCCCTATTTATATATATGCTAAATCGTTACCTCTTAGCCCACTAAGGGAAGGTTAATTTTAGGGATTACAGATATTAATTAACCTAATCTATTAGAGTAATTAGGACCCTAGAAATTGATAATCTAGCTAGTAGATTATTAAAGACTATATTAAAGGACTCTAAAGTCCCCTTAAACTCTTAAAAATTTAAGTTATGAAATTCTAAGTATAGGGACCCCCTCTGGATTTCAACGCTATATGAATATTGCCTTATAAGTAAATTATAGGCTTCTTTAGGTGATTTTTGCTAAGTTATAGCGGCTTAGGGTCCTTCCATATAACTATCCCTTAGTAATATAAGGATAATAGCTTAATCTAGATCCCCTAGCTCCCTAGAACTCTCTGGATTATCTAGAAAATTAGGCATGCCTAAAGCTCTAAATTAGATAGTTAGGACTTGTTTCTATTATTTAAAATTTTCAGCTTGTTTAAGCCTAGTAGTCTCTAGGAAGCTATAAACCCTCTTATTAAATTCCTTAATAATTAAATTATTAAAGGTTACTTATATAGAGCTAGATTTAGCTTGTTGTTCTTGAGTAAGCAGCTAATCTTGCTACTAACTAGCGGGTTTATCAGATTTCACACCCTTTATATAACTATTTATAGTTATAGATAGGCTTTCTAGCTTCTCTAACAACTAATCTATAGTTGCTTATTGCTTAATAGCCTGCTCTTTTAGCTAGTTATTAAGAACCTCTTACGCACTAGGGTTAGGGATTATAGGTCCCTTTCCCTTTCCTTTAGTATCTATTTTCCTTTTTTATAGAAGGGAAAAGCTTCTATCTCGCGGGTCCTTCCTTTTTTATAGAAGGGAAGTCTTCTGTTTTTATAAATAATTCCTTTTTATAGAAGGGAAAAAGCTTCTATCTCACGGATCCTTCCTTTTTTATAGAAGGGAAGTCTTCTATAGCTATAATTAATTCCTTTTTATAGAAGGGAAAAACTTCTATCTCGCAGGTCCTTCCTTTTTTATAGAAGGGAAGTCTTCTATATTTATAAATAAAGTAATCTAAAAGGAATCTATAGTGATAGAGCTAGGCTTATAACCTATTGAAATATAGGGAGCTAGTTGCTAGCTAGCAATAGCTATATAGGTGTAAGCTCTATAGTTAGGGACTAATAGGGCTATAATATTAAATTAATCAACGTAACGTAACAGAAGGTTATAGTAGTTATTAACTAATAGAATTTAATCTAGATTACTTTTATAATATCTTATACAGTAATAGAATTGATTTTAGATACATTATACAAGTAATGCAGCTGTTATTAGTTAAGAGGACTAGCTATCTAGCTAGTTAAAAAGATCTGCTTCCTCTTATAGACTTACTAACTATATTAGTGAATCTAGGCTGCTAATGGGGTCTTACAGGCTACTTTTGATTTTCCGTAAAATTCATTTGTATATAAAAATCAAAAAATCAACTTACTACTATACTAGCTAGCAACCTATATACACTAACTTTTAGTCTAAAAAACAACCTTATATAAAGAGAAAGCCTTATCTTCTAGCTTTAATTTACTATATATAAAACTTTTATATAACCTCTAGTTAAAGAGAAAATCGCTATTAAAGATAGCTATAGGGTAAGTTATATGTAAGGTAACTTGCTTACGTTACCCTAGCTTACGTTACCTAAGCTTACCTAATTACTAGTGGCGTGGTTATAGCTATACTTATTACCACAATGTAATTGACTAATTAGTTATCTATATAGTTAGACGTAGCTATTAATAGCTACTTTCGCGACCGTTAACAGCTGCAGTGCAGCTGTTAGACTTGCAAAGCAAGCTAGTAATAAGAAGGTTCTTTAACTAGAAAAGGGCTAAAAATAGGTCTTTTTTTTAACAATTACAAAAAATACTTTCCTTAAGATATGGAAAGTAATTATAATTTTTATAAACCTTATTTATTTACAATGTTATTAGACCCTAGGCTAAATCTAGCTATAATTAAAAAGAAGTTAATGCTTAACTAACAAACTATTAAATTACTTCTTTTAGATTTATAAAAAGAATATAAAGAGTAAGTATTATATTATAACCTTAGATCTTTGGTTACTAATATCCCTTTTAGAATATATATACTTTACAAAGAAAAACAAACTTCTATCTCTAAATTAAATGATTTAAAGATTAATAGTCCTTCTAATTTAGATGATTTACAAGGGCCACAACCAACACAAAATGGTCAATTTTCAGTAGAAATTGGTGGTTTTAATCCTTTACCTAAAACCTTTAATAATCTTAGGCCTAAGCCTAGTATTAAGCTTTATAAAGGATTATTTATAAATGAAAGGGATAAGGCTATACAAAAGACTAGAAAAAACGAAATTTCTAGCTATACAACGCTTAATTTAATGGATAATAAGGTAAGTTTTTTCATTTATTTATAAACCTAGTACTACTTTTAGATTATTACCCTAAAGCTTTACTTCCTTCTAATTTAATAGAATTATTAAGGAATCCTTTAGATTTAGCCTTAGAGATATAGTTCCTAACTTAAGTCTAAATAATATATATAGTTTACAAATCTATTTAATTCTAGTAAATAAGTAGCTCCTAAGATATTAGCTATTCTTATCTCCTTATAATTCTATTATTAAATTTATAGTATATAAGTTTATATAAGTCCTTTTAGTTACTAATCCTAATAAGCTTTTATTTTTAATATTTAAAATCCGGATTTATATTATTAAAAGTCTAGAACTAGTAAACAAGGTATAATTTGCTTTTAGTAACTAGGAAAGTATTAAAAGTGTTTAGTTCTCTATATTAACGCTATAAATAGTTAGTTTTAAATATATAGGTATAGTATTTAGGTTACTAGAGATATATAATAAAAGAATCTCTAATTACTACTACTTATTATATGCTAGCTTTACATATTATTAGGTTAAATCCGCTAGAGGGGCTAACGGATTTATAGGATTATAAATCATACTAAGTTTACTTATAAAAGCTACTATTAGGGGTAGGTTATGATGTTAGAAGTAAGTTAATTCTTCTATCTAAGATGCTGAATTTGTTCTTATCCTTGTTGCTAGTGGCTAAGCTCATTTCGCCACGTAACATAAATAAGCTAATACTAAATATACTACTAATTTTACTTATATAAAGCGCTATATTACACTTTCGCGTGCTTACGCGGTTACTAACCTTGTAGCAAGGGGGCAGCGGGGGCCCTACGGATCCACAAGGCTTTTGACGCCTAAGGAGATACTTCTTATTCTAAGATCGCACATTCATTTAAGGTGCAGTTCAGCTTCCCTGATACGTTCCTACGCGCATGGCGCGTACGATCAGTCATATTACCCGCTGCCGGGCAACAGATTTCTGGTGACGGAACAAGTCCACTTCGCCCTCTCCAATCGGGCTCGCCCGCAGTAGTACACACTTGTAGCAGCTAAGTTAGGACACTAGCGTGTGAGCTACCTGACTAGGCAATGAGCTACCCTAATTAGGCATAGTGTAGTGGGTCCTTATCTAAATCCTTATAGCTACTAATTAGCGAAAAGTCTTACATAATCCAAGATAGTATATTATCTTTAAGGCGTAATTAGCTAAAATTTATCTAAGAAAGCAGGCTACACTAGGCCTTCTTTCTAGCAAATTAGTGCCTAATAAAGCTAGTAATCCTAGAACCCTTAGCCTGAATCTAACGAATTAGAGCCCACCTCCCTAATAATAGGCCCACCCGCCACGCCCTACGCTATACCTAATTAGGGTGGCTCATCGCCTAGTCAGGTGGCTCACACGCTGGTGTCCTGACTTAATGATGACAATACGCCACGGTTGTATAAGCAGCGGAGTCGGTCCAATTGTGGTTGCATCGCGGGAGACCCGAGACAATGTATGTCTTATTTGCCGCCATGTTTGTTTAAACTCTAATGAGCCGTGTTTTGCGACGAGCCGACGAGGAAACAAGACGGACGATACAATTCTTCATCACAGTTTGATCACGGACTCCACACCCACTTGCGTTGTGTGTGTGTGTGTCGCTCCTTCCTTCCTTTGGCCTCGGCTTACCAATATCAGAATTTCGACGGGCTGAGAGTAACTCGTACGTGCGCTTACTCTTCTCTCTTCTCGTGCCCTCCATCTTGGCTTCGTGCCCTCCATCTTGGTTCCTGTTTTCTTCCAACTTGCAAGCGGCGCGATTCGCGATTCGCGATTCGCTGCGGCCCCGTTAGACCCTGCACCCGCACCCTCCCGCGTTCGGGCATTCATCACTGATCACTGTGATAAGCCATGACGGCCACCCACTGGGCGTCGTGGACGAAGGGTATCGTCGCGATAACGGCGCTGCGTTTGGTCTGGGGTACTGGGGGGCTGCGAATCCTTTTCAGTCACACATTATAAGATGGACCAATTACCTCGTTGAGAGTTGCACAAACACGCCCAGCCCGGCCGGACTGTTTATGCCGTGGCTTCATTGTATCTCGTGGCGTTTCTGTGACTTTCGTCTCTCGCATTCAGTCCCCGACCACCATCTGCAACCTGATTGGTTTTTTTTTGTCGCACGAAGCAATCAGCGCCAAGTCCTTAATTAGACCTGGTGGCCAATTTGTCAACTACAAAGCTGAACCAGAGATCACCGACGTGAGCAACCAAATCGTGTCTGGAGACGTAGTTCAAGCAGTTTAGTGTCTTTGCCCGCAATCTGCTTCTCTCTTCTTTCATACATTACCGTCAGCATATCTAGTCATTCTGGACCAGACACACCCGAGAACTCATAATCAGAGAATGGCAGCGGTCCTATCGTTGAAAATAACATGGAACAAGCAAGCCAGTTGTATCAGAAAGTCATGCTCGACTTGAACGACCAAGCCACCCGCGATACACAAGATCTCGCAGCCTTGGGCCATGTCCAGACCCTTTCACGAAAATTCAGCCTTTGGAGCATGCTTGCTCTGGCGTTTTGCGTGTTAGGAACATGGTCTACTATGGCACAGGACTTGGCCACTGGCCTGAGTAATGGTGGCCCGGTCGCCATTCTCTGGGGTCTTCTGCTCGTCACGGCTTGCAACATTTGCGTTGCCGTCTCTCTGGGCGAGCTAGTGAGCAGTATGCCAACAGCTCTCGGCCAAGCCTACTGGATCTCTTCCCTCTGGAGTACACCGACCGGCCGATTTACATCGTATTTGTGCGCATGGATCAACACGTTTGGATGGTGGACGTTGGCGGCCTCTCAGA
Organism: Epichloe hybrida; assembly: GCA_019022495.1. Lineage (NCBI taxonomy): Eukaryota > Fungi > Ascomycota > Sordariomycetes > Hypocreales > Clavicipitaceae > Epichloe > Epichloe hybrida. The sequence goes on from JAFEKR010000013.1 coordinate 1,352,633, forward strand.
TTGCTTTCATGACACAGTTTCTCCTATCCATTAAGCTCATGTTTGATCCAAACTGGGAGGGTGCCAGTAAAGGATGGTTGCAGCTCGTTGTCTATGTGATAACAACTGTCCTCTGCACCCTTATAAACTATGGCGCCTGTCGAAGGGACTGGGTTCTTCCCATGTTCAACAACTTTGTCGGCATTAGCTTTGGTGGTCTCTTCATCGCCTTCTCGCTGGCACTCCTTATCTGTGTTGGAACGACTAGCAACCTCTCATTCCAATCGGCGTCCTTTGTATTTGGACAATGGATCAACCGGACAGGATGGGGTGATGGTGTCGTGTGGTTCCTCGGCCTCGTGCAGAGTGCTTATGGCCTGACAGCTTTTGATTCTGTTATCCACCTGGTGGAGGAAATTCCCGCGCCAAGACGCAATGCCCCTAGAGTAATGTACCTTGCGGTTCTTATTGGCGCCTTCTCGGGCTTCATTTTCATGGTCGTCTGTCTATTCTGCATTCAGGACGTGGAGAATGTCCTGAAACCGGCTTCCGGCAACCCATTCGTTGAACTTCTCTCATCTACCGTTGGGCTGGTCGGCGGGGCTGTCATGGTTGCACTCTTCATCTTCAACGGCCTAGGCCAGGGATCTAGTGCGCTCACGACGTCGTCCAGACTGACATGGAGTTTTGCTCGTGATGGTGGACTTCCTTGCAGCGTTTGGTTTTCAAAAGTAGACGAAACTTGGAAGGTGCCTGGACGCGCCCTCTGGTTGCAGTGCTTCATCATATGCCTTGTCGGCATCCTTTACCTGTTTTCCAACACTGTCCTACAGGCAATTCTCAGCGTGAGCACCATTGCACTCACAATATCCTACGCTTTGCCTATAGGAGTGCTCATGGTCGTTGGCCGTGACAGACTTCCCAGCGGAGGGGAGTTCCAACTTGGCAGACTCGGACTCTTTGTCAATTGGGTCTCCGTCATCTACTGCTCCGTCACTACGGTTTTCTTCTTTTTTCCAAGCGCTCCACACCCTGCCCCGAGCGACATGAACTTTGCCATTGCCGTATTTGGCTTTATGCTGGCCCTCTCCTTGGGCTTCTGGTTTGTTCAGGGGCACCGAACCTTCATGCAGATTGCAGAGACAGCGGAAGATACTTTGTACGCGCAAGACTGCGAATCAAGCCAGAACAGCAATCTCAGCGCTATTCCCCAGCCCATCAAAGGGAAAGGCCTTGCACGCCAGGACCAGAGTCCAAGCATACATCGGGGACGGAGCAGTCAGACGCCTGCCTGACAACTGAAGCCCGAATGTGGTGGAGTTTTCTAAACGTCGTTTGACCTCATGTGAGACGAGACTCATCTGCATATGCTGTGTAAGGCAACTAGCTACCTGTCGAGGTATGGGTTGCGGGCTGTCTGTCGTTCTCAGGCGAGGCGAAGAGACATGCCTGATACTATTCTTCATTCATTGATCCTTTCATGGTACCTTTGTGTGCCAGTGTCTACTCAAGTATGTATTGCCAAGATGACCGTTCCAGACAAGCGGTCTCTGGCGCCCTTTCCAAGCGAAGTTGCAAAGTGATGCAAAATTTTCACAACCTTGATCCCAAATTCACGTGCACTGCCTTGGTCTCAGTATAAGCAGCCAGACCAGCCTCTCCCAACTCACGACCAATGCCGCTCTGCTTCACACCTCCAAAGGGGACTTGCATTTCAGAGTCGTTGGATGAATTGACCCATACAATGCCCGCTTCCAGCGCAGCAGCGACTCTGTGCGCGCGCTCAATGTTCTGGCTGAACACGGCGGCGGCCAGGCCGTACACGGAATCGTTGGCCAGTTCCACGGCATCACTCTCCTCCTCGAACGGGGTGATTGTCACAAGAGGCCCAAAGACTTCCTCCTGAAAGACCTTCATATCCTTGGTGACGTTGGAGAAGACGGTGGGCTCGATGAAGAACCCCTTGTCGTTGCCGGCAGACTTCCGGGCCGACGAACCGCCCGTCTCGAGCTTTGCGTCCTGGCCCTTGGCCGACTCAATGTAGCTCATAATCTTGTCATACTGGACTTGCGAGACTTGAGGGCCGTGCGTCGTCTCTTGGGCAAAGGGGTCGCCAATCCTGACAGACGTGTTGACGACTCGGATGAATGCCTGGACGAACTCGTCCACGACGGACTTTTGCACCAGCAGCCGAGAGGTGGCGGTGCACACCTGACCTTGATTGCTCATGATGCCGACGTAGGCCCATTTGGCAGCCTGCTCGATGTCCGCGTCGCCGAAGACCAGCAAAGGTGACTTGCCACCAGTCTCGAGAGTGACGTTCTTCATGCTGACGGCGGCCATCTTCATGATCTCGCGGCCAGTGATGGTCGAGCCCGTGAAAGCAATCTTGTTGATGCCCGAGTGAGAGGCGAGCGCGGAGCCGGCTTCGCGGCCGAAGCCATTGACGATGTTGATCACGCCGGGGGGAAAACCAGCCTGGCGGACAAGGTCGGCCACGTACAAGACGGACAACGGCGTCTGCTCAGCCGGCTTCAGGACGACGGTATTGCCCGTGGCCAGCGCGGGGCCCAGTTTCCAGGCAGCCATGACGAGGGGATAGTTCCAGGGGATGATCTGGGCACACACGCCGACGGGCTGCTTGAGCGTGTAGGCGAATTTGGCAGTGGTGGTTGGGATTGTCTGGCCGTGGATCTTGTCTGCCCAGCCGGCGTAGTAGCGAAGACAGCCGATAACCTCTCCGAGATCCTCGTGGTAAGAAACGTGGTATGGCTTGCCGTTGTCCCAGGTTTCGATGGTCGCAAGCACGCGCTGGTGTTGCTCAATCAGGTCTGCGAGCTTGTGCATCAGCGCTCCTCGAGCGCCGCCGGTGATGTCGCGCCATGACGGGTCTCTGAAGGCTGCTCGAGCGGCGGACACGGCGCGGTCGATATCCGAAGACGATGCTGCCTCGACGGAGCAGATTTCCTCTCCGGTGCTGGCAGGTTGTTAGCTGGGCTGGCACTGATGCTCAAGCAAGCAAGCAAGCAAGCAAGCAAGCAAGCAAGCAAGCAAGCAAGCAAGCAAGCAAGCAAGCAAGCAAGCAAGCAAGCAAGCAAGCAAGCAAGCAAGCAAGCAAGCAAGCAAGCAAGCAAGCAAGCGAGCGAGCGAGCGAGCAAGCAGAGTGGCCGGGTGAGCGGAGTGCGTGCCTTGGGCTGATGCTGGTGATTTTCTGAGACGAAGTTGATTTCACGAAATCGTTCTTAATGAAGAGGCCCGTTGGCAGGCTGAACTCCACGCCGTTGGGAGCCTTGAGCTGGACTTTTTGAGCGAATGATAGTTCTTTGGTCTGGTAACGAGATCGCGTCGGGGTTATGGGTCCTTTCTTGATCGTCGGGATGTTGAACGAAGAGGAGAGACGAGAAGATAAAGGTATGGCCCATTGTCGAATTGTTGTGTTCGACAATACAGACCGGACATGGAGCCGTTGGCTGACTTGTCTGGCTGGGGTCGAGCTCCCCGCTCGGGATACCGCATGATGCCACATGATGTCATGACATGATGATGCCACTTTACATATGGCCCGTCTTGCCACTCGAATACCGTTCCCGTGTGCCAGTGTGAATAGATGAATGTTCTGCGGCACGGTCACTGCACATGGACAGGAGGAGGGTAGGGGTAGCACAACTTGTTCGTAGTGTGAGTGGAGAGGGACGAGTTGAAATTTGATTCGGAGGGGGAGGAGGGGGGCGCGCGCCCCCCGGGCATACAGTAAATCTCGGCTGCAACAAAGTTGATCTCGTATCCAGGGTGGAGCCTCTGAGTCTAGATTAGGCAGGCGGTAAAGAATCTTAGCATATGCTAAGCATATGCTAAAGACCACAGTGTATTAGTGCGAAGTTCATCAAATCGTCAAATCGTCAAATCATCAATCAATTCGTCAATCAATTCGTCAATCAATTCGTCAATCAATTCGTCAATCAATTCGTCAATCAATTCGTCAATCAATTCGTCGTCAATTCGTCAATCAATTCGTCAATTCGTCAATTCGTCAATTCGTCAATTCGTCAATTCGTCAATTCGTCAATTCGTCAATTCGTCAATTCGTCAATTCGTCAATCAATTCGTCAATCAATTCGTCAATCAATTCGTCAATCAATTCGTCAATCAATTCGTTAATTAATTTGCTAGTTATAGGGGCTATAGGTAGTATATGCCCTATAATATAGTGCTATAACTTTGCATATGCTAGGCATATGCTGCCCTATTATATAATTTATACTGTACGTTAGCATATGCCTAGCATATGCGAGGCATATGCTATTCTGCCCGTCACAAGGCCCCACCCTGGATACGAGATCAACTTTGTTGCAGCCGAGATTTACTGTAACCCCGCGCCCCAATGCATCGAGGGGCAGGCGGGGGGGAAAGAAACACGGGACACCTGCCTTTCGTCTGGTTCGTTCGAGACCTGGCCACTTGTGCGTATGTAGTTCGTGTAACTATTCTCGAGTTGTCGTGCCCATGTCATGATTAATCTACACCACCACATACATCCCTTACACAGCTGGAGCAGCACCAAAGTCCGGCAGGCAGGAGGAGCAAATCCGTTCTTCATTCCGGACCAGACCGTCCGCGAAGGCGCCGACCATCTCGTTCATACCATGCAAAACACCCTCTTCCGCCCAGAAATGCCCTGCCCGAGGTATTTCATGCCCAGTGAATCGAGATTTATCCCTCGAAGAAAGCTTCCTCGTCCACGCCCGGAGCTTCCCGACCGGCACGAAAACATCATGATCCCCAAAGACGGCCAACGTCGGGGTTTCCACCAGTTTGTCCTCGGCCGCATCGCCCCCGCGTGTCTTGTGCCTCGATGGGTAAAGAGACATGGTGGCCAGGTGCATGACTAGTCCCTGCAAAGGGGACACCAGGATATATGCAGGCCGAGGATACACGAAATTGGCCACGGCGGGGAGCCTTTCCGGCTCTGTCTCATGCGTCGCATCGACGGGCTGTTTCGGGGATTCTGATGCCTCCGGTGTCTGTTGCCGTAGAGACGGCCCGACGACGTCTTGGGGTTCCGGACCACTCATTGATCGCCGCTGAGTCCAATTGAAGTGATGTGCGGCGTGCTTCGCTTTCCTCTTGGCCATGAATTCATGCACGCCTCTTCGGACCCTGTCTTCGGCATCCAAGGAGATGCTTCTCCGGCCAGGACTAGAGAAGCTTCTCCGGCCAGGGCTGTCATGGCTTTTCCTGGGCGAGTGGTCCCCCTCATCGCCCCCGATCCGTACACCACTTGAGCGCTTCCTAGGGCTGTGCGGGTTCTTCACCTGCAGCATGGCGGCTCGCATGCTCCCAAGTATCAAATTCTGTTGCTCCGCCAAGTGTTGGGCTCGAAGTCGTATCTGGGAGGCGTGAGAATCCGTGTCTGGCGCGGCGAATGGGGAGAGAATGTCCTCGATGGGCGGCAGTTGCGTCGTCACCATTGCGCCATAAGAGTATCCCCCCATCAATAGGACCGGGGGCGCAATTGCCTCCGAGGAAGAATGAGCCGTCGTCGTCGTCGTCGTCGTCTCGACCTCGGTCTCGGCGGTCAAGGGCATTGTCGAAAATGGATTCAGAAAATGTACATAGTGCGCCACGAACCCAACTATGCTCGCGTAGTCATCTCGCTCGGGTTTGGCCGTCCACGAAGTTCTCCCCGCAGAGTGCCCTGCGCCTCTTCAGGGACAAAAATAAATAAATCGCAGTCGTCAGCAAGTCAAGTCTACCATCGCCTTGCCTCCAGATCGCACGCGCCTCGCGCTTCCAAGTCGACGGCCCCGTCTGTCTCTCATACATACCGGAAATTAAAGGTCCCCACGAGGTACCCGGCCCTCAGCAGCCTCGCGGCAATGCTCTCCAAGATGGCATCATCGTAGGTTCCGCCCATGGGCGCATACGGGTGCGCGATCACAGCCGCGTGCTTCTTCCATGGTGGAGCTTTGGTGTTTGCCGCAGCCAGCGACGCGGGGTGGTAGACGCGACAGTCAAGGCTTGTTCCGTCGTGGAGACTGGGTATGGTGAAGCTCAAAGCTGGCTCGGGCAGCATTGTCTCGCTAATGGTACCATTTCACATCGTGGTGGAGAGTTGGCCAGTGTTGAAGCTGCGGCTCGCACCGTCGCCTTGAGTTATTGAATGAAGCCAAGTCACACTGCTGCTGCTAGCGGAAGTGCGCAGCGAGAGTGGTACGTACAGCGTACACCCCACTGTACCTGAGGACGGTACGACCTGAGGCCCAATCACGTGCTTACGATGGCGACGAAATATTTGTTGTACATTGCTAAACGAAAATTGTAAATTAAACGTGATTCCAGGAGTCATAAACGCCCGTCGTTCGTAATGTTCTTGCTTTATAACTACGTCTAGTGGTCCTTCTTTTCTTTAGCTTCCTGCGCTCTCTGCTTCCGTCTCTTAATCCAATTCTTGAACTCATTAATCAGGCCGAGCACTAGTGGTACTCCCGTTGGTCCAAGCAGAGGCAGATAGACGGCGATTTTGTGCTCATCGGGGAAGTAGAGCTGGCCAACCATGCTCTTTTCGAAGAAGGCTCTTTCGGCCTCTTCTTCGGCTATCCGCGCATGCAGCAAGCCCTCTGCGCCAGCGAGATTGGCGCAGGCTTGCTCTAAATGCTGCAGCGAGCTTGACACCCCGTCCGCAACGCTACGGGGTATGGAAATTGAAGGCATACTGGGAGACAGACGGGCCAAGGAGCCGAGAGAGGATGCAGCTCTCAGCAGCAAATCTGTCGTCCGTATTCGAGCAAGAGTGGACAGTCGCAAGGGAAGGGAGCCAGACTGCGGCGTGCCCAGAAGAGTGAGGAGATGGCCGCCGAACATCAGCATGGGTTGCTTGAGAGCCTGAGTTGGAACGTGCTTCTCGCTGGAGGGCATGTGCAGAAGATATACAGAGCCCCATTGCGGTATCATCCATGACTGTGAGCTCTCGACTTGTGCGTCATTGGAACCAATGGTTTGGTTTCCCACAAAGATGATGAAGTTGATCGTCGGCGCCCCACCTATTGACGGCGACAGTGGCCACTCTGCAGCATTGACAAATGAAGCCAGGTGTTCCTTGTCCAGGGTCTGAGACTGTACGCCAGGCGTGGCATACAACTGAACTTGCGTGTCTATTGTGAAATTATGAATCGACCCAAGCACATCCAACATTGGTTTCATATATTCACTGATGGCGGCGTCGATGTCCCATGTGTTGGGAATGGCGCCATCTGTGAACAAGGAAAAGCTCAGGTGGTAAGTTGGTGCGTAGCGAAGCGATCTCGTTGTTCGCTTGGAGAGTACTTCTGCAGTCTCCGCCGTCAACGCTTGCTGTCTTGCGGTAGAAGACATTGACGATGTGGAGAGCAGATAGGAAATGATGGACCGTTCCTCAGAGAAAATATTTTGTAATTCGTTGGCTATGAACGTGGCCAAAGTGGACGAGGCGGAGTTTGGGGGCGGAATCGAGTGTGGGACATACGTCATGTCGAGGATTGGTGAGTCTGGACTCAACGAGGCCGAGTTGGCATCGCCCGGCGTGAGGTTGATGGTGAGTGTCGAGTCAGAATCGTGCTGTCTCGAGCTGGTGGATTCCTTGTTCCAATTCTGGTCAAGCTTGAAGCGCAAATGGTGACCAGGGAAATCGTTGAGGTCGTCGAGGGCATGTTGCGTGAGACGAACCAAATGTTGGGCATCTTGATCGGCTACTGCATCAGCACGGATGGAGATCTGCAGAGGGAAAGTCGGACGGCAGGCCTGTAGCGTTTCAAGCCGAGTTAGAAATTGATCGCGCTCGCAAACTCTCGCCGGTGGCATAAAGCATCAATGGCAACTTACCTTTCCATTAGCCCATTGCAACATTCTCTCCAGCGGCAAATCTGCTCGATAGATTGTCGTTGTTCTCCACCATATAGGCAGACCAAGCACGAAGACGATGAACCAAAATGAGAGAATAACGTATGTTCTTCGGCGCGTCTCGCTAGGCTTCTCTGGAGGGGGCTGTTTGGGTGTGGACTCTGCTGGTGGCAGGGCTGCCACCTCGGCCGGCGGCGATGTCATGGTCAAGTTGCAAATGGAGACCTGTCTTGTTCGTTTCGTGATGGAGAGCTTCAGCTGATGCAAGGCTCTGAGATGTCAGAATCGCAACAATGGGGCGCTCAAAGATGTATCGACGAGATGAGCGGTGCGTATGGGGATGCCGACCGGTGAGGTAGGTACGACCTGGTTGCGCTCGTATGTTGCTTGTCTTCAAAGCAGCCAGGGGCCTAGTAAGGACGATGTCGCTTGAGCGGTGGCATTCGAGTTGAATGCCCGTCAGCAATGCGCAAACCCGTCGTTGGCTGAGCTGTCATGAAGCTTCGTGGCATCAAATCATGGATCTTGAGGCCTTGACCAACTAACGAAGCTCCCAGACGGACAAGTATGCGGCGTTTGACCCGCCCACAGCCCCTTCCTTGTCTGGCGACGCGCCATCACGTGAACCAGCGCTCCACAGCTTATCACTACATGTACACACCCCTTCACATTCAAATCAAGTGCATTCACCATCATCAGCTGCGCCATCAACTGCCAACTTTGTACAGTTCTGCTGATTCATGCAGAAGCTCAGTCTCCATCGACGGCGACGTTGTGACATGCCAAGCCCTTCTTCACCCTTGCTCGTGCGGGTAAGACTGGGCTCGATGCCGTCAGGATTGTCAGGTTTTATCGTCACCGGACAACAGCAGACAGACACTGGAACTGATACACTTTGCCAAACCCTGACAAAGCGTGACAATTCGAACCTCGACCAGCTCGCTCGGACTTGTCCACAGCCGATCTATCTCCGAAGCCATGCCACAAGTTTTCCCCACCAAGGTGATTCAACATTGCGAGCCGAGGCATCTTTATCTTCCCATCCGTCAAGCTTGCAAGCGGTGGAGATGATGCTAGGCTAGGCTAGGCTAGGGTCACGGATTCCAAAGATTGCAAAGATTCCCGTCAGCATTCTCGATGGTCCAAGCGCTGCTAAAATGGACCAGCCGCGAACCGACGACCCCTTGACATCAAGGGCGAATCTTGTCGCCAAAAAAAAAAAAAAAAAAAAAAAACGAACCTTTCGGCGACGTGTTGCTCTATCGTCTTCCCAGCCGCCACATGGTTAGCAACCACAACATGTTGCTCATGGCGTGGCACATGGCGTGGCACTGTAACACTTCAAGCCACCACCAGCTTTTTTGTCCGGGGGGGCGATTGCTGTGGTGTAACAAATAGCAACGCGACGCAACGAGATGCAACGAGACGCAGAGCAGCGCAGCGCAGCGCATGGCATATCCGGGCGCAATATTTAATTGCCGGGGGCTCTCGCATGGGCCGTTGTTGAGAGGCAGACTGCCGTGGGCTGCTGTCTCGGATCAATTGCCCCCGCTCGCCTGCCCCGTCTTCACATTCCCCGTTTCCCCGTTTCCGTGCCCCGTTCCATCTGCTGGGTTCTTTCAATTCAAGCCGTCCCTCGGCCGCCCCTCGGCTGCCCCATTGCGCCGGGTTTTTTGTCGCTTCATCCCGGCCCATATCAAAACGCACGTCTCCCACCACCGCCTCTTGTTCCTCACTCCTCGTCCATCTCTGCATATTCGCTGCCGTCGTGTTTCAAGATGCCGCGTACGTCTCGCCGCATCCATTGCATCCATTGCATTCATTATCCCCCATCAGCGTTCTGAGTGGCCTGCTCTCTGGAAATTACTGACTGAGAAGCAGTTCCTCTGGTCGTGGCAGCCCCGGCGGCCGCTGCAGCGCTGGCCTACCTCAATGCCAGGACCTCATTCGGGTACGATTACATGCTCTTCAAAGCCGCCTTCAAATCCCTATGTCGCGTGCTCCTTCGCCAACGCGCTGGCCGCCTGTCCGTCTTCTACAATCTTGAAGAACGAGCCCGCCACCCGTCCACCGCCAACAAGGACCTGCTTATTTTCGACGGGCGCAAACTCACATATGCTCAAGTTTACGACAAGGCTCTTCGTCACGGAGCATGGATGCGTGATACGCTGGGTGTCAAGCCCAACCATGTGGTGTCGATGGATTTCGAGAACTCGGACACCTTCATCCTCGTGTGGCTCGGATTGTGGAGCATTGGCGCAAAGCCTGCCTTCATCAACTACAATCTGACCGGCAAGTCGTTGTCGCATTGCATCAAAGCTGCCAAGTCGAGCATCTGTCTGGTCGATCCCAACGTTGCCAAAAACATCACGGACCAAGTGCGAAACGAGCTCAGCCAGGTCAACTTTGTCGTCTTCACCCCCGACGTGAAAGCTCAGGTTGATGCCACTGCTCCCAGGAGAGTGCCGGACTCGGACCTACATCAGGATGACTTTGCCAACCTGGCCATCTTGATTTACACATCAGGAACCACGGGTTTGCCCAAACCAGCCGTTGTTTCGTGGGCCAAGATCATCGCCGGGGGTACCACTTCAGAGACGCTGCTGGCTCGCGGAGGAAACGACATCATGTACACGGTAGGGACCACCAGGGACCACCCCCTTCCGAATCTTCACACTGAAAAATGGCTCATCATCGTCTTCACAGTCCATGCCGCTCTACCACTCGTCAGCTGCCTTGCTTTCCTTTTGCTCCACCATATTGGCCGGCAGCACACAAGCCCTCGGCCGCAAGTTCTCCACCAAGCTTTTCTGGAAGGAAGTCAGGGAAAGCAACGCGACAATGATCCAATACGTCGGCGAGACGCTGCGTTACCTGCTGGCAGCACCCCCTGAGCACGACCCCGTCACCGGTGAATGCATGGACAAGTCCCACAAGGTCACCGTTGCCTTTGGCAACGGTCTCCGCCCCGACATCTGGAATGCGTTCAAGGACCGATTCGGCATCGACACGGTCCTCGAGTTCTACGCTGCCACCGAAGGTCCGTTCGGCCTGTGGAATCTCAGCCGCAACGACCACTCAGCCGGCGCCATAGGCCGCAGCGGGCTCGTGTACGGCGGCCTGCAAGCATTAAACCTCGCCATCGTGCAGGTCGACTGGGCCCTCCAATTGCCAAGAAGAGACGGCAAGACAGGCTTCTGCGCCAGAGTCAAGGCCGGCGACCCCGGCGAGCTGATCTGCAAGCTCGACGCCGAGAACATCAACCAACGATACCAAGGCTACTACGGCAACCAGGGCGCCACGACGTCCAAGATCATGCGCGACGTGTTCAAGACGGGAGACGCATGGTTCCGCACCGGCGACGTGACACGCTGGGACGCAGACGGCCGCATGTACTTCATGGACCGCATCGGCGACACCTTCCGCTGGAAGTCGGAAAACGTGTCCACCGTCGAAGTCAGCGAGGCCATGGGCCGTCACCCTTCGGTCCGCGAAGCCAACGTCTACGGCGTCCACCTACCGCACCACGACGGCCGCGCCGGCTGCGCAGCCATCGCCTTGGGCGAGCGGCCGAACGAGGACGTGCTCCGCAGCCTCGCAGGACACGTCAAATCAGCACTACCGCGGTACGCCCAGCCACTGTTCCTCCGCGTGCTCAAGGAAGTCGGCGGCGCGGCCCAGACCACGGGCACCATGAAGCAGCAGAAGCACATGTTGCGCCAAGCCGGCGTCAAGCCGGGCGCTCAACACGTCGAGGGAGACGTGTACTGGCTCAAGGGAGACGCCTATGTGCCGTTCCGAGACCAAGACTGGCAAGAACTCGAGGCCGGTCGTGTGAGCCTGTAGTCCTCGGGGGTCGGGGGTCGGAGGTCGGACGGAAGAAGGGAAGCCTTTTGAAGCATCAAAAGCCAGCCCTTTTGTGTTTCTATTTACTGCTCTTGAGCATCGCTTGCACACAAGCACACGCAATTCTCTCTCTCTCTCTATTTGTTTATAAATATTCAACACCTTTTTGCGCTGTTTCGAGCTTGAAAGCCGAGTGTGTTTAGTGTATATTTCTCGATACAAGATCAGCATTGTAGAATGCAGCCTCTAAAGAAAGATTCATCATGAAATGGACTGCATGTTTGCATGGGAGAGTACAATTGAGTAGATTCGAAAAAAAAAAAAAAAGTAGGAGCATATCTGCTGCGTGGACCCAGTGGAACAAACCCCCTTACATCTACCTCCATCCGGCAGATAACCCGAGTTATATACACCGAGATGGCCTCATATTTAAAGCTAACCACTGGTCGGTCTACTATACTTGCTCCATGCATGACTTCTCATCATTTTTCCTTCGTTCAAATCATCGCGTCTATGGTGCTGTAATCTTGGTCGGTCGTGATGCGTCCGGCACATTGGCCACTCAAGTCGTCTCACCCCTAAATTGCATCTTGTCGAAATTATTTCAATGCATCATCAAGATCCATTTATGCCCAGGCCAACGCGTTGGCCACCGCCGCCGCCTTGTTGGACCGCCGAAAAAGGCGAGGCTCCTCCTCCCGGGGCGGCCATTGTGGCTGCGTTGCCCGTGCCGGTCCTTTCACGCATTCGTCGTCCCTCCATCAAGCCGCGAAGGCCGCGCTTCTGCAAGCCGATAACGCTACTCAGCTCCCCACCCCAAATGAAGTTGTTGTTGTTGTTGTTGTTGTTGTCGCGATCACTGCCTCCGAGTTCGGAGCCCCATTCAGAGCCGCTCACGCTGGTTGAGGCTGAAATCTCGCCACTCAGTGGACGGCCCGTTTTTTGCACATTAGTGTTGATGACAAGGCCCGTTGTTGCTGCGGCCAGGTCTGTAGACGAGTCGTTTGCAGTCGTCCCGTCTAGGGAGAAGTCGGATACCGATGTGGGTGACCCGACGGGATCAGACGCACTGACAAAGTAATTGGGGTTCAGAGAGCCATCTATCCCGCGTCCACCCCCGGCAGCCATGGCCGTAGCGTTGAAAACGGCTGCCGCATTGCGGCTGTCGAGAAGCCCGTGCAGTCGCTCAACCACAGCCTCTAAAAAGCCGTCGATGCGATACGGTCTCGAAATCTGCAACAACGAGCACAATATTTGAGGCGTGCACAAGGGTGATGTCGGGGGAGGCAGCGAGCTTGTGTACAAGAAGTGAAGCAGAGCTTGCACAGTCAGGTACGTGTGAGGGAGATACAGGCATCTCGGCCTCGAGTTTGGCGGCAACGATCGAGGTGTTGGAGCGGCGTTCACGGCAGCTGGATTGGGGCCATCACCATGCCCAGACACATCAGCTGCAGAATCGCAGACACCTGATGCCCCCGCAGTCGTGTTAGAGCTAGTTCCGCCGCCTGATGTCGACAGCATGCTGGGGCCACTCGACGAGGACGGCGGCTGCGTCGCATCCTTGGAGTTTGGCGTTATGGTCAGTGCAGAGGCACGAAGAGGGTTCCTCGAGAGGCCTGACCGTAAAGTCACCGCGTCGCTGCCATCTTGAGTTGCAGTTCCCTCGCGCAACAGCTGGACAAAGTACGGCCCCCATCTTCGAGAAACAATGCGCGAATTCACCGGGATTCTCTCGCCACCGATGCACAAGATGTCCATGTCGGCGAGCTCGCGCATCGCAAGGGCTTTTTCTCCAAGTTCCTCGCTGGCTCTTGAATGAAGGCGTCCGCCAGCAGTGTACCCTGCTTTGCGCGCGAGGCTTAGACCAGGACCAGAGTAGGGACTGCTCGCAGAAATGAAGCCTGACATTGGGCTCGTTTTGCGCGGGTTGTCGTAGAATCCAAAGGCTTCTAGTTCCACCATGCACACATTCGAAAAGTTGATCCGCCTGTGGTTGTAGTCATCGACGAGGCTGCGCTTTCGGTTGCCTAGAATGACAAAGGTATTCCGTCGATTCCATAACACGCCGCGGTTCCAGCTGCCCTGGCTGAACACACTACCACCGGCGTCAATGCGGCTCCAGACCAGTGTGCGAAGGTCGAGCGCCCACAAGGCGTACTCTTGCTTCGACGATGTGAGATATGTTCCACTGACCACAAAGTGGGTGTCAATCACACCGCCGTTGGGGAATCGAAGTCCTGGCGGGGAATACGTCCCTGTCATGGGCTTCTCGGCCAACGTGCCATCGGATGACCGGATTTGCAGCTCCAATTTGACGTCTAAAAAGTTGTAATTGGAATATATTAGCATGGATGAGCCACTTTCTCGAAACTCTTGGCTGATGCCGCTCCCATCTCCTCGCTGACCGCCGTTGGTATGTGCCATGCCAACTTTCGCGGACACGGACGGGGGCAGAGGGGCAGCAACACTACGATAAGCGCCACAGCTTTTGCCAAGCGGCTGCGTTGATGTCCACTTCAGGCTGCGGAGGTTGAACACACTGATCTGTTCAATGTAATGGTTCGCGCCGTCTTGTCCTCCAACAACCACCATCTCTGCACCACCGGATCCGTCGATAGTAACGCCGATTCGACCCTCGTTCGGGTTGGAGGATGGTGGGTTGTGTTGCAGGGCCGCCAATGGCGCGCGAGTTGAGGAGAAGGAAGCCGCAGATGGCAAGACACAGGCGCAATGTGCGTAACGACCCTGAGGTGCATCCTGGGCTGGCAGGTAGGTCCACTTGCGGCTCTCGACATCGTATATATATATGTCGGACATGACGGAGACTTCGGGTTGTTGTTGCTGATCCGCGGCCGATGCAGTCTGATTGGTATTTGAAGCAGGCGACATGCCGCCGTAGCAGACCATCTTGGTATCTCCCAAAGCGCACATGGAGTGAAAATATCGCGGGGGAGGGACATCTCCCCCTGTTTCCAATTTGGTCCAATGACGCGAAATCAGGTCCAGTTCGTAAAGATCTGACGTCAAAGGCGCAGGGCGACTGCGAGATAGAATCCGGCCGCCAAATACATAGAGTTTGTCTCCAATAATGGTAGTAGTAGCACCAACCAGGGGCGGCGGCTCACGACCCGTGGTACGACGTACATTGCACATCAATCCTGACAAGTGTGTTGAAGAACCTTGTGCAACGTTGCCGGCTGTTGCCGCGCCAGCTGCCCTTCCTCCCTGACCGACGGCCGGTGAAGGGACAGCCGAGGCAGGGCCAATGCTTCTTGGTGTCAAGCCGTCTCTGTTGTCTTCGCCGGTTTCTTGTCTGACTGAGCTCGCCAGGCTGCTCATGCTGCTGTTCATACCTTGCGAGTACTGGTCCTGTCCACCATATATTTGCCCTGCAGCAGCGGAGCTCGACGAGTCCATTGTACTCGAGCGACTATCCATGTTCGATTCGGCTGACCGCGACTGCGGTTCCCCGCCAGACTCGAGTCTGCCAAATGTTGAGAAGCTCGAGGAGTTTGAGCCAAACGGCGTTTGTGGAAGCGGTTTTGCGAGACTTTGTTTCAGGCTCGGTTTTCTCGCAGGCGCAGGCCTGGATGTAGGCGACGAAGACCTCCGGCCATCCGACGACGACTGATGCGTCGAGCCGCTGCTGCTAACGTTGTTGGGATTCACGTTGGAGGTGAAGCGATTCTTCAAGCTGAGAATCGACGGTTTTAGTGCGAGTGTTCTCGTCGGGGAGCTTGGCGGAAAGCCTCGATTTGCGTCCAGGAAACTGTGAGCGGTATCAGGGTTGGATGTTGTTCCGTGGTATTTGTCAACTTCGGGTTCTGATGAGGACGAAGGGTGGCTTTCTGCGCGGGAAGGAGCACGTCTATGCGAGCCAGTCAGTCCTGAGCCCGAGGCCATGGTCACTTATTTTAGGCTTCAAGTGGCCGCCAGTCCGTTCTGTCGCCGCAGCTGGGCGTACTAATCGATGCACGGGTGTTCGATTGGGTATGATTTGTGATTTGTGATATGCGGGTAAGAGGGGCTGGTGTGAGGTGAACATGAGGCTGTTGCAATATTGTTGATGTGTTCTTTGCTGCTGCGAGGGGGGGGAATTGCCTCTCGCTGGTTGGAGAACCGTGATATTGCCCAGATGATTGATTGCTCAATCAAGATAGCTCACATCCGCGCGATTCGTTCTAGTTTCGGATCTCCGGGATGAGCAAATGAGTAGATGGATAGAGCCGCCCAGTGTCATGGAGACATTTGATGATGATAAGCCCTTGGCCTAAAGAGTCAAACCAGGCCACCAGGCCACCAGGCCAGAAGCTGACACTAGCAACTCTTCGACTTGGGCCGACGTGTTCTCAGGTTCGTCGGTTGATTGCGCGATGAAGTCGTCACAAGCAGACTACTTCTTCGAGCGAGAGAAAGGACACCAGTCTTGCGGACTGAATGACGACGGCGATGACGATGACGATGACGATGATGGGGATGGGGATGGGGATGGGGATGGGGATGGGGATGGGGATGGCACATCATGGCACGTTGTCGACCATGACAATGAAGATGCCGAGGGGAGAATATGCTTGACGATGGCACAGACGGGTCGGTAAGAGAGGTCATGAAAGAATGAGCAGAGAGGGTTGATTCAAGAGAGTAAGTAGGTAGGTCGCATACAGCACGCACACGAGAAGCCGAGTCTACTCGAACCGGACAGGCCGGTCCAGGTTCCCAGGTTCCTCAGCTAGCCGCCGTACATAGGGGTCATCGGCGGTCATGGGCTGGTGCTGCGGGCGCTT
This sequence comes from Epichloe hybrida, assembly GCA_019022495.1. NCBI lineage: Eukaryota > Fungi > Ascomycota > Sordariomycetes > Hypocreales > Clavicipitaceae > Epichloe > Epichloe hybrida. The sequence continues at coordinate 1,369,117 of JAFEKR010000013.1, forward strand.
GGCCGCAATGAGCAAGGAATGTGTGGCACGTACATGCAGTAGTTTTGAAGGTACAGATAAGACGCCAAAGTTTTGTCGGGTCGGAGGGGAGGCCGAAAGGAGTTGCGAACGGACAAGCGAGAGAAGAAGGCTTACGCCTGTGTGCTGGCGGATGGCGTTGGTTGTTCGAGCTACCAGGTGACCAGGGGCACAAAAAAAAAAACGGGCACAAACACACAAACGGAGGAACAGAACCACCCAGCGTGGAGAATCGCAGAATCGTAAAATCGCAGAATCGCAGAATCGTCCGAGAGGGGCGGAGGCGCGGAGGCGCGGAGGCGCGATGACTGGATCCGCTTCGACAAAGAAAGAAGGAGCAAAAAGCAAAACACCGTCTGTGCCCCAGCCCAGTGTCAGTGTGCTCGGCTGCGTGGATCTTGCCGTCGTTTCAAGGTGTGCGTTCGTTTTCGTTCAAGCACAGGGTCGAAATGAAATGGTGGGTGCGTCGTTGAGCATGGAGGCACGTGGAAATTTGCTAGGAAAAGGACTAATACGTATGGATATTGCCTCTTGCACATGTCACTTTATGGGCTCATCTCCGGACGACGAAAGGAAGAGGCCAGATTCGTGGCGGCGACGAGGTGACAGAGAGGGGCATCACCGGACCAGTCAGAGATCTAGTCAGAGATTTACTCCGTACGGATTACATACATGTACATGCATGTATGTAGGGAAGGGTCTGGTGGGGTCTGGTGGGGTCTGGTGGGGTCTGGTACGTACATGTGCAGTCCCTCTGGTTCTCCGTCCGGCAGGCAGGTTTTACCATCGTCCCTGCGCCAAGACATGAAGAGACTGCCATTGTTACATGCCCGCGCCAACATTGAAATCCAGCATCACCCGTCTCATCTTCGTACACACGCTGTCGGGCCGTACATCCTGCCCAAGTACATATCTTCCTACCATCCGTACGTCTTTGAACTCTAGAAGTCCTTTGCTGTCTGCGCTTCGGGCAATTTCTGGGCGGCGGCAATAGCCGCATGAGCCATGTCTTGCATGCGTAGCCGTTCGTATTTACGAAAAGTCTCCGGCATGCACAACTTTTGCTGCTGTCAGTTGTCAGTGCGCAGATCATTCCGCAATGGCAAGTCGGCTTCTCGGCGCGCGTAGCCGCATTGGCAAAGGCGCAGATGTGCTTGAACAATTTGGACAAACTCCCAACCGTGTTGACGTCATCACCGGAGCGGTTCAAAGGGCATTCCCAAACACATTTCTACGTAAACTACCAAACAGAGAGCTTGTTATTGGCTTCGCTAGATTGCTTCCGGTATCGCATCGGCCTGGTTCTTGCCCGTCTTCGGCCCGGGTTCCCCCAACATATCGGTCTGTCTTAAATAGTAGCTGTTCGTGTACCGTTCCAATATTGCTCACAACCACATGATGGAAGACGCCTACACAATAAAAGAAATCACACAGCATTTCCTCCCGCTGTCTCATCGTAAATTTCGTTTCTCACATCGCGCACTTTGTCATGTCGAAAGAAAACCGCAATGGTCCTCCCCGGGCTCTTGGCCCGGCCGGCGCCGAGCCTGCAGTTTCAAATGTCAGCATGAATCACAATGTAGAAATAGAAAAATCGACAGACACCATCGGCGAAGACAGCTTCGACTCGTGCGACGAGTCCAAACCCGAAGAGCTCGATGGCCATCGTCCCACTTTACGCGAGACACGTTCTCACACTTCACACTCCAGCAGAAAACGGCGCGCAGGATCGTCCGGTACAACGACAGGAAGCCTTGTGAGGGCAGTCAGTCGCCGAGACACTGTCCTATCGACACTTCGATCGCGCCCCGTCCCTCGCTTTACACACCCTCTGGCCCATGTTCCGACTAGCGAAGCCGAGCTCGTTGACTTTGACGGTCCAGACGATCCCTACCACCCGCTGAATTGGGTGACACGCAAAAAGATCTTCACCACATTACTTTATGGATTAACCACTATGACGGCGACATGGGCATCGTCAGCTTATTCTGCGGGCACGGATCAGATCGCGAAAGAATTCAATGTCGGCACGCAAGTTGCTGTACTGGGCACGACCTTGTTCCTCTTCGGCTTTGGCATTGGCCCCTTGCTCTGGGCGCCATCAAGCGAGGTATTTGGGCGAGGACCAGCTGTCATTGCGCCCATGTTCGTAGCGATTTGCTTCACCTTTGGGAGCGCTACTGCAAAAGACTTCCAAACATTGATGTTGACCCGGTTCTTCGGTGCTTTTTTCGCATCCGCGCCGGTGACAAATACCGGTGGCGTCTTGGGTGACTTGTATACTCCTGCATGGAGAGGCATTGCCATGGCGGGCTATGCCATGGCTGTTGTTGGCGGTCCTGTACTTGGTGAGTCTACTATCATGTGCGGCGCCTGAAAGGGCAACATTATACCCCGATGAAGACGCAAGTGGACTCTAACTCCCCCGTGTGTAGGCCCGATCGTTTCTGCAGCAGTGGCGCAGCAAGACTCGTTGGGTTGGCGATGGACCGAATACCTGACGGGCATCCTGCAAGCCGTCGTGCTCGTTTTCGCCATCATCTTCATCGACGAGAGCTATCCGCCGAAACTGCTGGTGTACAAAGCCCGGCGTCTGCGACACGAAACTGGTAACTGGGCTTTGCACGCCAAGTTTGAAGAATGGGACGTCAGCGTATCCGAACTCGCTCACAAGTTTCTGCTGCGACCCATGCAGCTTATTTGCACACCCATCTGTTTCCTCATGGCCTTGTATGCCAGTTTCTGCTACGGCATTTTGTACATGCAGCTCGGCGCGATCCCCATAATTTTTGGCGAAATTCGAGGCTGGAAGCCCCTTGTCGCCACTCTGCCATTCCTGTCCATCTTCATCGGCGCGATCCTAGGATGTGGTCTCAACGTCTACAACCAGACCGTCTATAACAAGTATTACCACGCAGCGGGAAACAGAGCCATCCCCGAAAAGCGATTGCCACCCATGATGCTAGGGTCTGTGCTGTTCAGTGGTGGACAGTTCCTTCTGGGGTGGACTTCAGAACCGGATATCCACTGGATCGCTCCATGTTTTGGTCTTCTCTTGATGGGCACGGGTTTCTTCACCATCTTCCAAGCTGCTCTGAATTACTTGGTCGATACGTTCCAAGCCTATGCGGCTTCGGCTGTCGCAGCAAATACCTTTCTGCGGTCCTGTTTTGCTGGAGCCTTCCCCCTCGTAGTTGGGCCGCTATATCACAATATCGGCGTAGGACCGGGGTCAAGTATAACTGGCGGATTTGCGGCGTTGCTGATTCCTGTGCCATTCATATTTTATAAGTATGGAAGAAGTATCAGGGCTAAATCTAAGTGGTCTAAGAAGTCTGTGTTTTGAGTTGTAGCGCAAGCGTTGCTGGGAGAGACCATCATGAGCAAAGCAAATTCTATAGTGTCCAGTTCACAGATGATGATCCATGCCTAAATATGCCGGAAGAAAAGTAAAGATGATGATCGGGCATATTTCAGCCACGAATTCTCAGGCAACCTCAGCCTGGGACCGACCTGCATTATCTAATCGCAAGATCCGGACTATTGTTATTCCCCGCTCCCTATATCGGGCCATACATGTGTTTGTAGGCTAGAAACCAGTAGCGCCCTCTCTCTTTAGGAATTCCACACTCTTCCACATAGCAACCTTCAGCCTGAAAGGCGTTTCCCTGCACTTCATTACCATGTCGGAATCGTCATCCGGAACCCACGTAACATGGCTCTCAAGAGCGTGCGTAAGCGGCCATAGCGGATGCGTCTCTCCACAACAATTGATGTCCCTGCGAATTATAGCCAGCCATTCCGCCCTGCTCTTGGGAATGAGCGTGTAGCCCATCGCCTTCAAGATGGCCCAAAACTCGCCAAACTTCATGCCATTATGAAGCTGTACCACAGGGGTCATTCCACTCGTTGAGTCTAGAGCTGTGCTGATTATCCTCATCGCTGTTGCTGATACATCAGAAACTGGGACCCATTGGTCCGCCTTAGCATCGTTGTATACCCCAGTCCGGATGTAAGACGCCGTCAGCCGCCAAATATAGTCACTGGAGTTTGTCACTCCCTCGGCAGACGTTCTAATGACTATGCCTGGACGCATAACACCAAGATGGTTGGTGTCTGGAACGCTGCGGGCTGCAGCTCTCCTGACCAGGGCTTCGGCAACAAACTTTGTTTGTGCGTAGCCATTGCTGTCCGTACCGGAGAGGTCTCGCACCACCTCGGCTTCGGTTTTATTTTCAGATGTCAATAGCCCACCGCCGATGTAAACGAGTCGCATGTGTTGTGAATTCACAGCCATGTCGAGCAGTTCCACTGTTGACAGCACGTTAGTGGACTCCAGTATTGCATAGGATTTCGCAAAGTGCACATCGGCCCCGTTGTGAATGATGACATCTGCAATCGAGCCGCTTCTAAGACTGTTCCAGCGTGATGAATCGAGGCCGAGGTTTGGCAATGACAGATCTCCTGGCCAAATCTGGAGCTTGCCCTCGTGTAAATCCGTCCACCATAATGCCTTCTTCGCCGCAGAAATGAGTCTATTCCTTGCCGCTTCTGAGCTCTTTCCGCGCACTAAAGCTATTACTTGAGCAATCTGGCGATGCTCGAGGAGTTGACGCAAAATCTTTATGCCTATGAAGCCATTCAAACCGGTGAGGAAGACGCTCGTTTGCTTTGACGCTTTGGGGTGGCGCAGGCCATTTTCTCCACGGCTATATGACTTCACAAGTGCCTGCGAAGTGGCAATTCTAGTATCATGCTTGTCTATTTGAGCAATGAGATCAGCGGGCGCGGTGTTGCTAGCGCTAAGAGACTCTACGTCCTCGTTCCCGGCGACTGTTTTGGCTTCGGAGACTAGCAGAGCCATGCTTCTAATGGTGGTAGACCTGTCCATCATAACCTGCATGCTAATTCGGACACTGAGTTTGTACATGATAAATGCCACTATGGACATCATGTTCACTGAATCAAGGCTAGCCGCGTAGAGCAGTACATTGTCGAACCGAATGGCCAAACTCTTGGCCGCTTTCTTCTCTTCCGGGTGCTGTGCGTTTTGATTCCATGCAGGAATCAGAGAAAAGACTTTCTGCGCCAGCTTATAAGCTATCTCCTCATCTTGTCCGATTTTCCCATCATCGCAAGTCTTATCGCAGGATTCCGGTGAATCAGCCTTTGGTACCTTAATTTCTCTAGCGAAGAAGGACCTTCTAATGTTATGGAGTCGCCTTCTGTCTACTTTCCCACTTGCTGTTGAGGGTAGTGTAGACAAACGCAGAAAAGCAACTGGCATCATGTACGAGGGTAGTTGCTCGAGTAGCTTAGATCGAGCATCATTGCCTATGTTAATGTTCTGGATTAAGGAGCACTCTCTCCCACCGTTGATCGACGTATGGTCCTTGGACGGCTCTATACAGGCAAAGGCGACCAAACTTGGGGATGATGAATCATCTTCGGTCGGTGAGATGGCTTCAACCATAACCTGGTTTATTCTTGGTATACATTGCTGAATGTGGTGTTCCACGTCGCCTAGCTCAGCTCTCTGACCTCGGATCTTAACCTGTGTGTCTCTATGCCCGACAAACACAAGGCTACCGTCTTCATTGTATCGCACCAAATCGCCTGTCTTGTACAAACGGCCCTGTCTGCCTGGATGGCTTGTCCAACCCCTGAGAAGCCAGTCCGGGTCCTTGATGAATGCTGCCTCTGTGCGGTCCGGGTCGTTCAGGTACCCGTCTCCCATAATTGGCCCTTCTAATAACAGTTCCCCGATTGCCCTAAGCGGAGCTAGCTCGTTGTGGTCGACGGCATCTGTGACCCATGTCACGGCTCCGGCGCCAAAGCTAATGCTTATCTGGTTGCCAGGCTCTAAAGAGTGTTGGTTGATAGTTGCTGACGGAGTACATTCTGCAGGGCCATAGCTTGTGATGACCCGTACTCTGTTGGGCTATCTGGTTACATCGTCTGATCTCACGACCTCACCTCCCAGAACGAGCGTCTTTAAATTGCTCAGCTTCTCCCGATGCAGTGTGCGAGCAATAGAGGGCGTTAAGTTGACGAGGTTAGCCTTTATAGATAGTAGAGACTCTGTTAAATCTTCTGTTCTATCCGAATTGGATGGCACACATAGACACCCACCTATCGCCAAGGTTGTGGAGGTGCTTAGCAGAGACACATTAAATATGTAGGAAGAGAAGTCGAAGGCTTGGGTTGTGGTGCAATATCCGAAAAGCTCTGACTGATGGCTAACCGCCGAGCAAAACGCTTCGTGTGTGATTACAACACCCTTTGGACGGCCCGTACTGCCAGAGGTAAAGACCAGGTATATTGGCGACGAAGGTTGTGGCGAAACTGCAGGGCTGAAGGGAGCAGCTACCTTGGCTGTGTTATGGAAATACGCCGGACCAATGGTTAGTATGACTTTGGCGAGACTGGCACATAAGGCGGCTTGCGTGGTGGATGAGACTACTAATCGTGATCTGATCTGGTCCATGATTGAACGAAGGCGAGATATCGGCTGCGATGTATCAAGCAACACAAAACCCGCACCAGCTTTGAGTACTGCAAGCATCCCCACGACAGTCCAGCGGGACTTCTCGAAGCACAACGGGACTATTGCTCCAGGACGTACCTGTAGGCTTGACAGGCGCCGAGCAAGAACCGTCGCGAGTCTGTTCAACTCGGCATAGGTAAACTCCCCGTCCCACGCACAAACTGCTTGAGCATGGGGGCGATGCTCGACTGTTTTCTCAATCATGTTGTGTATACAACTCTTGGTTGCCTTGGGAACTGCAGAGTTCCATTTCCACAGCTGTTCCAAGTCTTTCGGCGACGCAATCTCGATTTCATCCAATGTTTTCTCGGGTGCGGTTTGGAGCTGCTGTACTACATGCTCGAGCCGCACGAGCAATGCATGTACTACCCACTGCTCAATGACGGTTGAATCAAAATTTGCTTTGACGGAGACTTGTTTCCCCACCATGTTCATATCAAGAACAAGTGCATGCGTGTTGAACCATCGTTCCTGATCGCCATCTTCCCATGTACCAAGTGCGTCTGATTCGGAAGCATGCGATTGGTGATGAATCACAACCAATGTCTGGAACGAACAAGCCTGCCGGGTTTCCGGAGATATCTTGGCAATTCGATGCAAACCCATCTGCTCGAATGGGATCATCTTGGACGCATCTTGTTGAACTGACTTCAGATATTCCAACACCTTCTGACTGCCCATGAACTTGACACGTACAGGAACTGTTGCTATGGTCGGTGCTGGCATCTGATCTATATCCGTGACGGGTGCATTTCTTCCAAATACGGTGGCTCCAAAGACAACGTCACTGGAGCTCGTCATATGGCCCGAGACAAGTGCCCAAGCAGCACGGAGCAAGCTTGCCGTCGTAATGTCTGTATTGCAGTCTCCTCGCCTTTCAAACCGGTGCGTGATTGCTTGATGCGCAAGCGGCTGCCTCACAGATACCGGCAGTGCTGGAAATGGAGCCGTCTCGTAGCCTTCCATAAGCTTTCGCCAGTATTCTTGGGTCTCGACGCCCTGCTGGCTCAGCGCGTGCCGGATGAAGAGCTGGTGTTGTGCGGGTGCGTTGACAGACTCTCCATGGTATGCCTTGTTGACCGCATCCAGGATGAGAGACATCGACCAGCCATCATAGAGCGCATGATGTATAGTCAGTACGAACCACGTATGCACACGTAATTCGTCTTTGACGAGCGCAAACCGGACAAGTGGCTCTCCAACACCCATTGGCGTTGTTCTGTCGGCATCAATATACTCGTCCAGCGCATTCGAATCAACCCATTGGAGGTCCTCGTCCAAAACAACCTGCAGTAAACCGAGGGTGTTATGATTGACGATCCTTGTGCGCAAGATTGGATAGGCTCGAACCACCGTTTCCCATGCACTGCGGAAAGATGAGATTGCGACGTTCAGAGATAGTTTCAAGACGGCCTGCATCATGTAGCCTCCCTGTTTCCAAGTCAAAGACATGAAGCCTTCTTGAAGTGGCGTGCAGGGGAAAGCGTCCTGAATGGACGCATCTCCCCGACACTGCGATGAGATTTCCCTGATGAGTGACGGGATGCCGGGCTCATCACATACAAGAGCAAATGGTGCGATGTATTCCGAGGAGCATCCCATCAGAGGAACAGCTTTCTCTGATACGTGAAACAATCTGGAATCGGTGAAAATGTCACCCACTGACAAGGCAAAACCATCCTTCCGGGCAGCTGCCACCACTCGCATGGCCGAAATCGAATCTCCTCCAATCCAGAAGAAGTTGTCGTCCAACCCGATGAGCTCTGGCTCAATATTCAGCACGCCAGCCCAGATTCTTTGCATCTTTCGCTCTACTTCCAACGTTGGCTCTCGTTTGGACGCTTTTGAAACGACTGGTTTGTGCACCACATTTGCAAGCGCCTTGCGATTGACTTTGCCGTTTTCGTTGATTGGCAATTTGTCAAGTATCTGAATCGAGCCTGGGACCATGTATGGAGGAAACGTGGCCCGCAGCATGATGAAGAGCTCATCATGCAAGTGTGGCATTGTTTGTTGCGAAATCTCGGTTTCATGCAGGGCCAGAGGAGGCTGCACATCTATCTGTGGCTCGATATTGCGCGTGGTGACAAAGGCGGCGAGTCTATTAATTCCTTCGTCTCGATTTTGTAACACAACCACTGCGTCGTTTACATTGTCATGCTTTCGTAAAACCTGCTCAATCTCCGCCACTTCAACTCGATGGCCTCGGATCTTGACCTGCCCGTCCCTTCGGCCCAGAAAGTCTAGTTGCCCATCAACGGGGCGGTAACGGGCATAGTCGCCAGTTCGGTAAGCCCTGTTTGGCTGCCCATCAACCATCACGGAGACAAATCGATTGGTATTGAGCTCCGGAGTCGTATATCCTCTCGCAAGTCCGTCACCTACTAGAACCAGTTCGCCGACGATGCCAACGGGAACGGGTTGTAGGTTTGAATCCATGACATAAGCACCCGAGTTGTTGACTGACCGGCCAATCGGCACTCTGTCGGTGACGATCTCTTCGTCCGGGCAATACGCTGTACTCATGCATGTATCCTCGGTTGGCCCATAGCAGTGGATTACCGTACCGCTCACAAGCCCGAGCGCTGCGTTCAACACTGCAGAGTCACAAAGCTCTCCCCCCGTACACACTGTGTTCAATGTTCTGAAAAGTTGAGGGTACTTGACGTATTCCTGCAGTAGAGCTGGTGTAAAAAACGCATTCTGGACGTTGTTTTGGGTGTAAATATTTGTCAAAGCTTTCGCATCCATCGCGGCAAGGTCATCAACGCATATGAGGGTCCCCCCATTCAGGAGTGAGGTATAGATTTCCCACGTCGAAACGTCAAACGCTATATTGGAGATGTGGGCCATGTTTTTCTTGGCATCCAGGCGTTTCAAGGCGCTTTCTTGCCGCGTTGCCAGCCGTATCACGCCCCGATGCTTCGATGACAACCCCTTTTGGTCTCCCAGTCGAGCCCGAAGTGAACATTACGTACGCGATGCTCGAGGCCGTGGAAGTGAGATTCGCCGTCTCTGAGATACTTGCAGGTTCCAACGTTTTGTCATGCAAATATCCGAAACTAGGACCAAGTCGACGTTGCCTCGCTCGATTGCGGCCAAGTTCAAATCGTCCCCGGCGAGTATGAGCAATTTTCCTTCCAAAGCTGAGAGGATGCTCTCGATTCTCCTCGGCGACAACTTGACATCTAGTGGTAGATATCCTAGGTTTGCCTTCAGAATGCCCAAGAAGGTCACAATCGTCCGAGGACACCTGGCTGCGTAGACACCAACCAGCGTTTCCGGCGCCAATGACCGTCGACTCAACCAACAGCAAAGCCTATCCGATTGCCTGTCCAACTCAGAATATGTGAGAGAAATCTTGAAGTCCTTGACGGCGATTTTATGCGGGCTGGCAGCAACTTGCTGGCGAAAAACATCGACAACGCTGGAATCGCGAGGATAGTTGCATCGATTGATGCCCAGCAGTCCCATTCGCTCTAGTTCGGCTTGGCAGTCAGGCGTCAATAGAGGCAAAACACGGATCTTTGTCTCAGGCTCATGAATGACCCGTTCCAGGAGATCATGGAAGGTTCGAGTCGGATTCTCAATTGTCTGTGGCTGGTAAAGATCTGTAGAGAAAACAACCCGTCCTCGTAAACTCTGTTTCTCTTGAAAAATGTGGCATTCCAGGTCGAATCCTGACGTGACAGACGAGCTTAACGGTTCGCTTTGAACATCTGGTAACTTGAAATGACCTAGGTCCAGCTGAGAATGTAGGGCAAACATGATTTGAACCAGTGGGTTACGGGAAGCGTCTCTGTTCGTTTGCAAGCGCGAAACAATCGCCTCGAATGGAACGTCCTGGTTTGCAAAGGCCGACGTTGCTGTGGATTGAACCTTCTGGACCAAGTCTTCAAACGACTCATCATCAATCTTGATGCGCATACATTGTATGTTGACGAAGAGCCCAATGATGTCTTCGAGCTCTTGGCGGTTTCGATTCGCAATCGGAGTGCCAATAGTGGCATCTGCTGAGCCGGTGAGACGAAAGTGTGTTGCCCTGAACGCAGCGAGAAGCACGATAAAAGGCGTCATGTGGCGACGCGCATTACAGAACTTGATCAAGTCATCATAAAGAGAACCTGTGATTTCAAACTCCCGTGTGGCCGCTCTGCCAGATAACGAGGCTGGCCGTCGTAGATCACAAAAGAGTTCTGCTGGTCTGCTTTCGCCCAGATGCTTTACCCAGTATTCGAGCTGTTTCTGGTGCTCCTCCGCCTGGTCCTCTCTCTTTGCCATGTAGCATAATCCTGGTACCGGACAGGCAACTGCTTCACCTCCAATTAAAGGTTCTCTGCTCGACGGGCAGCTGAGTAAAACTCAGCCAGCTCTCTCTGGAGAACATCGATGGACCACCCGTCGGAGATGATGTGGTGCATGACAACGGATAACACATGATGGTCCTCGTTCAGTCGGCAGAGCTTCACTCGCCATCCCGTCTCCCTCTCAAGATCAAATGGCCTGGTCTGTTCTTGGTCAAGAAATTTTCTCAAAGATGCCTCGTCTTTCTCTGTTGTCATCATGTCAATCACCTCGAGTTTCTTTGGCTGCAACGGCTGCACAATTTGTATTGCGACTCCATCTTGTTGTCCGAAGGTGGTCCGGAGAGTCTCGTGACGTTCTTCAAGCGCACGCAACGAAGCAGTGAGAGCATCATAGCGGAGTGGTCCTCGAAGCCGCACAGCAAAGGGGACAAGGTACCATGTCGACGCGGGATATAATTGCTGCAGGAACCACAGACGCCTCTGCGCAAAGGATTGCTCGACAGGTTCAACACTTTGATTCCGCGGAATGGGAACATAGCGGCAGGAGCCGGTGGACGCTCCTATCCTGTCAGCCAGTGCCGCCACAGTTGGACAGTCGAATATATCCTTCACCGTGATGCTGGCGCTTAGCTGGGTGTTCATGCGCGAGGCAGCTCTTGTGGCATTGAGTGAATGGCCCCCATGTTCGAAAAAGTCGTCATGGATGCCTACAGTCGTACCGAGGACCCTGGCGAATTCCTCGCATATCACTCGCTCCAAGTTGTTCCTGGGAGGCGCTTGGATATTCTGCGCTCTGCTCAACTCTGACCTCTTGATCTCTTTTGCTAGAGCCCGTCGATCTAGCTTGCCGTTTCTGTTGATTGGCATCTTTTTCAGTACTCGGATCAGCCTTGGCACCATGTAGGACGGCAGCTGACTCTTGATGACCCCGTGGAGGTCTTTTTCGACCCTCCTGCTTGACCGTAGCCACAGCGGCTGGGTTCCGAGTGAATGAGATGGGTTGCCGTGATTTTCGGTAGGGAATCGAAATTTTCACTCTGCTTTGGCCCTCTGCGGGCCGGAAACGGTGGAAAACGGCGTCTAAGCCGCCTCGCTGGGAATACTGTCGCGCCCAACTGATCTCAACGCGGAAGCCTGACGATTCGGCGAGCCCAACCAAGTCAGTTGTGGAGAGCGAGGGACAAGATTGCGCCTTTTCCCTCGAATATGCGTACCAGTCGTCCTGTGGTATGCTGGCCATGTCCCCGTCAAGGGCGTCCACGACGCATCTTTCCAGGATAGTTCTACTGTTGGGGATATTACTGACGGCAACCAGGGCGGTGGAGTCGTGCGAGCGTGAGCGTGAAGATAGAATGTCCAGAAGCAAGGGATAGTCCAGTTTCTGAGCCATGAAATCAATCCAATCCTCTTCAGGCACCTCTCTGATCTGAAGCTGCTGGCCATGGCGCTTCACATGTACAACGGCAGAATACCGATAGCAGCTCAGTTCATTCCTGGCCCTCATTTTTTTCGGCAAGATTTCGACGTGTTCCACCAGGTCGGGGAATTGTTTCGCTAGCGCAATGAAAAATGCCGGGTCTATGAGCAGCTCCTCTTCCGACTTTTCAATCTGAGCCATTTGCTCCAGCATCTGGGTCATGGTAGCCGCGCCCCCGACACGGTGTAATATCGTGGAAGCCTGGAAGTCTCTGTACAGAGCAAAGGACCTGATGTCACCGAAGAAGAGTCGCTCCGTGCCTTGGAGACGGAGAAGGTCTTCCACTAGACTCGAAAGATAGTCGAGACTGGGGAAGTACTGAAGCACAGAATTCACAATGACAAGGTTGGGTGAGTTTAGCTCACCAAGTTCCTTGATGTCTGCGGCAGTGCCCAGCTGGACGCGAGTTTTGTCAGCCAGGGCGGGGATCGACTGGGCCATTGTGTGAACAAAATCGACAGCTCGTTGGGCAGGATCAAGGCCAACATAACTTGTTAACCCTTCGACAATGTTGAAGAGAATCATGCCGGTGCCGGTTCCGATCTCGAGGACGGCACGGGGCTGGCCACCGTCTCGTATTGCGGCGATTGTGTCGTCCAACCACTCGTCCATCTCTGTCGCATCGATAATTTTGCCGTCATACATGGACGTCCATCCCGTGAAGTCCCTGCCGAGTTTGTCTTTCTTGGTGTGGTCCAGAACAAGATACTTGTCTGCATTGGACAAAGCTCCCCATCCTCCAACTTGGTTCTCCTCCAAGCCTTCGACCTGTTGTTGTTTTTTGTCGTCTTCAGACTGAGCCGCCACCTCCCCCAGCGTGACGAAACCGACAATGTCGCCCTGGTCTTGCTCTGTCTCCTGAGACACCAGCACAGCAGCATCCTTAACTAGAGCACAGCCACGAAGGGCTTGCTCAATCTCCCCGAGCTCAATTCGATGACCTCGGAGCTTGATCTGTCCATCCATTCGCCCAATGAATTCCAAGAGTCCATCTCCTGGTCTGCGGCGGACATAGTCCCCGGTTCGGTAGGCTCGAGTTAGCTTCGCATCAATTTCAACAGACACAAAGCGCCCAGCGTCCAGTCGAGAGTCAGTTTAGCCCCTTGCGAGACCATCCCCTGTCACAACAAGCTCACCTATCACACCGAGCGGAACAAGACGTAGTTGTGAATCCATCACATACGCCCCCGAATTGCTTACAGGGGGACCAAGAGGCACTCCATTAGCGTATGTTTCCGTCCCGGTGGCGCTAAATATCGTGCTCATAACTGTATTCTCAGTTGGTCCGTATGCATTGAACAGTTTTCCTCTTGTCAACTGTTGGGCCGTAACAAAGTCTTCAGCATCAACCTCCTCCCCGCCGACATATATGGCACGTAGTGCGCAGAAAATTCTGGGATTACTGACAATGTACTCTTTGAATAGAGCTGTAGTGAGCAAGGCATTTTGAATGTGTTCGCGTGCGATGATCTCCTCAAGTGTGTGAGGGTGCAACACTGCCATTGCATCAATACAAACCAGGGTACCACCGTTTAGCAAAGTGGCGTATATCTCCCAGGTAGACGCATCAAAGGCAATGTTTGACAAATGAGCCGTGGCTTCTTTGACATCCATGTGCTGCACCACATTGCTGTTTTGCACGAGCCGCACAATGGCGCGGTGTTCGATCATCACCCCCCCTTTGGTTCAGCAGTCGAGCCCGATGTGAACATTACATGAGCGAGGTTCGTTGACGAAGGCCGAGTCACTTGTCCATGCTTGATGGCTTGCTCTTGAATTACATCCGTGATGGAGATGAATTGAGCAACATCTTGCTTGATTTTCGGCCTTCGAACACCGTGGCTGCAGAGCACCAACCTCCGGCCCTCAAAAGATGAGAGGATGAAGGTCTATGACATTAAGTTCCTTGACCTTGAGTGGATGGACCAACTGCTTTGTTGAGAACCATGTCCAAATGGTTGAGAGGTTTGGGGTCCCAAACGGGTGGAAGCTTGTGTACAAACAAGACGGGCCTCTTTTCCCATCCCCAACTTCCCAAGGAAACGTGGAAGGCTATATAGTGAGATTCGAGAAGCTCAACAGCAGTTGAAATTGCAGTGGTCAGAGCCTGAGGTTTCTAGAGCTTCGTATATCTAGGCCTTCTCCCATCTATATCGATCTTTTCAATTCTGACATTCCCCGTATTTTTGGTCTAATACCAGTGACATCAAAATCGAGTCCGAGAGGATTCTTCAGAAACACAATACATTTGAGGAATATCTAAACTCAGGATGGATACCTCTTGCCCTAGTCTGTTTGATTTCCTGCCGATATGTCCGTATAATTTCAAAATCCAAAGAACCAAAGGGCGAGTGGAAGCCTCCAAACATGCAGTGGTGTATCTTCTGCCGTCAACGCAACCGCCCTACCAGTTCCAGCCCTCCACTCAGGGATCCCAGATCGCCTCTTTAGCGAGCGCTGCATGAAATCGTTTACAGTGGTGAAACGTATGTACGTGCGATTGACTTATCAGATGCCGCTCGTACCGATCCTAGCCCCCGCAACTCCTCCCCGGACCGGAGTAAAATGGATGGTGATATGCTACTTGCATGTATCTGGGATACAACGGATAAAAATTGAAAAGCGCTTTGTGAAAGAGACGAATGAGCCCATTTCTTCTTCGATGGCGCAACCAAACTTGTGTCAGCTCCGAGTAGGGAACACACCAGTTGCTTTCGAAAACGCCAGTTGTTTAACATAGAGCATCACATTATATCTTACTAGGCTTCCGATTCATTACGCTCACTTTATTTTCTTTGCAAATGGAGAGCCAATCTTCTTCATGGGGTTCTCACTGGCGCTCTAGGCCGTGTTTTGTCATAAGCACGGTAGCACTTGGCCTCTTCACGGACGTCTTTCTTTACGGCATTATCGTTCACGTGCTTCCATTTATGCTTCGAAATCGTCTTGGTATCCCAGATGGTCAAATTACATGTATCGACGCTTCTCGCAGTGTATGCGGGAACATCGGTGTTGTTCTCCTTTCCCGCGGGATGGATTACGGATAAGATCGGTTCTCGTCGGCTTCCATTCCTCGCGGGTTTGTTGCTATTGCTAATTGCAACTATCATGCTGGCACTTGGTCATAGTCTTGTCGCCTTGGTGGTTGCAAGATCGCTTCAGGGCGTCTCTGCTGCGATTGTGTGGACTGCCGGGCTTGCCATGGTGCAAGATACGGTTGGCCGAAAAGGAACAGGTCAGGCTATTAGGACAGTAGGTATTTCAGCACCCAAGACGCATAAATGGCATATGCTAACGCATCTAGATATCCTCTGTGATTTCCGTCGGTGAACTTCTCGCACCTGTTCTGGGAGGTCTGCTCTACGGCAGAGCTGGCATCTTCGCCATAACTGCAGTGTCTGCGGGGATTCTGGCAATCGACCTTCTCATGCGACTTCTCGTCATTGACGCCAAGATGATGACAAGCAACGACGGTCAACGTGTGGATGACCGTTCGAATGAAAATGACTTTGCAACCGCGGGTTGTCGAGAGGAATCAGAAGCACGAGAAGGCGATGCTTTGCTTCCGAAACCCGACGATGGAGAGTATAAAATACAATCCAATCTCAGCACTATAGAGCGCGCCATTCCGATTCTGTACTGCTTCCGCAATACCCGATTTCTGGCAGCACTCATGCTTGTTTTGGTCCAGTCATTGCTGATAGGCGCGTTCGACGCCACTGTTCCAGTCGAGACAAAAGCCCTATTCCATTTCGCTCCCTTCGAGGTTGGACTCCTTTTTATCGCGATAGTTATCCCAAATTTAGCGCTAGGGCCCGTGGCCGGACTGGCCGTAGACAGATACGGCACGAAGCTAGTGGCAACAGCAGGTTACGCATTCTTAGTCCCTTGCCTCCTCCTACTAGGTTTGCCATCGCAGAAAATCCTCACGGGAAACCACAACATTGTTTTCTTCTGTCTTGTGCTTGTATTGAATGGTGCTGGGTTATCAATCATTGCTTCACCAGGCCTGGTAGAGGCAACTCACATCACGGAGAAGTATGAAACGGCGAATCCGGGATTCTTTGAGGAGAATGGGCCATATGCTCAACTCTATGGTTTCAGCTCCGTCTTCGCTTTTGCTGGCCTCGCCATAGGCCCTCTCCTGGGTGGGACGTTGCGCGAGTTTTTTGGCTACAGTGCCATGACTACTGTGTTGGCAATCATTTCAGGTGTCACGGCCATAGTCTCGTTCGCAGTTATTGGGGAGAAGAGGCAGAGGGCATCCTTAACCTGAGATTCGGTAGCTCTGCTAGTTGTAGATATTTGCCGTCGTTCAGCTGGAGTCGCTGATCCATTTGGACCTTTTTGCCTGAAGAATGCAGTTAGAAACTATTCGAACTACGTCTTAGGTGGAAAGGCAAATATCAAAAGAACGATATCACGTGTTTCATTCTTCTTGTCTCCCATTGTTAGTTGCCATGACTGGTGGCTTTGAGCCAGATACCGCTAGTAGGTGACCTAGGCAGCTCGAACTACAATATTGGGACGTTTTATAAAGCTCCCTAACACCCTAGCCATCAGACAAGGAGGAAGTATCTTAGAACACTATTTCTTCGTAGCAAACTGTCAAAATAGCTTGGTCAGCTAGAGTACTAGTTCACAGCCTGGCTGTCTAGGAAATTTAAAAAAAAAATACATGAATTGTGTAGCAGCCACTATAATCAGGGAAGTATTTGACAGCCCAGTCTTGTTCATTTTTAAGTGCAGTATGTTGATGTATGTAGGTGTTGGTATGGCCCTGAGACACTCGCGGGATCGAAACCCAAGAGATCGAGGCGTAGTAAGCTCTGAACATATAGCACAAATGGGTATACCCTCTTAATATTCACTTTCGTCCTCGCCCTCATGCTCTTCTACATCATAATTATCATTATTACCGTCCTCGTCATCATCAATGGCATCTAAGTGAGATTAGGAACTGAGCTAAAGTTAAGTCAAGGGGATAAGAAAACTAAAGTTCTCGGAGACGGTGGATATAATCATGTACCAAACCAAATACTGAAGCACATAGCATAAAGATAGAACACCAAAGTATCAATTCGCATTAACAGAAGGAAATTCACACTGATTCCTGATATGGAAAATCCTCCGAACCCATCTTTCCCTTGAAATTGTTTCATCTTTAGTACTAAACTCTCGTCAAGTTCTTGGGAGCATCATTCGGCAATCACGAAGAGACGTCTCTCATGCCATCGGAATGTTCCTGCAGGATATTCCAGAGCTGTTCCAGCTTTTCGTGCGTTACATCTGCCTTGGCCGAGATGAGTACGGCTGAGATGATAGCTTCCTTAGATGCAGTGGGTGCGCGTTCTTTTGCCCTCAGATAAGTAATGCGCAATTGCGACAAGAGACCATAGAAGGCCAACGCAGCTGTTTGTGCGTCAAGGTAATGAGCGATGGCAGTCACATCAACAGCCAATCGCTGCCATGACCCAGCGGAATCGTTGGGAATAACGTTCTGAAGAGCCGAGACAATTTCTTTGAATCTTGCCTCTTCGCCCAGAACTACACCGTGAAGCGTGTTGGACTTATCATGGAGGTCGTTCTGAAAACCTTTCAGCTTGCTCAGAGCATCATTGAGCTTGTCGATTTGCCCTTGGAGCTGATCCCGCTCTTTGGCACCGTTGATGGCCCCAAAGATAATATCAAGCCCAACGGCAGCAATGATACCGACTCCAGTATCCGCGAGCGCCGCCTCCGCACCAACCTCAACACCAGCTTCTATACCAGCCTCAATACCAGCTTCTACACCAGCTTCTACACCAGCCTCGATTCCTACTTCCACACCCGCTTCAGCGAGACTCTCAACGCCGAGTTCAGCAGCAGTTTCACCTCCGACTTCTGCGCCCTCAAATATGGCAGTCTTGGCGATCTTGCCGATATTCACGACGGCTTTCAACACCAGGATTGAGCCAGTGATCTCGGAGAGAAATGCTCCGAATTTCGCAGGAACACAGCCTGGCGGTGGCTCGGGCATAGTCTGTAACTGAGCCTCAAAGTCTTGCAGCTGCAAGTCGCTGAATTTGATGGCTCGGGCTATGATGACAAGTGCGGCATTTGCAGAAAAAAGCTGCTTGGCCTGGTCCGATAACGTGTTGTATTGAAGAATCTGGGTACGGATGCTGTCTTGAAGAGAGGTCGCCTGATCGTGAAGACTATTCGCTTCCTTTTTCAGAGTGTCGACATGGAAGATCCAGTTGTCCCATGGCAAAATTGAACCTGAATTACCCATTTCTTCCTTTCAAATTGGACGGATGAGTAAAGGTCGATGCGATGGATATAGATTGATGTCTTGATAAGCAAGAGAGGACCTGGCTGAACTGCCGTTAGTGAGCTATGTTCAAAGGGAACTGTCGTGAGGGTGAAAACATGGATTCTTATATCGTGGAGCAATACGGACTCCTTGGACATGTAGGTATCCTGACTGGATTGGCAAGGAGCAAATCATATGTGAGAAGATACGCACATGCACTATGCAACTTTTAAAATGTCCAGCGAATAGCCACAGCTTGCAGTCTCACAAATTGGTCACAGCAGTTGGTATAGAACAATATGGTGATGTGACATCGGAAACACCCCTGCGTTCAGAACATGCTATAGTAGTTTCCGATAGGATGAAGCTTGCGAATCATCAATTGCAGACGAATCATTAGCCCATGTGAAGTTTCGAGTAAAGTGAAATGGCCACTAATTTCCACTAATTTGTGCGTCGATTATCCCCTATGCAGAGCATTCAGGCTATATGCCCATGTATGCCGTGTGACAGCCGCTCAGCCGCTATTACTACAACTTTTGGCCTGTCACTGTATCAATCGTCTGCTGTATTCCGCACTCTAACTTGCTGCACTGGGGAATTCAAAGGGTCGCCAGAATGATTGGACCAATCTTGACTTTTTCTCACGGCAGTGGCGACTTCAGAGCATGCAACACTCCCTCCATTAGGATATCACGACATTGGACGCACCACATCAGTACAGTACTCAGTGGTACATGTCTCAGAGCCTCCGAAATATTTCGGAGGTCGAAGAGAGGGGTTTGCCTAAACATGGACATTTAAGTGTAAGTTTACTACCAAGATAACCCTTATCTATCACGGAGAATTCGTGGACCTCTAAATGCGCATACCGCGTAACGCAATAACGCAACGCAACGTGACGCAATGAGGCTATTTTAAATACCTATTGTCCTCCAAGATAGTAGTAAGCAAGAAAGGAATTTGTATATAGTAGTTCAATCTAGCTATTAGGTATAAGAGCTATTCTTTTAAATTAGAACTATATATAGGCTATCCTTCTGGATTAGGACTAACGCGGTATGCGCGTTTAGATGTCCAGACTTCGTAGTACTATCTGCTTGTTGCCACATATTTTGGACAAGGGTGTTCAGCTGAGAAGTCCCCGAGTAGAATGAGAACAAGAAGGAAAGGAGAAAAGATCAAAGTGCCGTTTAAGTTCGAGATAGCTATGTGAATCATATTTAAGTGAAGGAATTGCCCGTGCCGTTTATGGAGAGATAACAACAGCTCAACACTCCGTCACACCAGCTCCATTATCAGACATTCGTCTAACATTATTCTTTTCCTTGATTACACGACATTCTCGACCCCCTCGGTGAGCTACCAACTTCACTCCCGTATTTCCCTCTTCCAAAGGAAAAGAAAAAGAAAATAGAAAAACACAAGATGGGTCTCCTTCCATTCGACGACTGGATTTACCATCTTCCCGATATGCGGGATGAAGTAAACACCAAGCATGACTCGGTCGTAAAGACCCAGGATACCGTCCAGGCTGATGTTCTCGCGTTCAATAAAAAACTTGACAAGTTCAAGCTGCTTCTTGTCAACAATGGAATCCTTCTTTACATCTCGACCACAACCCAGATGGACGACGTGAAACTTGCCGACTTCACCACACAGATAGATGCACTTCCGGCTCCAGTGAAAGGAGACACGGTTCTCAATTTATCTGCGGGCGGCTCCGAGCTCATTGGCGGTGTGCAAGTTCTCAAGTTTGTCGTCAATCTGGGGAAGCTTGCGAAGCAGACTATTGCTGGCACTGCAGAAGAGATTGCTGAGGGTGAGACCGAGAAGCTTGTCGAGTCACTCGGAGAAGATGCGCTGGATGCTGGTATCACCAATGTCGAAGAGGCCGCATCTACCGAATCTTTAGAGACTCTTGGCGAAGAGGGCGCAGAGGAAGTCACGGAAGCGGTGGTTGAGTCCTCAACTTCTGCCGCGCTTGCATCTACAGGCATCGGTATTTTCCTCGCCGTAGGAATCGACGTCATCTTCGGTGCTATCAACGGTGCCAAGGAAAGGGATCAACTCCAGAAAATATTGGATCAACTCGACGACAAGATGAAGATTGTCAACCAGTATCTCAACACTGTAACCACCAAAAGCGCCGAAATCGACAAGAAGACGGTAGATGGGATCAACACTTTCCAGAAAGTCGCCTCAAAAATGAAGGATTTGCTCCCAGCGGGCCACAGACCTACCTTTTCCACTGATCTCCCTGCAAGCCTGGACAGTCTCGACCAATGTCTTGCTGACCAACAACTTGCCATCACTCAATTCTCGCTTCTCATTCAGTTGCGTAATACTTACGTCAAAGCTATTCATCGAAACCCGAATGTTGTCAAAGATACTGTCATTAATGCTGTGCTGCTTACTGCCCCTGATTGGGTGAATTACGATACTTTGGCGCTTATGTGGACGGAGGTATTAGCAAAGTATTCTGACTTGATTGCTCATGCAACGTAGGTTGTCGAATATGGGACAGCATTTACTACTTTTAATGTATTGGGTGTATTGCAGCTCATGACTATGGAAGTAGCAATACTTATCAATATATTAGCAGATGAGGCATTTTAATATGTATGCATGTATAATGATAAAACCGGTATCCCTCGCTCTTAGCATTATCAGCTTCCGCTCCCGGCGGTCATAACGGTATACGCACACCAGATCGCGACAAGATTCCCTCAGAACTCCATCCTAACTCTCACAAGCAATGTACACTGGACTGGTTTGATATCCAGCGAAACTGATTTTTGTTGCTTAAACTAAACCGAATTTGCAGATTCAATACGCACGGACGTGTTTGGTGAACGTGATCCGCTGATGCGCATAATTCCAAAGTGCGGTATATAGGTTTTGATGGCGCCGTGTTTGATCACATACGACCATACCTACCAGAAAATTCGGGATCCCGTCCGCTCTCCCATAGACAAGCTGGTAAGGGGCAGATTAGTAGTTGGGTCGGTGACGACCAGCGAACACCGGCTGTTGTATGTTTTTTTCCTTCTTTTGGTCAGCCAGGGTCCACAGTTGGTGTCAGTGGATTTGGACAGATGATGTCCTCGGCGACGGAATATTAGGGGTCCCGCCTGCCATTTATTGGCTGTAGGCAACAATGAGAGTCAGCTGAGACATGTCCAAAAAGCTCGAATTCTTCCTTCAAGTCTCGGAAGTTCAAACCTGGTGCTACGCAGACAGATTGGGAGTGCACTTGATGTATCATTGCATTGGACACATTTTACCTTCTGGTTTAAGTAACATGCGCGTGCTGCTCCTCATCCTGGAAGTGCGGCTCGACAGACGCTGACGACGGATTTGATTTTCACCAGTAAAGGGGCCACACAGCGCCTTGAGGACTTCTCTTTGACCGTCCTCATACTCCCCCTTTTCTACTCTTTGATACACGGTCAATGACATAAATACTTTTCCCCCTCGTTCATCAACCCAAGACCCGTCACAATGTCGGCGCTGCGATGCACAGCGGCTTTGCAAAAGCGGATCGCCATGGAGCCGTCACTGCGCAGATTCGTGCCTTCACACGGTCCGCGGCAGAACTGGCGGAATTTAGGCGCTGCCAACGCCCGAGGGCATTCCATGTAAGAAACGACGCCGCCTACGGACTATTGCATGGAGAGGACTTTTGTACGGAGCAGTTGGCCAACTTCCCAACACGGCAGTCGAACCGGGGACACTGGGCACACGCTGCTGGCACACGCTGCGGACACATGCTCAAGTGAGCGAGGCTCGCATCATCCGTAATCCCGGCCCCAGCCGTTCCTGTGGCTGTGGCTGTCGTTGCTGGGCGACTTGCTTGCTTGGTGCTCACTGGCAGCCGGTCAAAGTCAAATCGGTACAATTCACGGTTCCGGGAACTCTCCTTCAGTCTGACAATTCTTTTACATTTTCCCCGTCGCAACCACGCCATCAATGTCAATCCCCGTCCCCGTCAATCAGTCGCCAAGCTATCGCACAAGTATCAGTGTACACTCAAGTCGGCCCACATCGACAGGTACTACACATGTACTCTGCGACGGAGTTCACTCTACGGGTTCACTCTACGGGCGGGATACATTAGTCTGCTCTCTCGCCAATCTCTGCCCCTCCTCTGCCCCTCATTCTCGCTCCAACCACGTCCCCAACCTTGGCTTCGGCTCACTTCCACTCTTACATGATCATCACAGCTTTCACCTTCTACTTGCAGCTGTTCTCAGACCCGCTAATACTGGTTAATTCTGCGTCAGGGTTTCCGACTTGAATAAGAGGTGCATATCCGCTGTTGCCTTTCCTTCTCGACTGTCTTTGTCTTCGACAACGCGTGTCAACAGCCCTATTCGACAAGCAGTCGGATCCAATACCACGTGCCACTTTCAGGTTCGCCATTGCTCTTACCGACGACACCTAGACAACATGTGTCGTGCTCAGGCTGGTATAGACCAGACGGGTGGTGGTGCCGCTCCCGGTAGCACCCAGGGCCGTGAATTGCTTCCCGCAAATGTCATCCCACGCCACTACCATGTCACCCTCGAACCCGATTTCAAAAAATTGACCTTTGACGGAACCGTCGTCGTTGATCTCGATGTTGTTGAAGAGTCCAGCTCCGTCTCTCTCCACACTCTTGAGCTTGACATCCACAGCTCCAAAGTCTCTGCCAATGGCCAGACAGTCAGGTACCGGGCAATAGCTACCAAACCCCCCAACGTAAACCTTGGCTTTGCCACGGTCGGAGGCTTACTTTGTCTGTTCCTAGCTCAACCGCAAAGGTTTCATACGATGAGGCTACACAAGTCAGCAAGTTCGACTTTGACGGTTCTCTTGCCAAGCACTCCCAAGCCCAGCTTGAGATCAAGTTCACCGGTCAGCTCAACGATAAGATGGCTGGCTTCTACCGATCCACATACAAACGAGACGATGGAACTGAGGGCATTCTGGCTACTACCCAGATGGAGGCTACCGATTGTCGTAGAGCTTTCCCCTGTTTTGATGAGCCTGCCCTCAAGGCAAAGTTCACCGTCACGCTGATTGCTGACAAGAACTTGACTTGCTTGAGCAACATGGATGTCGCCAATGAGACCGAAGTCCAGTCCACCATCAGCGGCTCTACTAAAAAGGCCGTTCACTTTAATACCTCTCCTCTGATGTCTACCTACCTCGTGGCCTTTATAGTCGGTGAGCTCAATTACGTCGAGTCCAAGGACTTTAGAGTCCCTGTTCGAGTTTACGCCCCTCCTGGTCAGGATATTGAACACGGACGATTCTCACTCAACCTTGCCGTCAAGACCCTTGAGTTTTATGAAAAGGTCTTCGGCATTGAATTTCCTCTGCCCAAAATGGACCAGGTCGCGATTCCCGACTTTGCCCAAGGTGCCATGGAGAACTGGGGTCTCGTAACCTACCGCGTGGTTGATCTTTTGCTTGATGAAAAGACCAGTGGAGCTGCTACCAAGGAGCGCGTTGCAGAAGTCGTTCAGCACGAGCTGGCTCATCAGTGGTTTGGAAACCTTGTCACCATGGACTGGTGGGAGGGCCTCTGGCTGAACGAGGGCTTTGCAACCTGGACGTCCTGGGTATGATTCTCTCCTCGGGTCTGTTTGTCTATCCTCTTACGATTGCTGACCAGGTCTTTTGTAGTACTCCGCCAATGTCTTTTATCCGGAGTGGAAGGTTTGGGAAAACTATGTCACCGACAACCTTCAGTCTGCCCTGTCTCTGGATTCCCTTCGCAGCTCTCATCCTATCGAGGTCCCCGTCAAGCGCGCCGATGAGATCAACCAGATTTTTGACGCCATCTCGTACTCCAAGGGATCTTGCGTTCTGCGCATGGTGTCCACCTACATTGGCGAGGATGTCTTCCTCGAGGGTGTACGTCAGTACCTGAAGAAACACGCCTATGGAAATACCCAGACTGGAGATCTTTGGGCATCCCTCAGCGCTGTCAGCGGCAAGCCAGTTGAGGAAGTCATGAGGGCCTGGACAAAGGAGGTCGGTTATCCCGTTCTGACTGTCACCGAGAACGACGCCGACAGCACCATCCATGTCAAGCAGAACCGTTTCTTGCGAACTGGCGATACCAAGCCCGAGGAGGACAAGGTTCTGTACCCTGTGTTCCTTGGCCTTCGTACCAAGGATGGCGTTGACGGACAAGTTGCCTTGGCAGAACGCGAGGGGGACTTCAAAGTCCCCAGCACGGATTTCTTCAAGCTCAACGCCAATCACACTGGAATATTCCGAACCTCGTATACTCCTGCCCGCTTGGAAAAGCTTGGTCAGGCTGCCAAGGAAGGCCTGCTGTCTGTTGAAGACCGTGCTGGCATGATCGCTGATGCTGGCGCCCTTGCCACATCTGGTTACCAGAAGACCTCTGGCGTGCTCAACTTGCTTAAGGGCCTTGACTCCGAGACCGAGTTTGTTGTCTGGAACGAGATCGTTGCCCGTCTTGGTGCTATTCAGAGCGCGTGGGTATTCGAAGACGATGCCGTGACGGAAGGTCTCAAGGCCTTCCAGCGTCATCTTCTCAGCCCCAAAGCGCACAAGATGGGCTGGCAATTCTCGGAGAGCGACGGTCACATTGAGCAGCAGTTCAAGGCCCTGCTGTTTGAAGGCGCCGGTCTCAGCGGCGATGAAAAGATCATTGACGCTTCCAAGGACATGTTTGCCAAGTTCATGGCCGGCGACAAGACTGCCATTCACCCCAATATCAGAAAGAGCGTTTTTGCCATTGTAGTGAAATACGGTGGCGCCGAGGAGGTACTCATCATCACCCACTCTTTCGTCATTCTCGCGTGATTGGCGACTATACTAACCGATTTGTCATTATTAGTACAATCAAATCCTGAACTTCTACCGCTCTTCCAGCAACAGTGACGAACGCAACACCTGCCTGCGCAGTCTAGGCCGTGCCAAGCAGCCAGAGCTGATCAAGAAGACTTTGGGCCTCTTGTTCAGCGCCGACGTCAAGGACCAGGATGTTTACATGCCGGTCATCGGGCTGCGCACACATGCCGAGGGTATCAACGCTCTTTACAACTGGATGGAGTCCAACTGGGACCTGCTGTACAAAAGGTTGCCCCCTGCCCTATCCATGCTAGGCAGCATGGTCAACATTATGACGTCGGGTTTTACTTCCCAAGAGCAACTTGACAGGGTTGAGAAATTCTTCGAGGGCAAGAATACCAACGGATACGACCAATCTCTCGCACAAAGCATAGATGCGGTTCGATCCAAGATTTCATGGCTGGGGCGTGATCGTGAAGACGTCGCTGCCTGGGTCAAGACCAACGGGTATGCAAAATAGATGATGGTGCTCGCGAATTTAGAATCATGCACCTGCATCGAGCAGAAGACGAGATGTCACGACTTGGGTTCATGTGAAGCTGTGGATGGCGCCATCTGTAGACGACAAACACAACAGTAAACAGTGATGACGACCGGTGGTCATTGATGAAGCAGCATTATATAAATTATAAAGGTACTTTCTGCACACAAATCTCTCGACATGATCGGGGGGGGATCTTTTGAACCATGGCAGATCAGTTACTCGTGCCGAACCAATAGCCGCCGTGGTGTAGCTTGTGTATGAAGCGACGCAACCCGCTCATTCCCACTTGTTCTTGTTCTCCTGGGCGAAAACCTTCCAAGTGGTTGGCTTATCCGCCCCGAGCAGTTCCAGACTGGGCTTGAGATGGGCGCCTGCGTAGTATCCCGGTTCCTGGAGCAGCAACATGTTCTCCAGCAGCTCCTGTGCAGCCGGCGGAGGCAGGAAAGACTTGAAAACATCATGGGGCGCCTCCATGTATGCGACCTTCTTGCCGGTGACGTCTTCCAGCTCCGAGACGATGCGCGCAGGCGTGTAGTAGTCGGCGGCGGCAAGAATTCGCCGGCCATCGGTTGTGGGGAAGTGCCTGATGGCAGCCTTGACGAACATGCCAGTGTCGGCAGCCGCGTCGAGCAAGGGGAGCTGAGCCTCGTCTGCTTTGACGCCGGCGGGCATGGCCCACAGGAGACTCCCATCGCCCTGCTTGCGGATGAGCTGGAAGAGGCCGCTCATGAAGACGCCGGGCTGGACAAAGGTGGCGGGGACGCCGGTCCGGCGAATGTAGGCCTCGATCTCGGCCTTGGCGTCAAAGTGGGCGACGTGGCTGAGACGGCCGCCGGAGGCTTCCCTGACGTTGATGAGGGACGAGAAGATGATGTGCTTGACGCCGGCGGCCCTTGCGGCGTCGGCGACTGCTTTCCCCTGGGCGATCTCGAGGGTGCGGGACATGGACTCCCAGAAGTTGGTGACGATGAAGACGGTGTGGGCGTTTTGGACGGCGTGGGCGGCGTCTTGGGCGGACGACATGTCGGCCTGTTGTTGCTCCTGTTAGTGATTTCCCCCCCCCACCCCGGAAAGGAAGGGTGCCCCCTCGGAAAAGAAGTTGGGAGCGTCTGAGACGTACGTGCCTTTACTATCTCGACGCCCTTGGCGGCCAGGGCCTGGGCAGCGGGCTTGCTGACGTTGCGGGTGATTCCGCGGAGTTTGAATTCCTTGGAGAGCACGGGGTCTGCGAGGATGGATCTGATGACGGAGCCGCCTTGGTTGCCGGTGGCGCCGAAGACGGAGAGAATTTTGGACATTTTTGCGGGAGTCGTTGGGATTTGTTTTGATGGATGGACGGGGTTCGAGTGCGATTGTTGGTGAATGCTCCGTGGATTCGGGCTGGTCATAGGAGATGGATGTCAGGTGTACGTTTTGTGGTCTCTGTGCCAGACTTTGTATTTCTCTGGACCAGGATTGAAAACAGAGAGGCAGAATTCTTGGTGTTTCAGACATCCGTCTGATGGGTGTCATTTATGAACGAGACACGGTCCACGGTCCACGGTCCACGGCCCCCCCGCGCGGAGCTTGTGTGGATCACCGGGCGCGCACGAACGGACGCATCCGGTCGAGGTGGAGTGAGTGCCGAACAGCTTCTCATGTTTCCGGTCCGAGGGGTCGACGAAACTGACTGGTTTCTGGTTTCGTCTTGCTAATCCTTGGTATTCACGGGGGAAGAACCCGCCCCGTTCTTTTCTTCCCACGTAATCATCCACGTGGTCAATGGCGTGCTGCGGCAATTGCTGTCTCACGCAACTGCCGGAGGAGGAACCCGAACAGCACGAATCGACGTGACAGGCCATATTAATTAGTCCACGTAATAACAAGAGCCCACGGCCCAGTCCGAGCGCAGTGGCTGGGCTCAGCTCAGCTCAGCTCAGCTTGGGCGGGAGCTGCTTGATAGCAGCCGAACCCCCTCCTTGGCCGTCTTTTGCTCCTGCTCTTCATCCCGGCCCGCCGCACATTCAGACATTCACACATTCACGCATTCACACATTTCTTCCACCGTCAGGGAAGCTGAATACCGACCATCGCTCGCGCAGCTTGCTATAAAGCAACCGACGTGTAGTCCGTACGGTGTACGAATCGCAATGGAGCTTCCGCCCATCATCACCGTTGGCTTGTACGGCGGCATCGCGCTGTTCAGCATCATCTCTCTAGGTCTTCTTGCCTACGGTACGTCTCGAAACATCATGGCGAGCATCCTGTCTCGTCTGGCTCCCGGGTCAAGAATCTTCTTCCCCCTCTTCTCTGCTAATCAGGTGAGCGAGCCCCCCGCGCACAGCCGTCAATTCATGGCGAGGCTATTTCTACTTTGACGACCGATCCTCGTCCCCGTCGTCGGTCAATTTCATGCTCTTCAACACCATCTGGACGTTCCTCGCGCTCGTGTACCTGGCCGTCGTCCCCCGCGTCGCAGCGGCTCTGTACATCTCCGTCGTCGCCCTCGGCCTCCTCGCCGTCACCACCATCTTCTGGTTCGCGGGGTCCATTGCGCTCGCCGCCTACCTCGGCGTCTTTGACTGCGACGGCGGCGGCGGCTTCTGCGGCGTCTACAGGGCGTCTCAGGCTGCTACCGCCTTTGGCTTCTTCATCTGGATCATGTTTACTGTGCTTCTGGCCTTTGAGGCGCTTCGCTTCTTCAAGCGCGGCGTCGGGGGTCGCGACAAGGCCGACGCTTCGGGCACCAAGATGACGACGGCTCAGACTGAGCCGCAGGCTGCTTCTGCTTCTGCTTCTGATGTGGTGTGATGGACTTGCTGGGGTGGGGGATGGGGACGAACTTGGTGGGCTGGGGGGTTGTTTGCCGTGATGGATGTGATGGATGGTTTGTCAGTGCAGTTTTTTTTTTTTGTCTGCAATTTTTATTTTCCTAGTGTTTTTTATTTCGTGCTATTTTTCAACCGTGGAGTCATACCCTCGCTGGGAATATTCTTGGATTGCGGCGACATTTGGATGAATCTATGGGCAATGCTTGACTGTAATCCGTACAAAGACGGACAGAATCAAGAAAAGAACCCCTGCCATGTGACGCGGACTGCGGAGTGCTCCGTATGTACGCCTTTGTCGCTGCCTGGCCCAGCCACCTCGTTTTGCAAGCCCCTTGTTTGGTTCTCTCCATTCACGTTGTGCAGGCGTTGCTGCTGCTGGGCGTCGAAAGGGATTTTTCTCTTCTTAAAATAACCCGTGCATTGATATACGGGCCATGACCGATATAACCCGTGTCCCCATCCGTCCTCCACATCCGACGTGAAACTCCCTCTTCACAAATCCCACAATCCCACCATCCCACCGTGGAAGAAACTTGGTTTCATCGGAACCATCCGCCCGCCCACCATGATCTTCGCACTCGTCTTCGTGTGCACCAGGATCTCCCAGATCGTCACTCTAGTGAGTTGCATTTCCCTCCCTTTCTTCCCCTCTCTTCTTTCCACCCCGACGCTAATTCCCCCAGATCCCCCCCATGGGAATGCTCGCGTGGTTCATCAACGAATTCGTCTCCCGCAACGCCCTGACGCCCGACTCGATCCTCATCCTCTTCATCCTCACCGTCCTCGCCCTCGCCTGGGCCATCTCCACCCTCTTCAGCTACCACCGCTCGTCGGCAAACGCGCGCTTCGTCGCCCTCGTAGACGTGGGCTTCGCCGCCGCCCTCATCGCCGCCGTCTACCAGCTGCGCGGCATCGCCGACGCCGACTGCGGCGCCGCCCCGGCCGCCCCCTCGGCCTGGTACGCGCCCGCCCATGTCCCCGTCCCGGACTTTGGATGGCAGCCCGACAGGCCGTGCGCCATGCTCAAGGCCAGCTGGGCCTTTGCCATCATGAACATTGTCTTTTTTGCCGCGACGGCCTTTGCGGCCTTTAGTCACGGCGGCGAGCTGGGGTATGAGACGCGTCGCGTGTACGTCGAGCGGCACCGGCACCACCACCACCACCACCACCGTCGCCATTCTAGTAGGAGCGGGCATGGGCATGGACATGGGCATAGGAGCCGGTCTCGTCGGAGTAGCCATCGTAGCCCGCACTCTCATCGGCGGGTGTACGTGTGAGCTTCGCGGTGGTGGATAGGGGGGGGTTCACGGCTGTGGATGCGCTTGAAGCCTGAATATGTAGGGAAAAGGGGGACACGGGAGCGGAACGAGGACGAATGGATAGGTTGAATGTACTTGTGACCGAGCCATGTATATACCCCCGTAAATTCACGGTTTTTTTACTAGATCCATCGAAGAATTGAACAAGGCTAGTCTACGAAAAGTAAACCGAGACACGCACAGCTGCGCTGCCCGACTTTCAATGCCGCGTAGAGTCCTCGCCCACGCGGTAGCCTCTCGCCACTCCGCTGCGCCCTTCTTCCATCAAGGTGCTTGCGTCGTCGTGGTCAAAGTCGCTCCCGAGACCCTGCCACGTCCTCTTTGACCGCAGATACTCGGCGCCGGGGCTGGCCACGCCGTTGACGCTGACCAGTTCCCCGGCGACGACCCTCGTGGCCACGGCGGCGCCGTCTTCTTCCTCGTTCGCGTCGGCGGCCCTGAGATGCATCGGCCGGCTGTGGCTCACGAGTCTTCCCGTCCGCAAATCAAACTGCGGAGGCAGCGACTCTTGGCCCCGGACACCACCTGCCCCCTCCTCGTCGCATTCTGGTGCCGCGTCGCCATTGTCCCGCGACGGTCGCGAGTCGGCGTCGGCGTCGGCGTCGGGTTCTCGCGTCAACTTTTCCGTGCCCGCCCACCATTCGCCGCCCCATGTCCTTTCCTCCTCGCTCGTCAGCGCGACTTCCATCTCAAAGGGCGTGATGACGGGCCTCCAGTAGCCGGCGTCGTCTTCGACCAGCCCGCTCTCCCAGCAGCCGACGACCACCCAGCCTTCCATCTCGGCAAAGTTGGCGAGCTTTGCCGGGTTCAGCTTGCCCACGACAACTGTGTAGCTCTTCTTGCCCGCTCTGGAAATCTTGTCGCGCAGCACGTCTATCGAGGCCAGGTAGTTTGAGACGGAGAGCGTGTTGACCAGGATGCCGACGACGCCGGCGGCCGCGAGGGACAGGACGCGCGCGAAGCGTCGCCGGAGAAGGCCGGCCGCCCTGGCCGTAGGATCGTGGTCGATTGCGGGCGTCGACGAGTCGGCGGTGGACAGGACGTGCAGCGACGCGAACCGGGTTTGCAGGGCGAGCAGCAGCGCCGTGGGCGGATCCGAGATGTGGAACAGGGAGTAGCAGCAGAAGCGGCGCGACTTGATCTTCTTCTTCTCCTCCTCGTCCTCCTCCTCCTTCTCCTCCTCCTCCTCCTCGTCGTCGGCCGTCTCGGCCCCCCCCCCGATCCTTCTGTTCGGTATGAGCGCCGCCGGGTTTCTCTCCACGGCCGTGCCCACCACGTTTGCGTATCCCGCGGCCCGGAGGTCGTCGACAATGCCGTCGACGTGGTCCTGGTACGTCAGGTCCGCCATGACCACCACCCTGGCGTCTCTGTCGGCAAACTCGGCCTCGAACGCGGCCACCACGGCCCCGCGGTCCAGCCTGCGCGAAGTGTACACGTGTATGACGGGCAGCCGGCTCGTCGGGCTCAGGCAAGTCCTCCCGTAGTGAACCACGACGTCGGAATCCGCGTGCGCGGCGGCGATTTCGTCGACGCAGCACGCGCTGTAGCTCGTGTCTGCCAGGATGTGGATTCGTCTCGACGCGTCGTCGTCGTCGCCATCGGCTGCGGCCAGCTCGGCGCCCAACGTCTGGACGACTCGGGGCGCATCGACCAGCATGTCATCGGGGAATTGCAGCGCAATCCTGTTCCAGCCGCCTTGCCGAATCTCTTTGGCGGTACGGGCAATCTCGTATGTCCATCTTAGCTCCTCGTCTGAGAGCGTCGACGTGGGAATCGGTTTCGTTTCTACGGCGGGCGGCGCCTCGAGAATGTGGTCGTCGGGTGTTGATAGAATCGGTGCCGCAGCGAGTGCGGTGGCCATGTCCGCGGCCGTGTTCAAAAGCGTTGCTCTCCCACTCACTCGTCTCGGCCTTGACAAAGACGGCCTGCCGAGTCTGGGTGATGTTTTTTTTTTTTTTTTTTTTCTCTCAACGTTCTACATGCACGTCTTGGCGGGGTGTGCGTGCAACCGTGCAAAATGCGGGGTGGGGGTTCCCATTGTGGGCTTCTGGTTGGGCCAAGCGGGTTGCGCAAATTCGAAACGCCTCGCGGTTTGTCGTGAGCAACGCGCCGCCGGATGAGATTGGCTCGAGTACGACCCCGTCGGCGAGTAATGTCTGGCCCATCAGATGTCAGATATCTTGGTGCCGAAATCGTTGACCTGGTCACGGGCCCTGCCACTGCGGGAAGTATGTACATGTACGGATCCGTACGGATTGAAGAACTGATACATACACTGTCACTGTAATGTGACCAGATTATTTGCAGGATTTATGCACAATGGGTGGCCACTGGCCGATGGTCGCTGCACGACGGCATCAGCTGAACCACATCCTTCTTCCTCCTCCCAACCAAAGGCAGCACAGCACGCGAGCCATCCATCTCCATTCCGTACTCTACTCCGGATCCAATAAGCCCGGCAGATCCAGGTCAGACTGCCCGGGGTAGGTTAGACGCAGGTCCGGCGGTTATTGGCAACTTGTCGTAATCTTCGCGTACTTTGCCCTATCTTCGATCCTTTCCTAATCTAGCTCAACCCAGACGGGAATCTTGTCCTACATCTATACATGCACTTGGACCCTGAATTACACTACATGTACGGATCCGTACCGAGTACATACATAGAGATCGTAAAGGCTCGGGCAAGACCCCTGTTGGACTTCCCAAGTGTGTCTCGTGAAACTCGTCGTGTTTACGGACTGGACCCCCCATGCATATTCGGTCAATATTTTTTAGAGCGCACTCTCAAGCATGGCACACTCTTCTATGCTGCAGATAGTACGGACCGTACGGACGTGTAAAGAAAACCCTCCACCCGTTCGGATATTATCCACAGCCAACGTGATATACCTAGCCCTGTCTCGAGTGCGCCAGCTTCTTTGCATGTACGAGACTGCGCCGACTTGCATCACACCCTAGGCAAGGTCGTATAGCAAAGACACATGATGGGTTCTCACGACGCACGCATGCAGTTGCCCATCCAGCGATACCACCTCGCTGACTCGGGGCCATGTTTTGGATGTCAGTCTGCGTCGTCAGTCACGAGAGCGAAGCCCACGTCCAGCACATGTCTCGAGGCACACACTACTGTTTCGGAAACCGGAGACTGAGAGACCACTTGTACGGATTACATGATTATATCAACGCCAAGTCCCGGTGTTGCCCATTCATTCTTGGTCCTCTTCCCCCTTCAACTCGTCTCCCCGTTTGTTGTGCTCGTCCATCATTTTGCGTCATCGTCGTCCCGGCCTCAATTGTCCGGCCTGCCCTTCTTTTTTGACACCTCGAAGCTTTCTTTGCTCTCTGCTGGAACTACCTGCCGTGTTCTTCAAGCTTCTGGTCCAGTGTGGTGGTGCACTCGAGCTATTCGAGAAGCAGATACGTCGAGAACCCAGCAGAACTATGCGCGGCGTCGTGGCTCTCGTTGCCGTCCCCGGCATTCTGGCCCTCGCGACTGAGAGCCGGGCGTCCGGGCGTCAGGCGGACAACGCGACAATGACCATAGAGGGACATCCGGACCTTGTCGTGCCCCCAGAGTATATCGACATGGTGGCCCAAGGCCTCTGCGATGACAAAGGCTTCGACGAGGAGCCCCCGCCTCCTCTGCCCCAGAGAGCCACCGCCGACGATCTGAAATGGCAGCCGGCGCTCGACTTTGACAGGGACAGTTGCTACAACGTCCCGGCAATCGGACCCGACGGCCACATTGACCAAGGACGGTCCCGCCACGAAAGAAACACAAAAGGCTGCCGGGACGAGTACGATCTGGACCACGGCAACGTCTACTCCCGACAGCGGTGCAACAATGGCTGGTGCGCCTACGTGTACGATTACTTCTTTGAAAAGGACATTGGCGATCGTCTCTGCATCGGCCACCAGTACGACTGGGAGCACTTGCAGGTATGGACCAAGGACGGCGAGCCGCAGTTCGGCTGCGCATCCGCCCACGGCAAATACAGCGCCCGGCTCTGGGAGGACATCCCCAAGGAGGGCACGCACATGAAGGCAGTGTATAACAAGGACGGCGCCATCGGAACCCACTATTTCCGCTTCTCAATGGGTGCTGGCGACGAGCCGCCCGAGAACCACAAGCATGTCTGGTGGAAGTCGGCGCTCATCTCCTGGAACGGGTTCCCGAGCCTGGAGCTGCGGGATAAGCTTGTGGCTTATGATTTTGGCGCCGCGAGCATGGCGCTCAAGGACGACGCTTTTGCTGGAAACCTGGAGAGCTGCGCAAGAAACATCAAGGACAAGTTTCCGGACTTCAATTTTGACTTCAGCTTGGATGAGGGGTCGCCGGGGAACCCTCCCTTCTATCTGAAACTTATTTCTTGGATATCGCGTTTTCTGTTCCCTGATGCAGGTTTGGAAGAGCGGAGCAGTCTGTGACACTTTTTTGTGTTTTTTGTCGTTTTCTTTTTCACGAGTTTGTTGCGAGGTGCGGCTATTAGAGTATGACGCTTGATAGACTTGTCGCGGCTAGGTTCAGCACGAGATTGTAGTGTTTTTTTTTTTTTTTTTTTTCTCGCCAAGAAGAAAGGTGACGATGAGGAGCATGCGGCGTTTGTCTCAGTTCACATCGGTGCTCTACTCTAGATTCGACGTGTCTTGCAAGACCCAATAAACCCGATATAGAGTAGATGCTGCAAGTGATGGATCGGTAAAGGGTCTTTCGGCAACAAACTGCCGGGTGTGACGTCGGACGTACTCCGTACTTGGGACACCGAGGCATGCCCCCCTGGCAGCGCGAGATTAGACAGGGTACTTTTCGCGAGTAAAGTGAGACGAAAACATTGGTGGATGAGTGTTGGCCGATTTTGTTCGCTGGTTGTTTTGACCCTATACACTGGAACCAGATGATTCGGACGACTCCAAACCTTGCTCTAGCCTCGGGTGAGTGACCTTTGCTTTAATATTGAGCCGCCTTCCTACCGGGAACCGCAGGAACTTCGTTCTGATTGCCCAGAGCTGTGTGCTCTGCTTGTCATATCGCCCGGCCGCAAGCCATGCGACAATCCACCATCGTAGCCGCCCGGAAAATCCCCAGCTCTCCGGCGTCTTGAAATTCGACATAGACGCATATTCAAAATAGATTGGGTAGTACCCGGCGAGATCCCAATCAAGCAGCCATGCATCCCCTGACACGTCAATCATAATATTGCGAGGTGCAAGATCATGGTGAGTGAGCACCAACGTTTTCGCTTGTAGATCTGACGACCCTTTTAAAGCTGCATGATCGTGACTGCCTTTTTTGTATTCATGCCTAATAGATCTGAAATCCGTCCAGAAGGCCAAGAAATCCATAACATATCTGACGGTCGCCCTTGCAGGTAGTCCAAACCGGTCATCTAACCAGAATGACCTGCAACTACCTGTGACAATGGATCCGGCAGTGCCCGAGGTAATCGTTCGCATTGACGATATAAAGCGGCGAAGCTGGAAGGCCAGACGAAGAGACGCATACCAGCCTAGCCTAGGCCAGGCATCTTCTATTGTCTGCCCCTCAATTCTTTCCATGACGAGAAATTCTTTGTCGGCATACTGAATCGGCCGTATTAACTTTGGTGTTCGTATACCGAGAGCTTGCGCAATTTCGATCGTTTTCATCGTATCCGCGAGGCAGTCCGGCCTATAGGCTTTGGCGAGGAATCGGGTTGATAACAGTACAATGCCATCATGGGTTTTTAGCCGCGGGCTCTGCGTGATTAGTGTTTCAATTTCGGCATCTGAGCCATACAGAACTATATCGTCCGGTGACTCTCTTGGCATGATGGTTGCGTTTGATGATATTGCTTCGAGCGACTGTCCCGTGGCCGTCTGTGTCTGCGGATGGGTGCAGTAATGAAATACAGTAAAAGCCTGGCTTGGGTAGTGTCCTCCTCAGCGGTACCCGTAATTATTAGCAGGTGAGCTAGAAATGGTTAGCGCGTCCCTTATATATCGTTATGCACTCTGCTAAGTAAATAGAGTTCTCGTGCATCACACCCCGACAAAGCAAGAAAAAAAAAAAGTTTGCACGCGCCAAGTGCCAAGTTGTAAAAGACAGCCCGCATCGTGGGCGACGCCATCGTGGCGCTGAAAGCTGTAAATCTACTGGCAGGCTGACACGCCAATCCTTGTTAGTCGTGTTTTTTTTTTCGCTATGGCTGAGGCAAGTCGCTTGACGGTCCAGGTTCAAAGTTGGGCGACACCAGTGTGACCATGTCAGCAAGGCTAATTTTGGGTGTTTAAATTCCCCTCGCTCCCAATCATCTTGAACTGTCTACCTGTCCGTCTTAAACTCATCATTTCAGCATTCTGCTTCTTCGTCTCTTTCCTCCCTTCTGCTGGTTGTGATCAAGCTCAGTCATCTTGGGCCAGTCCTCACCCGAGCGGCACGTAAGAATAGAAAGCCAAAAATGTCCTATCAAATGAACAACTCCTACGGGCACAGCAACATGCAGTACCAGCCCCCGCAACCTGTCCCCGAAGAGAAGAAGAGATTTTCAAAGTGGTGGTCCTTCTCCTTCTTCATCCTCTCCATGGTCCTCGTCATTGTCGGTGGAGGTCTGCTGGGAGCATGGGCATCCAGCTACACAATATACACGACAACGACTGGTGGCTATCACTATTACTACAGCGACAGTAACGATGGGCTCTTCCACGGCGCACTCGCTTGCTTCGTCATTGCCGGCCTGGCCAAGATTGTCGCCTGGATTCTCCTTGTCGTTTGGCTCGTCAAGCGCAGCCGGGCCCGAAGTGATGATGTCGTCACCTACGTCCAGCAACCGGCCTACCACTACGCACCACCGATGCTGCCACAGCCGCAGCCGGCGTACGGTGGCGCGCCTGTCAAGGCATGAAATGGGATATCGGTGACCTGGAACGCGGGCTGCGGAATGTCTGGATGGATTTATACCCTGGGGAGAGGAAGATGTGGTAATTGCGGTGCCTGTGCTATTATTTGAACACGTCTCGATTTTTATGCGGTCGACTATGCGGGTTTTGACGTTGCGAGCATGTGAGTTGTGCGTATCACGGTGCTATGTGTCTACTTGATGTGAAGGAAACGAAGGATGGCAGAACTCTCTCTACCTTGGATAAGCAACCGCTTTTAGCTTTTAGCTTTCAGCTTTCACTTTTCATCTTCTGGTTCACACCTCGAAACGACGTAAAAGAGTGAGTTCATGGGACAGACGGGACCAAGTGGCTATTGCGACTCTCGGCAACTCCGGCTTTGGTAGCTGCATTTCCTCAACTAAATAAGAGTATGGCGCATATATAATAATCGGCTTACTGTGATTCTATGGTTGCAACTTCCCTAAATTAGTCTTTTCACCCTAACCCTAGCTCTAAGCGGGCCCTACTTCTTAACTTCTTACTAAGCCGGCACTGGACTGTTCGGTAGGAGTTCTTAACTTCTTACTAAGCCAGCACTGGACTGTTCGGCAGGAGCAGTCGTCCCTGTACTTCGTGCCTACCTGCTGTTTTACGCGACTGCCGAGGAGCGCGGTCGCGATTCACGCGCGACGCGGGACCAGGGTCTCGACTTAATTTATCTTATCCACCAACTTCCCACGCCGTCTTGGCCACCATATCATCTCCTCTTCATTTCTGATTCTGCTCATCTTCGCCATTTTTATTCGCAGCTTGCACTTTCGCATATTCAAGCATATTGTATTGGGCTGCATCATATCATTGTTGACACTAATTTTTGCCATTGGTGTATTTGACGTGGCGGATACCTGTGTGCACTCGAGAGTGTCTTGACCATCGTCCATCGGCTTCAGTATAAGGTATACGCGTTCTTGAGACAAGATCCCAATCATGGCGGGCGAGAAAGCAGAGACGAGCACAGCTCGCACCCCTGCGAGGTCGGCAACTAAGCCAGCTGCCACCGTCAGCTCTTCGGCGAAACAGCGGTCCATCATGTCGTTCTTTCAGAAGTCATCTCCCGGGCCTACATCTTCGCCCACCGCTCGCGATAAGGTCTCTCCCGATCCTCAACCTTCTTCATGTCTGCAAGAAACCACCAAAGCCAACTCTCTTCCAAAGCCAAAGCCAAAGCCAAAGCCAAAGCCAAAGCCATCTGTTAAGCTCTCCACACCCGTCCCTAGCAGCGACGTCATTGAGCCGCCCAGCTCGCAGGAGAATGCCGATCCTGCCTCCACGATGAAGTCGACGAGAAACTCATTACTCTCGCCCACAACGATGAAATCGAGCGCACAGAGGGCCAATGAGACCAAGCCAAAACCATCAACGGCATTTGGTAGCAGCCCGAGTCGAAAGGTAAGACCGCACAGTCTCCTACAGGGCTTGTTTTCCATGTCTCGTTTGGGATGAGGACACAAATGTCTCGGCAGCTCTTTACTTATGCATAAATCTCAGGTCAAGAAAGTTACTTCCTACGCAGAATCTTCCGATGATGAGAAACCTTTCAACTATGGAAGCAGGACTCAGACCAGGCGACGTGGCAGAGCCCGCACTGTGGTGAAAGATGAAGATGAATACGACGAGGATAATGCGATTTCTCCAGTTGACGACGACGGTACGTATCAATCAGAACTCAGCTTCTGTCGTGGGCTTCCCCTCCATACTGACTGACCGCTAGACAACATGGACGATTTCATTGCCTCTGAAGATTCAGAAGCAGGCCGCCGACAAAGTAAAAAGCGAAAGCGTCCTGCTAAACCACAAACAACTCGGAAGCGTTCCAACCTTTCCCCCCCAGCCGATGCGGAGGAAGATTCGCACATCCCCGACTTGAACGATGAACACATGACTGGAATTCCGACAACAACATCTACCACCTCCCAGTGGAGCTACGACCCCGAATCAGTCGACAAGCGACCAGTTTCGATACCCGTCGAACGAAGAGTGGTAAAAGACCCCAAGCACAAGAAAGAAAAGGCACATACAAAAGAGCCAGAAGACCGGTATCCTTGGCTAGCGAACATTCGTGACAAAGAGAAGCGACTTCCTGGTGACCCGGAGTACGACCCCAGAACCATTTTTATCCCTCCAATGGCTTGGAACAAGTTCTCTCAATTCGAGAAGCAGTACTGGGAGATTAAGCAGAATTTGTGGGATACAATTGTGTTCTTCAAAAAGGGTAAATTCTATGAACTCTACGAGCGTGACGCTACCATTGGCCATCAAGAATTCGATTTCAAGATGACCGACAGAGTCAACATGCGGATGGTGGGGGTTCCAGAGAGCTCCTTGGATCACTGGGTCAACCAATTCATCGCCAAGCAATATAAAGTTGCAAGAGTAGACCAGATGGAGACGAATCTTGGAAAGGAGATGCGCGAGCGACAGGACAAGAGTGGCAAGAAAGCCGATAAAGTCATCTCTCGTGAGCTGTCATGCGTGCTCACTGCCGGTACACTTGTTGATGGTGGTATGCTTCAGGACGACATGGCCGCTTATTGTGTCGCAATCAAGGAGTCTGTCGTGGATGACATGCCGTCGTTTGGAATCGCTTTCGCAGACACTGCCACTGGACGATTCCAGCTCTCAGGTTTTGTGGATGACATCGACCGCACCAAGTTTGAAACCTTTGTAGCTCAGATCGGCCCGCGAGAGTTGCTCTTGGAGAAATCGCACCTCTCTACTAAGGCGTTGCGAATACTCAAAAACAACACCAGCCCGACTACAATCTGGACGCATCTGAAAGCGGGATCCGAGTTTTGGGATGCCGATACCTCGCGCCGTGAACTCAAATGCGGCAATTACTTTGCTTCTCCCGAGTCCGAGGATGGCGATTGGCCAGAGGTGCTCCAACAGTTCAAGGACGATGACTTGGTCATGTCGGCCGTGGGAGCCTTGGTCTCATACCTCAAGTTTCTGCAGTTGGAGCGGCCTCTGCTTTCACAAAGAAACTTTGAGCGGTACAGCCCGATTCAGAAGAATGGGACCCTGATTCTAGACGGACAGACTCTGACGAATTTGGAAGTGTTCACGAATTCCTCCAACGGTTCTTCAGAGGCGACTTTGTTCAGCCTACTAAACCAGTGCATCACCCCATTTGGCAAAAGACTGTTTCGGCAATGGGTGGCTCATCCTTTGTGTGACATTGAACGTATCAATGAGCGATTGGATGCAGTGGATATGCTCAATGCCGATTCAACGGTCCGCGAGCAGTTTTCGTCTCAGCTTGTCAAAATGCCGGATCTGGAGCGGCTCATTTCCCGCATTCACGCTGGCGCGTGTAAACCAGAAGACTTTGTGCGCGTGCTAGAAGGGTTCGAGCAGATAGAGTACACTATGAGCCTTCTCTCTGCTCTCAAAGGAGGAAATGGCATAGTTGACCGACTCATCTCATCCATGCCCGATCTTGAAGAACCTCTAAGCTACTGGAAGAGTGCTTTTGATCGACGCAAAGCCCGAGAAGAGAAACTCTTGATACCCGAGAAGGGTATTGAGCCGGAATTTGATGACAGCCTGAACCGTTTGGACGGGATTAAGGGCCAGCTCGGTGATTTGCTAAATGAAAAGAAGGCACAACTGAAATGCCGAGGCCTCAAGTACACCGATGTGGGCAAAGAAATTTATCAAATTGAGACTCCAAAGAGCGTCAAAGTACCGTCCAGTTGGCGACAAATGTCT
The DNA here is from genome assembly GCA_019022495.1 of Epichloe hybrida. Lineage (NCBI taxonomy): Eukaryota > Fungi > Ascomycota > Sordariomycetes > Hypocreales > Clavicipitaceae > Epichloe > Epichloe hybrida. The sequence goes on from JAFEKR010000013.1 coordinate 1,409,879, forward strand.
GCCACCAAGGACGTCAAGCGATGGTACTTCCCCGAGCTGACACAGCTGGTCAGAGAACTTCAAGAGGCCGAGGAGCTGCATTCACAACTTGTGCGGGAGATTGCATCGCGACTATTCAAGAAGTTTGACGTCGACTACAACACCTGGCTGCTGGCCATCAAGATTATAGCTCAGCTCGATTGCCTCGTCAGCCTTGCCAAAGCCTCAGCATCCATGGGACAGCCCGCATGTAGGCCGCAATTCTTTGACGAAGAGCGCAGCTTTGTCGATTTCGATGAGCTGCGTCATCCATGCATGTCCAACACTGTAGACGACTTCATACCTAATGACATAAAGCTGGGAGGAGACCTGGCCAAGATAAACTTGTTGACTGGCGCCAATGCAGCTGGCAAATCGACAGTCTTGAGAATGGTAAGCCTGTGCGAATAATTTTACCGGCCGGGACTTTTCTTGGTGCTAACCTTTCATAGTCTTGCGTCGCTGTCATCATGGCCCAAATTGGATGCTACGTCCCCGCCGTGTCTGCTCGCCTCACACCTGTCGACCGCATCATGTCGCGTCTGGGGGCTAATGACAACATTTTCGCGGCACAATCCACCTTCTTCGTAGAGCTCTCGGAAACCAAGAAGATTCTTTCAGAGGCAACACCGCGTTCACTCGTCATTCTAGATGAGCTTGGTCGAGGCACAAGTTCCTACGATGGAGTTGCCGTTGCACAGGCTGTACTGCATCACGTCGCGACTCACATTGGATGCGTCGGGTTCTTCGCTACACATTACCATTCTCTGGCTACAGAATTCGAGAATCACCCGGAGGTCCAAGAGAAGAGAATGCAAATCCATGTCGACGAGGAGGAACGAAAAGTCACATTCCTTTACAAACTGGAAGACGGCGTTGCGGAGGGGAGTTTCGGTATGCACTGCGCTGCCATGTGTGGCATTTCAAATCGTGTGGTTGAAAGAGCCGAGGTTGCCGCTCGGGAGTGGGAGCATACCAGCCGACTGAAGGAAAGTTTGCAGAAGGCAAAGACGGGTTGCTATATACCTCTGGGAATTCTGAGCGACGTGGGTAGTCTGCTATGTGGCAAGGGGGATATTGGCGAGAAGGGTGTGGATGTCCTCCTCAAAGCCATCGAATGCCTGTGAATGGAGCGAGCTTTGCTGCGGGCTGCACTGACTGGTGAGCTAATGAAGCTTGGGAATGGAGTTTCGGGGGTCTCGTTTCAGATGTGTTCAACACCCGGTGCCTTCCTTGATCTTTGATGAAGAAATTTAATCTATCACGTAACATGTTGCGATGGCGCGCAGACTTGATTCGCATCATACTACCGAGGGTGGCACGGCAGTGTGTTATTACATGTCTTCGTCCATGCGACTTTAGTCGCCGTGCGCCTTGACCAAAAGCTCCATCTTTTCCTGGAAATCGGAGAAATAGTTGATGGCCTGTATGATCTTGCCCTCGCTTGTACCGAAGCCACTCCTAGTGAAGGCCAGTCTCCATGCACTCTCATCTGCTACGAGAGCCTCGTAATCCGCAGTCTCCCACGCATTGTCTGCCGGTGCTTGGGCAAAGTAGTCGCCGAGCTTGCCGCTCCACGGCGCGGCATCCGTCGCCGCAAGTTCATCCAGCAACTTGGGTGCGATGGTGATGTGCTGGATACCAGCTAGCTGCATGACCTCATGGATGGAAGTCAACGAGGCGGCCAGGACTTGGGTGCGACAAGACTTCTTCAGGTAGTAAGCTTGGGCTTGGCGGCAAAAGTCAAACGCCTTGTTGTGGTCGACGTATCTGCAACACGGCATTGGTTTTTTTTTTTTTTTTTTTGGTTCTCTCAATGAGTAGGCTCGCAAAGTGGGCGAAGTCAAGGGGGTCATCGGAACTTACCCTGGTTCAAAGTGAACCTTGAGCTCATTCACGTATGGTGCGATGTATGTGCAGTGGACAGCCGCGGCGAGGGCTGCTTGCTCCATGCAAAACATGGTTGTAGCGAGTGTGGCGATGCCGCAGGACTCGAGGATTCGACAAGCTTGGAGTCCTTCCCATGTGGCGGGTATTTTGATACATGCTCGCTTTGGGTCGATTGTCGGAGCTAGGACTTTGGCTATCTCGACGATGCCTGGGTTGGCAATGTATTTTAGTATGGTGGGGGGCTGGTTTCTTGAGACTCGATTTTACGTACGCTTTGCGTTCTCGACGGTAGCGGGTGTCGAGTACGAGAGCTTGGGGTTCGTCTGAACGTGCATGTATCCCGTTGTGGTGTTCAAGAAACGGAGCTGTAGCTTGACCATCTTGGGGGGTGTGTCAGTGCAGAGCAGAGACGATGGTGGAAGAGGGAAAAGGTGGTTACTAGAATCTCGACGACGAATTCCTCCGGGGACAGTGCGGCTCGGAGGTGGGACAGGGGACCGGCGGCCTCCTTCTTGGCCGTCGTGATGAGGTCTTGATGGCGCAGAGTGGATGGGCCGTCGAGCTTCGCGAGTTCGAAATAGGCAATCGCCTGCGGCGTGGGCGACGGCAATACAATGTGAGCTCATGGATAAGCGGCAGTGGTTTGGCGTAGGTTGTTATTAACCTGATTGGAAGTGCAATCAACAAAGGGACCCAGCTTCTCCGCCACTGTGAGCAGGGCAGATTTAGAATTCTCGTTGGCGTTCGCGTGTAAGAGACGTTTCAGACGGTGTGTTGTGAGTTAGTTACCTTGGGCATCCATGGTGTCGCAGTCGACTTGGGATGCTTCCCGAAGGAGATTGAGTAATGAAGGCATGGTCGGGGTGAAACGGGGTGTTGTGAATTTACTTTGCTGGTGAAGGAGTTGGCTACCGTCATCTTTTGCGAAGAAGTCGTCGTTCTTGATATTGATGGACCCCGGGTATCTCGGTAGTTGAAAGCGGAGTTGCTTGTCTCGGGCCGGAGCGTCGGAGCTCCGCATTTGGGTAGGACCGACTGCTCAACAAACCGGGCGATTCGGCCGATCACATGACCATTCACGTGCTGTTGACCACGAACGTATTTTGCAACGGGGTGGTCTGTGAGTCTGTGACGGACTTGACGATGGCAGAGGAAGGAAATGGCCCACCACCAGGAACTATTACTTCCATGTAACTAACCCACCGACGCGGCTGATCTTCGCGCCATCGTTCAACTCCCAGGTGCAGTGGATCAAGCCTCTTCCGAGATCGCCATGCTCGCAGACAGCAGGCGACGATGAGGCCATCACAACTCCCAAGTCGATGTCGGGCGGTCCATGTTCAGAGCGTCCTCACCCTCGGACGTCAGGAGTCTTTGCGATGGCTATCCTCGGCGCGGAGTTTGGAGGCTCCCCGGAGCGGCGGCAACACCGTCCTTGCTATACCGCTCAAGAGTGCGGCTTTCTTCATGTCGAATCGTGTGTTTGAGCGGTCCAATTGCCTCGACTCGGTCATAGGTCGATCTGGACTGAGGCGACCGACGTCCCCGTCCCCGTACACGTCCACGTCCACGTCCACGTCCACGTCCACGTCCACGGCCAAATCGACGAACCATGCCCGGACGCAAACGACGGGCGCTTTTACAGCCAATGTACAGGAAACGCCTCAATCGGCGCCAAACACGCCGCCGCATCGCAGGCGACAAGCTCGAAAACAAGCTACGGCCTCTGCATCGTCAGAAGACGACGGCAGCCTTCCGGCCAATGCCTCCACCATCCTCACCAATGTAGCCGCCGCGCAGCCCACGCATTCCTTTCGACGAATCCTCTCCACCTTCCTGTCACTCTCGAAGCCGCGACTCACCGTCCTCGTTGTTCTCACTGCCATGGTGCCGTACGCATTATACCCCGTCCCGGAGATGCTCATGCCAACCATGACGGAAACGCCGAGTCTGAGTCCCCTGACGCTCCTTTTCCTCACCACGGGTACGGCATTGTGCTCTGCCAGCGCGAATGCCCTCAACATGCTTTACGAACCCTCGACCGACGCGAAAATGTCGAGAACGAGGAACAGACCGCTTGTTCGCAAGCTGGTGTCGCCCCGGGTGGCTGCGCTCTTTGCCATGCTCGCCGGAGGCGTCGGAGTTGGCGCCCTGTTTTTTGGCGTCAATCCCACCGTGTCGTTCCTGGGCCTCTCCAACATCGTCCTGTACGCGGGGGTGTACACGCCGCTCAAGGCATTCACGGCGTTCAACACGTGGATCGGCGCCGTGGTGGGCGGCATCCCGCCTCTGATGGGGTGGGCAGCCGCTGCCGGGGAGGCGGCCACCAACGATGGCTCGTGGCGCGAACTGCTGTTTGCCAGCGACGGCTCGTCAATCGGAGGCTGGCTGCTGGCCGGGCTGCTCTTTGCCTGGCAGTTCCCGCACTTCATGGCCCTCAGCTGGTCGATCCGGGACGAGTACAGGGCGGCGGGATTGCGCATGCTGGCGTGGACCAACCCGGCGCGCAACTCGCGAGTCGCCCTGCGATACAGCATCGTCTGCCTGCCCATCAGCCTCGGCCTGTGCGCGGCCGGTATCACGGAGTGGTCCTTTGCCGCGACCAGTCTCCCCGTCAACCTGTGGCTTATCCGGCAGGCGGCGCGGTTTTGGAAGTTTGAGGGCCACAGGGGCAGTGCGCGTGGCCTCTTCTGGGCCAGCGTATGGCACTTGCCAGGCGTGATGATGCTGGCTCTGCTCCATAAAAAGGGCATGTGGAGTCGAGCGTGGAAGAGCGTCTTCGGCGACGACGACGGCGAGTGGGAGGACGAGGAGCTGGAGGAGATGGCTACCATGACGGCTGCGAATGTCGCCGAGAAGAAGAGTGTGTCTTGACGAGAAGCGAGAGAAAATCATGCCTTTTCCCCCTTGTTGCATCTTAGTGTGCAACCACGCATTGCATTGTCCGGGGTATAGCGACGGAATCCCGGAGGTGCGTTGTAAGAGTAGGTTTTTCATGGTGGTGGCCTAGAGATTACTATCACTGTACTACCAGCGAACCAGTGTAAGAAATAAAACGTCATGTCCCACGGCACCTTTTGTTAAAATACATCTCTAGTATACATTGAAGCGGAGTCCGGAACAAACTTCACTTTGCCAGTCGAAGAAACGATAGGATGCACTTGACCCAGGCTCGAACATCATAGGAAATGACGGTGCATTTTCTCAGCAGGACTGCGTCTGCTGTAAACACAAGAAAGCAAATCATTATTCATGAACCCCCCCCCCCCCCCTTCCACTGCCGTTTATTGCCAGCTTCCGTGTTCCGTGTATCCAAAAACCCATGTCATGCACGTGCTCCGTAACGCCTATTCGAAACCTGTTATTCTTGAGATGATGAGCGCAGACGGAAGACAAAAGTAACGGGCCTTTGTCAAGACCAAGATGAAAGAAAAAAGCCGAGAAGTGAAGGGAAGGAAAGCCCTGGTTAAATAGGGGGTGACACATATCTGGCTTGTCAGATGTCGAGGCCGGCGTAGGTCACGCAAGGGACTCATCAGCACCGTTCCTCGCGTGCTTCATGCTCTTCTGACCCCAGATGGGTTGATGAGGCTATCGATGCCCATGTCCGCGTTGGGTAATCTCTGGCCGTCGATGTAGGGGCTGTTTCCTCGCGAGGCGTATCGGGGGCCCATGCTCGCCGTCGAGCTGACGCTGGACGAGTACCCGTGGTGGTGGCCGGCGTAGGGGGGGCCGGCGGCGTATGCGTTGAGGCCGGCGTAGGAGCTGTGATGGCCGGTGGACGACGGGAGAAGGTGTGTTTGTTGAGCAGCCGCCGCCGCCGCTGCTGCTGCGTGTAGTTGGTAGCCGACGGCGGAAGCGGCGGAGCTCGATGTCAGGGAATGCGCGGCGCCGGCCGAGGAGTCCATCTCAGGACTGCTGTAGGATGCGTCTAGTTCATCAACAGGAGTCAGGCCGATGCCGGAAATGCCGCTATCGTCGTCATACCCTGTCATGTGAGAGCTGGTCTCGAGGCGATCGCGGCGCGAAGCTGCGCGAGCCGCACTTTGCAGATTCTTCAGTCCATTGGACATGCACTGTTTTTCGAAAGAGAGAGAGAGGCAATTTTTTTGGATCAGCGACTTGGGGGGTTCTTTTTATTTTGCATTTCTTGTTGGAGTTCCCAGGTGAAACCCTTTCTGGGGAGGGGCAAACGAGATGATGGGAGAATGTTGTGAGCCGCGGAGAGAAAGGGGGCTTGCTTCGCTTACCTTTGCTTCGACGACATTCCACTTCTCCCCCATGCGGGTGGCGAGTCCGCTCCAAATCTCCTTCCGCATGCCCATGTACTCCTTGGCCATTTGCTGAAGTTTGCGCGTGTCCCAGTCATCTGCGCCCTTGCGCTCCATGAGGCGCTCGTGGCGCTTGCGGCATGCATTCGCGCTCTTGGTGGGGAAGTAGGCGTCCTTGATTTGGCTCCAGTTCAGACCTTGCATTCTTGCCGTGATGAGCTGGTTGTCGTCGTCGACGGTCCAGGCACCTGAGGATGCCCGATGCTGGGCGGGAGGTAAGGACGAGGTGTCGACGATATATTCATCGTACGAGGCTTGCTGAGCCGACGGGACCTGCAGAGAGGCAGGTTCGGGGCATTCGGGAGGGATGGTGTAGTAGCTGGGGGGAACCTGAACGCGCTGCGGTTGCGATTGCTGGGCGTACATGGACGATGTAGCCATGGCGCTCGACAGCTGATGAGCATAGCTTTGATGGGGTCCGCTCGCGGTGCGGTGATGTTTAGGCATTATGGTAAATCAAGTGGCGAGGGAGAAAAGCGTCCCCTCAAGGTGGTGAAACGTAGATGTGATGTGATTCTGCGAGGCCGGCTCGTTGGACTGGGGCTGGGCTAGAGCCGGACTTGATTGGGCTGCTCAAGTTATTGATTATAGCGAGATTATTGAAACGAAGGTGGGCAGAGCCGTGCGTGCATGTGCTTCCCTGCAGCACTGATGATATAATGATCAAAGATGGAGATAAGACAGGCAATACAGAGAGCTCGTGTGTGGTAGTCAAGATCCCCTGGGCAAGTGAGGGGGAAAAAAAAATGACCCCGTGGTTCAAGCCGGTAATGAAACGAGAGATTGGATAGAAAAGAAACCTAAAATGTCCGGGGAAAAAAAAACCTGTCCAGGCACGTTCAAAGAAGGATGAAGAAGTTGGAGGAGAAACGAAACAAGCTTGGCCTGGCCTCAAACGAAGGGGACATGAAGCAGCTTTAAGATCTTGAGACGACGATGAGATCCATTGCTTTGACTAAGAAAAGACGAAGACCAATGCCACGATGGGCGGCTGTAGAGTTGCAACCAGGTCTACAAGACGGAAATGGAAGTGAAACGATTTGGCCGTGTCCAAAACGTCGACTTGTTGGGAAACGGGTCGATGATATTGGCCAAGGGGGAATCTGGGGGCGGCCCGGCGGTTAAGAAGGTAGAACTGTGGCGGTTAATATGTCGACGTATCTGTGACTAAATGGAGCAATTTACACTCAGAGAGGGTCCTCGTTAGAGAGACTGAAAGTGGTCAAGGGATAGGTTTTGTCTGAGCAGGCGCCTTGTCCGGCGAGATGTCCGGTCATCTGAGATCTTGTCTCGTGGATCGAGCCGTTGTGAGGAAGGCGACATTGTATGATATGACCAGCTGCATCACTGGCTTATTGAAAATGAGAATTTTGCGTTTCTAGGAACCGTCATAGCTCCCAAACTAGCCTTGTCCGTTGTCTTGAAAAAAAAAATGGGGGGGGGGAATGGGGGGAGATCAATGGATAAGCGTGGAGCTACGGACTACCACGAGATGATCAAAGATGCAGATTCAGATGCAGACGCAGATGCAGGTGTCTCAACGTTTGGCTGTACGGTGGACATGGAGCGCTCGATGGAGGCAGAAGCGGAGACGGGATTGGCTGCGGGCAAGCGCGCGTCTACAGCCACCAATCCGCCAGCCCGGCTTACCCCAGCTTGCCCCCCAGCTTGCCCCACCCGTGTGCTAAGTTTAGGCCAACTTGGCAGGAGCCTTCCGAATTCCTGCCTGCCGATCAGTCGGAGCAACTTGGAGGAAGCATGCGACTTCATCGACAAGGCCATTTCCGGTGTGAAGACACGTTTTTCCACCGTCGAAGCGTGAAACCAGCCCATCAGCTATGTACATGCGACGGCATATCAGCACAGCAGACAGCAGACAGCAGACAGCAGACAGCAGACAGCAGACAGCAGACAGCAGATGTGGCAACGAACCCTGGGCGTCTGGTGTGCTCGTCCAGAATGGCTCCATGAGAAGCAAAAAGGGTTCCGCACGCAGCCGACCGATGTCTGCACCACGAGCTCCCGGATCGGTCTGACAAGCAGTTTCCCCGTTCCATGTTATGTCTTCGGGGACGTACTGGATTCTCTTGCCGGGATCCCGCGTCATTGTTCTTGGTTCATGGACAACACGACTCATCAACTGAACACTTTCTGACATCGCTCCGTGTAGATCGAATGGCAGCAGGTGTTCCTCCTCCTCCTTCTTCTCCTTCTAGATCAGGCCCTTCCCGCCAGTCCCCGTCAACCCCATGGAAGCTGGCCAGATTTACGAACCTTGGCAACATGAAGATTCTTGCGAAGCCCCTCTCAGCCTTGATTGTGTGCGGGGCCCTCTATGGTATGCATTATGACATCCACGCTGCCCAGACAGGTGTATTGAAGGTACCCCTGAGGGTGAACGTATGAAGCGTGTCTATGCCGCCGCCGAGAGGTATCCCAATGAGGTAGAACACACATACTCTTTCGTCCAGGTTCTAACGACCTACACCGCCTCTTTCGCCCACGGTGCCAATGATATCGGCAACTCTGTCGGGCCCAGGCGGGTCATCCACAAAGCCTGGAAGATCGGCAATTCCGCTCAGGCCAACAAGGCTCCCGTTGATGTTTGGCAGCTCGTCGTCCTCTCAGCTCTCCCCCCCCCGTCTCAACCTTCATGTGCATCACTGGTGCCACGGTCCGAGTTGGACTGTGCAACGGCACGTTCAAGGCCGTCAACTTCCGGGCGAGTCGGGCTTCTGCTTCTGTCGTGGATCATGACCGTCCCTATTGGCGGTGTTCTGATGGGTCTGTTCCTCAATGCCCCCGGGTTTTGATCCGTGGGCTTTGGGGAAAGCACCGCGTGGCAAACATGGTCATCATGATGAACCGACTACCTACCTTGGATTGTGTGCCGCCGTGAAATCGTTGTGAAGAAAAGAGAAAGAGGGGGAGGTATCGAAGTTGGCTTGCGGCATTGCGTACTACACTTGTGGACATGGTAAAGATATGGTTTTGTCCTCCCGGACAGACTGACATGCAGCAGATCGACACAAGTTGCATGTCATGTACGAAACATGAATGTAGAGACAAGAGATAGTATAAGAGGCTATGTTGCCCTATTTTCATCGCGCGCTCGCCCGGGCTGACCTTTTGCCGGGCCACATTTGCTGCGCAACGCGAGTGATATCGATATCATGCTTGTTCCGACACGTTTGGTCAGCACGGCACGGACGGAGTGGTACAGGATGAGAAACAGGATCGTGTGTTTCACAGCAAGGGCGCAGTCTGATGAGCACTCTTGTTCTTTTGCTTAGCAACCAATGATTCATTAATAACGCGACATGTCTCCTGTGAAGAATCAAGTGCCAAAAAAAAAAAAAAAAAAAAAGATGCGAGGCCGGGAATTCGGCATTCGCGGCCCATTTCTTTTTTCCCCTGATCCGGGTTCGTCCAGATTCTAAGTGTACAAGTGGGACGGGACGTGAATTGCTCGGGGCGCAGCGATTTTTTGCTAGGTGCGCAGGATACCCCACCACGCCTGATTTCAGGCTAGCGTCCCCGTTACCACACCCTATAGTATATTTATAGTATAAATATATAGTAGTAAATACCCTTAATTAAATAAATAATATGCTTGCGTAGTTTATATAAATTTCTTAATAGTACTACTATAAGCAAGCTTTAAATAACTTAAAAACGCGTTTTCTAGTGTTTTTATTTATTATAATAAAGGTTATAGATTAAAGGTTATAAATTAAAGGAAAAATCTGTTAATTCTAGTGTTTAGTAAAGCTACTATATATTTATACTATAAATATACTATAAGGTATAGAAATAGGCCTAACCGCTAAAAAAATCAGGGCGTGTGGGGTTTCTGCGCACCTAGTAAAAAATCGCTGCGCCCCGAGCAATTCACGACGGGACGGCTGTGACGGGCCTAGATCGGCGTTTCTGCTTCGGGCTACGTCAGCGGTTTCTCCAAAATTGACGACTTGCTTGACGCCGCACGGGTAAAATGACGCATCGATGCATCGTTGCCGAACCACGGCGGCATTCCGTCTTGTCGATGCTGCAACTCGGTCGAGCTAGAACAAGACTTGCGAGGCGAGGCGCAAATCCAGCATCGCTTCGCTTTCGCTGCCTTTCCCTTTTCGGATTGCACCCGTCAAGTTGTCGACAACGAAGGACGGGGGACCGATGATGACGCATCCTTTTGGATGGGAGCTTGGATAAAAGTATAAAAGACTGCCGAAGGGGAGGAGGGAGGGAGGGACAATGGGCTAAGCTCTGGAGCTCGACTTCTTTCCGTTGAGTACCAAGCATAGACGGACTCCACGCGCAAAAAAAAAGAAAATCATGATGCTCCCGGCGACTGGGTTCCTGTTGGCCGCGTTGGCGGCGGCAGCACCACGGTGAGATTTTGCCAGGACTTCTTCTCCCCGCCCGGTACGGTACACCCGAATCTAATACATTGTCGGGCAGAAGGAAATATGGCGACAACACCGGCCCCGTGGGCGGCGTAGTCACGCCCCCGATGCCGACGACCACGTCGTCCAGCGGGAGCTTGTACGGAGACGGCAATCTCCTCGGGGGCAATGCTCCGCCGGCCGACGTCGAATCCTCGGATGCTCAGGTCAGGAACCCCCAGGAGGTGGACGGGCAAGACGCCGAAGCCAAGCTGGGACTGTTCCTCGACTTCAAGGGCGTCGAGAAGCCGGAGCCGATCCGGGGCGAGTACGGCGGCACGGACAGCGGACCGAGGACGTACGAGTACGAGAAGCTGAATCCGGACATGTACGCTCCGCCGGGCACGGATTCCGGCTCGGTGCCCAACGCCAAGTGGCCCCTCGGCCTCTCGCACAACAGGCCCGGGTACAAGGGCAGGTCGGGCTGGGCCCGGCAGCAAAACACGGCCAGCCTCCCGGCGGCGAAGCAGATGGCCGGCGTCGACATGAAGCTGGCGCCCAACGCCTACCGCGAACTCCACTGGCACACGGCGAGCGAGTGGGCGCTGGTCCTGGGGGGATGCGTGCGCGTCGCCGCCATCAACGACGAGTCGCAGACCTTCACCGACGACCTCTGCGAGGGCGACGTCTGGTTCTTCCCCTCGGGCATGCCTCACTCCATCCAGGCCTTCGACAGGGGCGTCGAGTTCCTCCTCGTCTTCGACAGGGGCGACTTTGACGAGGACGGCACCTTTCTCATCACCGAAATGTTCGCCCGGACTCCGCGCGAGGTCCTCTCCAAGAACTTCCACGCCGACGTCGACGCCTTCAAGAACCTGCCCGACAAGGAGCTCTACATCTTCGACGGCACGCCCCAGCCCCGGGACATCGGGAGGCAAAACGCCACCGCTGCCCCGGGGGGCTTCCTCGGCGGAAACAGCTCGTACACGTACCACTGGTCGCGGCAGGAGCCTCACGAGGTCCCGGGCGGCTCCGTCAAGGTCCTGGACCCGACCACGTTCCCCATCGCCTCGGGCTTCTCGGCGGCTCTGGTGACGATCCAGCCCGGCGCCATGCGCGAGATGCACTGGCACACCTCCTCCGACGAGTGGGACTACTTCCTGCAGGGCTCGGCCCGGGCCACCGTCTATGCTGCGCCCAGCGCCGGCCGGACCTTTGACTTTGCCGCCGGGGACGTCGGGTACATTCCGCGCGACGACGCGCACTACGTTGAGAACACGGGCACAGAGGACCTCGTCTTCCTCGAGGTGCTGCAGGCCCCCAAGTTTACCGACATCTCCGTCGCCCAGTGGCTTGCCCTCACTCCGAGACAGACCATCAAGGACCACTTGAAGCTTCCGGATTCTTTGCTCGACAACCTACCCAAGGAGAAGACGCTTATCAAGAAGGGCAATCCTGACCTGTTGGCTCTTGCGCATGGTGGAAAGGCATATTGAGCATGCATCGGCGGCACGTATATCGGGAATAAGATTGCAACAGGATGAAAAAAATATCCAACCTCTGATTGATCTAGACTTTGACCACGATTAGCTTCGAGTCAGCTAGCTAGCGAATCGTTGCATTGAAGAAGATGATGATGATGATGATGACTGCCTTTGAAATAAGTATCGTGATTGTAAACAGTCCATGAGACGATTGTCATTGTTCGGCGGGCGAGGACACGCAAAAGAGCGAGGTGACGAACAGTGATTCAAAATTATGCTTGTATTCAAAAGCTAGTCTGATCTGAGACGCTACTCTTGAATTTGAACCTCCCTTCATTCATCGTGTCCCGGTCGTGCGCGACCATGTGGCTCCCAAGTCACCCAGGTCGTCTCGTATCAATCCTGTTTCCCTACCCTCACTGGGTTGCCTGCTGCAAAGGCGACGGGTAGCAGAAGCGTTGGGTCCTTCACCAGGGTATTTTCGGCCAGTCGCTCGCTCGCTCGCTCGCTTCATATTCACATTGACGCCACGCCACGACTTCACGATGCAGCTTTGGCTCAATCAATCCACATCTTGGTCGAACGAAGCAAATTCAGCAGGCTGTTTTAGATCTGGGGAAGAGCAGTGTATCGGAGGTAGGGCTTGATGACTTTGTGGTTGGGGAACAGCTCCTTGGCCTCGGCCTCCTTGACGCTGTTGGCGACGATGACGTCCTGGCCGGGGACCCAGTCAATGGGCGTGGCAATCCTGTGCTTGTCGCCGGCCTGGAGGGAGTCGACGATGCGGAGGACCTCGGCTGCGTTGCGGCCGGTGGAGGCGGGGTAGGAGAGGATGGTGCGGATCGTCTTCTTGGGGTCGATGAAGAAGACGGATCGGATGGTGAGAGGCAGGGCGTTTCTGTCAATGTTGGAAGGGTCCTGGTAGTCGATCCTGTCAAAGGGGGGTCAGTGTCATGTCGGAAAGCTTGGCGATTCCCAGAAGTTGCCGCCGTGGGCAAAAAGGGCGAAACAAAAAAAAAAACTCACATGTCGTACTGGTTGGCCACGACACGGTCTGGGTCAGCAATGATGGGGAACTGGACGTTGCCGCCGGTGACCTCGGCAATGTCCTTGATCCAGCCGGCGTGGCTGTCGGTGGTGTCGGCCGACAAGCCGAGAAGCTTGACACCTCGCTTGGTGAACTCGGGCTCGAGCTTGGCAAAGGCACCCATCTCGGTGGTGCAGACGGGGGTGAAATCCTGGGGGTGGGAGAAGAGGATGGCCCAGCTGCCCTCGATGTACTTGTGGAATTCGATCTTGCCGATGTTGCTGTCGGCAGTGAAGTCGGGGGCCTTGGAGCCGAGACGGAGAGGGCCGGTCATATTTGAATGGCGGGATTGTGGGATTGTGGGATTGTTCGTACGGAGTATGTGTGTATGATGGTTCAAGGAAACAATGAAAAAAGGAAGTGAAGAGGGAAGAGGAAGGCCTCGCTGAGCGTGGCAAGACCTTAAATAAGCAACCTTTTGGCCCCAACCAGGGGAGTTACGCCTGGAGTGGCGCCAGAAGCCAAATACTTGTTGATGTGATGATGGTTTCTCGGGATGCGTGCATTTGGTGGTCCGGTCTCGCTGGCCCCACCCCTCCCTCCATCTGCCCCTCCATCTGCCCCTCCATCATCTTCCCCTCTTGCTTCTGAACTTCTGAATACCTGCAAAAGTGCATTCTCCCACGCACGCTCATCAATTTGCCAGATGGCAAGCTCAATTCGAGACAAGAGTCAATCCATCCGCGATGATAAATCCATCCACATCCGCCTCAGCCAGCCCCAAATGCACGCAACCCGAACCCACACGCAAGAGGACCCTGAAAGCCAGGCCAAGCCAGCCTTCGGACCCAAAAGCGATGGCGTGCTCCCCCAAAAGCCTCATTGGCCCACCTCGCTATTCTGCCATCCGAGCCTCGCTGACGCAATGAGAGCTGCCATAATTTGTAACTTGATCAAGTTGGAGCGAGCACGCAATGTGCCCACTCCGACCTCGAGTGCCGCCTGCTAGTCTTCCTCTCTTGCAGTGATGATCAGTCATCGGAGACTTGTAGACCGTAGCGCAAACAGGGGACACGGTATTTATTCGCCCTATCACAATATCCTAGCTAGCTAGAATGGGCATTCCTAACTTTATTTTTACCTAATCAAAAAAAAACCCATGCAAATGGCAAACCCGCATCTTAACATCCAGAAAGAACCAAGCGACAAACCCCTTTTTTACTTCCCAAAAAATCGACCACGCCAGGAGTCGAACCTGGAATCTCTAGAGAGCTCGGGGGAGACCGAAATCTAGCGCCTTAGCCATTAGGCCACGCGGCCGAGGTATATTCATGTGAAGCGTGCCTTCCAAACCATTACATAAACCACAAGCGGCCTCTGAAAGCGCAGGTATCTGCTTCCAGACTCTACTATTGATGTACTCTTAATTCGATCGACGGATAAGGTTGGCCCTGGGCATGAGAAGACCTGCTCACATGCCCATTAAGCTCACTGCCAGCCTCATTGGCCTTTGCACACCCGCGCCAAGAACCAATCTATGCTGCGAGTGCAATCGGCAAGATACTGAAATACCCGTCAACGTATTCTGCATCCAAGACATGTTTATAAAAACGCCATGTATGCTATGCGCTATCGACGAAAAAAAAAATGCACACCACCCATTACTCAGCCGACAGCTGGGTAAAATGCATCCTTCCCGTCTCTACCTTCCTCCTTCTAGATGTCGGAAGATGGTGGCGCAGCTGTGGCGCGCCATTTGGTTTAGCATCTTACTTGCTATATATTGACTCTCCTCGCTTGAACTCCCTTCGTCGCTCTTTTTTCCTTTGGCGCGTTTCGAGATGATGAGTCGTAGGGATCAGGATCGCTTTCCTCCGTTGCTTGCTCTGCATCTGCATCTGCATCTGCGTCACTCGAATGGCCCAATTCACTCGTATCCAGCTCATCTATGGGAGACGCCACCTCGCCTCGAGCTAGTCCTCCCATTTTCTCAGACCACATTCGCGGACTTGATGATCTGGTCTCATCACGCCTGCCCGAGTTGCGTCGCACGAGGCTAGATTTGCTTTCAGCCTTCGAGAGTGGACGCGAAAAGTTGAACTCTGGAATTGCGTTGAAGTCGCGTGTGGCTGCAATGGTGGCAGCCGCTTTGTGCTGAGGCACATTGATGACACTTTTGCTAGATCTCTTCAGCCGTGGCTTGCGTTGAGATGTGGGAGACCAGATACCGAGTCGGCCGCGAGACAGCAGCTCATTGACTTCCTCAGCAACAGTATCCTCGTCGGTCATGTCCGTGCCTAGGAGTGTACCTCCATCATACAGGGCTTGAACGCTGCCTCCAGAGCGGCGCCTTCTACGTGCTTGGCCGGTGCCAGCAGCCATCGATTGCCCTGCGACGACAGCAGGCGACTGTTGTTGTGATGTGATTGTGGGCGGCACCATGCTGCCGAGGTTCAGGTTCCGAATGCCTCTGCCTAGAGCTCGCAGGTTTCGTTGGCTTTCAGAGAAGACTACGCGAGCACGTAGGCTGTGGACTGCGCGATCCAGGGCAAGCTCGATTGCGCAGCGGTCTCGTATCCGACTGAGCCGCGGCCACGTCGCTCGCTCGCCGGCAATGCAAGAGCGCAACATGAAATCCACGGTGGGATTGCTGAGTAGTTTGGGCAAGTCGTTCGTGGCGATTTCCGGCAAGATGGTGATGTCACCTGAATACTTTTGACTCAAAATGGTTCGACACTTTGTCATGAGATTGGGGAAGATGCCAAGCTCAGCCATGAACTGCAGCCGATGCAGAGCCTCGTCTCGGGCCAAAGTGCTAAGCGTACATGCCCAATCGAAATCATCGGGAAGGGAGGGGGCAGTCTTGGTCTTCTGGGGTCGGCTGTCCTGCGCAAGGACGTCGTCCTTTGATAAGAAGGGAACGACGTGGGGGTTGACCTGGCAAACTATGAAATGGTTGACATTGAACATTTCGGCGAGGCGGGTCATGGGCAAGTCGTTGTCCACGGAGCCGTCAATGAAGCGTTGGGGATTGGGAGTCCAAGGATGATGCTCGCCTGTGGCAGGGTCTTTGACTAGTAGAGGGGAAGACGTGTATACCAAGGGAAGAGAGCAGGAGGCACCAACTGCCGACCATATCATGACGTTTGGAGCAGTGACGTAGTTGAGAAGCCGGGGAAGTTCGTAAATCGATGCTGTAGATACACAGATGTTGAGGATGCGACGAGTTCGATTGTATGCCTCTTGAAACGTCATGTCGCCCATCAACCCTCGCATGACTCTCGTGAGGTTATCAATTTTGGACCAGCTGCCCTCCGTCAGTAGACGCCTAAGGTGTCCCAAGACACCCACATTGCTGTCTTCTTCTTCAAAGACGGAAAGGTCCCCGTACGGGAAATCCTTGATGAGTCCGGGGATCTCTTCGTCTGTCTTGGTACACATGACGGCGCAGACAATGCTTCCTGCGCTGGAACCTGATATAATACGAGGAAGAAGCTGTTGCTCGAACAAGGCCTTCAGCACGCCAATATGCGTCATGCCAAATGTGCCGCCCCCCGAAAGCAACAGGGCGCTGCGACCAAAGCTTTGTCGCGAGTACAACATTGCTTCCAAAAGGTCCTTCACCTCGATGTTGTGGTGTTGGACTGCGCTTTGGGAGACGAGGGCGTCAATGGATTGAATCGCTGAGTCGACGTAGCGCTCAATGAGCTTCTTTGTGCCAACATGGGAATGACGGTACAGGTCTACATTGTCCATACCGCCCAGGTCTCGACTCAATTCTGTTCGAACAAGATGCATCGTAGCCCGAACGTCGCCACTTGCGCGTGCCTCGTCGAGAGCACGCAAGCGATCCTGAATGAACAAAAAGTCATACTCGCCGCCCGCCGTATCGTTCTTCCATCTGTCGTTGCCATCAAGCGCGTCAAGTTCTGATGCAGCGGCGGTCCATTGTTGATATGTTTGGGCCTTTTCAAAAGATGTGTGTATTAGCACAGAATTTCTGCAGACGATGCTCCCAATGCTCCTGTGAAAACTTGACCCACGTTTTTCATCTGATCCAATAGCGCATCTCTCCTCTGCTGCCGTACACGATTGAGTTCGCGCTCTTGGGGAGTCAGCCCGTCCTTCCATGACAGAATGGCATTACTCGCATCTCTGAGTGTCCTCGAGATAGCCTTCCGAATTGTTCGGCCGCTGGATGATTGAGACGAAGGAGCATCGACTTTTCCTTGAGCAGAGGATGCCTCTCTGGGGCCCGTCCCGTGAAGCCCTGCAACCTTGTGCGGCTGAACGAGAAGATCTGACATTTCGATTCTGTTGCCAAGAAAACGGCGGAGGGGATGACACTTGAATTATCGGAAGCGAAGAGTTTCAGTCCATGAAATGTCCCGCGTACGGTGTCCCTTCTTGTCAGGACTCTCGTCTATCAAAGGAGATGCCTCAGAAACTCTCCGGCCGTAATGTCTCTCCCAACTTGTTGCGAAACGTAGGCACCAGTGGGATACTGCGGAGAGAGGGCCGTGTTAATGGGCGAGTGTAATTAGAATTTAGAACCGACTGGACGACAGGAAGCGGTATACAAGGAAATAGGTAGGTAATGTGCGCTCAGGTAAGGAGTATTCAATAGGTCGGGCGTAGTTGGCGTAGTCGGTGTCGTCGAGCGTTGGAAGAAGAGAAGGCCAAGGCCGGGCAAGCAGGCGCGTGATGGAGGATGCAGTCCGACGGAGTCACAGTACACACGCATGTGAAAGAAAAGACCCGGTGACGCAGCTACGCCCACTGTGTTACCGGTCTGCTGACCGTTCTTCCACCCCCCTAAAGCGGCAAGGATGGCGCCAAGCGAGGGAGGAGATTCGCTGGAGGGAGTCCCCCGTGCCTACCTGCCCCTAGTCTAGTCCTGGCGCAAATGGCGCGCTTGGTCTTGGTTGTGAAGCAGCAGATCATTTGTCATCCGTTTTCTCTCTGCCCGGCTGCCGTTACAGCCCGGAGTCTCGGCCAAATCGGTGGACGAGCAGTGCACCATGACGCTGAAAAATAAAGAGGCATCGCCCGCTCCGTAGAGAAGCACGCCTCCAAAACACACAAAGACAAAAGGTCGCTTGGTGAAAAAATAAAAAGCGAGGCTCGTACCAGATTCGAACTGGTGCTTCTGGAATTTCTCGATCAAAATCCAGCGTCCTGACCCCTAGACGAACGAGCCTGTTGTGGGGTATAACAACTTAGTGCTTGTTGGACAAGATATCAATTAATTCACACTATAGCCTGTCCAGTGCGCTCGTCTATCCATGGCTCACCGGTGGCCTCCCTTGCATTGCGTCTACCGTCTACCGATGCCGTGGTTCCAAAAAATGCAAATGCAAACGGATTACTCAGTCCAGCCATGACTATTAAACTCGCTCTCAATAAAGGTGTAGCGACTGCATTCATGAAATCCCCCCTCACATCACCGCAAGACGTCAGCCAACTGGTCCGCCATCGCTGGCATGGCTTGCTTTGAACGAGCACGTATTTGAAGAACCGACGTATATTCATTCCCAGCTTAAGCACACTGACGTGGATTCATTCCTGAGAATGCTAGCAACCAATCAAGCAAAGCAGGCCATTGCCACCATGCTTTCTTCAGAAAACTGGCAAATCCGTGTCTTAGACCTCGCTCGTATACACGGCGCATTGACGTTGCGGTACATATAGACAGCTATTTCCCCCATTCCCTGAAACCCGTCAGCGCGACATCGCAGACAGCATTGCACCTGTGCCACCATGAGATATTTCACTTCCTTCTTTCTGGCTATTCTGGCTGCGGCTGTGACGGCTGCAGCAGTCCAACATGATGCCGAGGTGGGCGGACCCCCCGAGGACACCAACTGCTCTCATTGTCAGCTGCACATGATTGATACCGTGTAGAAATACGTCCATGTAAGGCACTGCGATTGCCTCACGTCAAAAGGGCCCTGCGATTGCGAAACCCCTCACAAAGCTCGACAAGTAAACATTCAGAGTATCAGTGGTGTCGTCTCAAGTCGATGCGCTTCAGGCCGGCTGCCATGCGACGAGGCAGGACCAGAGCCTCAAGTCCATTGCCTCTGTCTCGCGAACGACGTGCAAAGCAGCGAGATGGAGCCCTGTGCGTGCGACACTCACGGTGGCAGCAGTGAAGCCGTGAGGCAGCATGGCGCCGCGAGGAACATTATCCACTGCATGTGTCTGATGGAGGAGTTGGATGGCTCGACGAAGCCTTGTCCGTGCAACACGCCTGCCAACTTTCTCGGGAGGATCGGCGCGATACGAGAGGGTCAGCCGACTTATTATCAGTTCAGAGGGGCATAGGGAAGCCGCAAAACGGGTGAGAGCCGATTGAAATGAAGTGTAACATGTTTTGCTTATGGTCGAGGATGAGCGGGTCGAGCGTCATGACTTTGCCATGCGAGTGAAGGATATCGAGAGCGAGCTGGCGCGGGATGAAGCCGGGCATCGGCATGACCACAGTAAAGCTTCCTTGCATGGCTCAGTGTCCGTTGAGCGACTTGCGTGCAGCAAGTGACTGCGTGTATATTTCGATGACAAAATGCTCGAGCATGTCATAGGTCATTCGCACAACGGGCGTGCCAGCTTGTGCAAAGATTCGGGACTTCTTTTTCGGATACAGTGGCTTGTTGGCGATTTAGCTGACAGAACAGCGTGGTTTATGACATTGCTGAGGGGTTTTTATATACAAGCGCCCAGTGGCTGTCCGTTATTTTTGTAATTGTCCATGTTCAGGTCACTTGCGAAGAAACCGCACCGATTCCGTTGTTCGTGGCCTGCTGTCGCAGGATCAGTTGATGATGGTTCACCCCTTCACTCAAGCAAACGATATCCAGATCTCGCATTGCTGCATGACGCTTCGCAGTGTCCAGGGACTAATGTTCTCGGGTGGTTGCTCCCAAACATGCTGCAAGAGTGTCAGTGTCTGGTGCATGTTACCGAGGCCTATCATCTCAATCATGGCCTGCAACCTCAACGTCAGTGTATGCTGGACGTCTGGGTCCGTTGTGCAACACCCGATTACCATCAGGGGCCAGCAGAGGCTCGTGTTCACGCGCTCCGAAGCTGGCAGTCGGTTCAAGAACGATACCGCCTCCATGACCGCACTGTTCATGAGATGTCCATGCATGGACGTTTGTGCGTTTTGTTGCGGTGTGCCAAAGATGCTCCACAAGTAAAGCAGAGCAGCTTGTTTGAACACCAAGCCCGCAAGTCGACTATTGGGGCTGGCCGTTACGGAAGGGATGAAATCGAGTATTTGCGACTGCAGCAAGCCAAACGCAATCACGTCGTCGGGTGACGTGGACAATCCAGGTTGATCACCTGTCTGTAAGATGCTCTGACCCAGTTGGAATACTTGTGGTATTAACGTCAGTATCTCGAGCCAGCAGCCACAAAGCTGGCCCATGTAATTCTTTGCCAACAAACGTCTCCCGGCGTCTTCGATGGCAGGGCTGGGAGCGGTCTGCGCAGTTCCCCTTGGGTCCTTCGATATCATGCTTGAAGCTACCATGTGCATGTAGTACTCGACTAGAAACTCTGGTAGATCATCCGAGACATTGGGTCCATGTCCACTGAGCAAGCTTGTCAACAGAGACTTTGATGCCGCGAGATGGTCGAAAATTGTGCCGTTTACATCTCCTCTCGCTACCTGAAATATGTATCATGTGTTATTTTTTATTTTTTTTATTTCTTTTTCGTTTTCCGGCATTTATAACAAAAGTTCGATATACATCATCAGCTTGGAGACCCACCTCTGTAAGACATAGGATGAGGCTGCCAACAGTGACAACCAGATTCTTGTCCTCTTTGCCCGCGACGTATTCCCCGACTAGATTTCCGAACATTCTCAACGAGTCCGAGTAGTATCTTGTTGCGACCTCGCCACCAGAAGTGCATTCCCTTGAAGCGTGTCGATGGACAGCACTCTGTGCAAGAATCAGGTGCAGAACGAGCGGTTCGGAAAAGGCTAGGGGAATCAGCTTGGCCACGAACGGATTGATGTCGGTAGAACCGTTTCCCATGCTGTTGGCGGTCCGAGACAGATAGTAGCTTAGAAGCTCGAAGGAATCGTGGCCATGGGAAGGTGGGAGGCTCATATTCATGGGGATGTTCTCATGCAGGTAAATGTTGTCTCCGCCGAGGCCTTCTCTTCCAGAAACGAATGCGACTTCTGAGACACTGGGCCCGTCTGGCGGATGCTGTGAGTTCGAGTTGCTTCCCAGTGTCAGGTTTGCGAAAGGCGCAAAGGATGGCGAAGGCGTTGCGGGCGGTGGTGGATTCTCCAAGTCACTTTGCACCTCATCATGATTTTCATGCCCAGGCCCAGATCCGAACGATGCGTCAGACGATGCAGTCGAGTGGCGCCGGAGATGTGGGCTTTCAGCATTCCGAAACGAACAAGCATCAGGCAAAGTCCCCTCGAGCGGAGAAGTCACACTTTGCGACTGCTGCGAGTGAGGGCTTACTGGAGATTGCGCATCGAGCTGGCCGGCTGACGGGTGGAGGGGAGAAGCCGATGTCGTGGTTGTGGTACGACGATCCGACGATTTTGATTGATGCTGCGCCAGCGTATCAGCCGGCCACGTGCATCCCAACTTGTTGCGCTTGCATCCGATGCAGATGGGCTTTTCCTCACTGCACTTCTTCTTCCGCCGTCGACATGTGAAGCAGCCGGTTCTGCTGCGGATGATGGGCACCGCCCTCATCGTAATACGCAGCGCATTCGCGATGACTGTCTGATTGCCGTTGCGATGAGTCGACCGTCTCGGAACAGATGATGTAGTGACGTTGTGCGATACAGCAAATTTGTGAAATAAAGGGCAAACCCGAGTTGATGTTTCTCCACGTTTGAGCGCCCCATTCAGCCTTCACGATAAGTGCTTTTTGCTGGATAGCCCGTAAAGCCCTGTATAATATAGGGCACCTAGTGCATACAACATCCACTGTGACTGTACATGCTAGGGCGCTGACTCGCTGCCTCGCTGCGTCCTGCCTCTGCCTCGCTAATACTGACTACTTTCCGCCAGTCCGTTTCTTTTTCAGCAAGTCACTTGACGTTTCGGACAACTCTCCGACACCATTCATTCATAGGAAAGCCTTCACAGCTCGGGCAGGCAATTGAATGAATTCAGGAAGCATTCTCGCGCTTTGATCAAACCGTCCCCGTCACTGTCACTGTCACTGTCACCCGGGAAAATGCATCTACACGTTTCGGCACTGAGACACTATCGCACCCATAATTATGTTTGATTGCTTCCAATTGTCGTAACTATCTCTTTGTAGCTACTCGGTCTAACTGAGAACAGCGGGAGCAGCGGCGGGAGCAACACAATCTGAAAAAAAAAAGAAGGGTGGAGGATTTGTGGAGGAGCAATTTCCTGCCCCAGGTGGACTTGTCTACCTCCCCCCCAACTTGGGTGCTTCACAGCGGCCTTAGTTCTTCTTGTCGGAGTTTCTGGCGGTGGACAGGGCCTTTCCGTTGTCCTTCAGCTGCTTCTTCTTGTCCTCGGGGAGACCCTGACGGACGGACCTGAACTTCTTGAAGGCCTCCTCCTCCTTCGTCTTGAGCTCCTGGGGGATGGACTCCTCGACGGCTTTCGCAGACGCCTTGAGGTTCTTGCGGGCCTCCTGCTCCTTCGTCTTGAGCTCCTGGGGGATGGCGGCCTCGGAGGCCTTGGAAGCTTCCCTCAAGTTCTTGCGGGCGTCCTTCTCCTTGGTCTTGAGGTCCTGGGGGATGGCGTCGTTGGCTGCCTTGCGGGCCTCGCGCATGTTCTTCCTGGCTTCGTCCTCCTTTGTCTTCAATTCCTGGGGGATGGCGTCCTCGGCGGCCTTGCCGGCGGCCGCCATTTCTTCCCGGGCCTGCTCGAGCTCGGGGGAGATGGCCTTCCTCTCCTCCTTGAGCTTCTGGACCTCGGGGGTGTCGGGCGCCTTCTGCTTCTGACGACGGTCCAGGTCCATCAAGGGCGTGGCACGGCTGAGAATGTCGCCCTCGGCAACAAGGTCGACTCCTCGGCGGTCGCTGGGAATAGTAGCTGCCAGAGCGGTTGCGCTCACTGGTGAAATTGGCGTGTTAACAGGTGCATTCGGGAGTGTGGGGGTTGTTTGGGGAGTTTGTTCAAGAACTTACGAGCAAGAAGAGCCAAGTTGTTGATGCGAACCATTTTGATTGATTTGGATGGGGGGGATTGCTGAGTTTTGTTGTTGTTGGAAGTGTGAATTAAGAGGTATTAGATTGTAAGATATAGGCCAGCTATACTTGATTGATGTGTTAGTGCTTGGGTGAGGGGAAAGAGGACGGATTATGTTGTTTTGTGTTGATGTGTTGAAAGCAGAGGTTGAATGAAGCGGGATGGAGAGAGTATTTGTATGCCATTGAGGTCGACGACTTTCTCTGGGGCATCATGCCATCCGACGGCGAATCGTCTTGAGTCAAAGCCTGGTTGTCGTGGTGTTTTAGACGACGAGATGTCGTTACAAGGTTGGTATCATGATGGAGCCCCGCCCTCGCGTGATTGGGCCAGGCCGGCGCGTCCGATTCGAGGGCAAGATGGCTCGCGAAAATTGAAACCGTCGTCAATTCATGCCGCATTTTCGCAGACGTCTCATGTGTGGTGATACGACCGGACGACCGAGTGAAAGAGATGCGAGCATTGGGCTGGGCCATTGGGGGCGAATTGTGGATCATGTGACAGACAAGCCCTTTTTTGCCTCGCCGGGATTCGAGTCGTGCTTTTCCTTTTCCTCACCTTGACGGAGTCGACGACAACGTCCCGTTTCACCCTCGATGCTGGCCCCGGCCCTTTTGCTTGGAACGTCGTGGTTTCCAAAGCCATCTCTTCAGCTCAATTCCAAGCCGCATGCATGCCCCTCCCCGCACGGGAAAAATGGAAATAGTCGGGGAATGGGGCATCGCTCTGTCTTGCAACACGTTTGAACCTTGCCGTCATGATTGCCACGGGCGGCGTCGGAACCCCAACATCGAAGGACCAAGACCTCCCGAGCCGCTCGCTCCGAGTCAGGAACGGCTTGGGGTCTTCTCGCGCCCAAGATGACTCCATCCCGCGTCGGCGTCACCGACTTGTGCCGTGCGCCGCGTCGGACACGGCTAACCATGATCAAATGAGTTTATAAGGGTGGCTTTTACTGAAACAACGGATGGGAGGGCGTATCGTATCGGACACTGGAAGACTTTCCATGACATTTACTCGGGTAGGTACGTCACATTGCCAGATGACGGTTGGCCTCGTTCACCGATTGCAAAAAGTCATCAGAAAAGGAAAACACTGAGCGGAATAATCAGGTACATCGAGCAAGAGTATTACTAGGTAGGTCCCAGGGCCCGCGCTCCTCCATAATTTTTAGTCCCCAAGATCGACCCCGGGTCTCCCATTCGTGGCCTTCCTCAGCATGCATTTGCATCACGGTCCCATCAATCAACCGTTGACAACGGTACCACCATTGCAGTGTATCGTCTGACCACTTACGCAAGAGCTGTCCGCCGAAGCGAGAAACACAACGCACGACGCGATTTCCGACGGCTGCGCCGGTCGTCCCATTGGGCTCGTGAACTGCCTTTGCGCCTCGTCGTTCATGGTAGCTGGGATGAGGGGAGTCCAAACTAGGTAGGAGCGGAAGAATGCATCGTTAGCTTGACTATTACTGTCACTCTGGTCGCATCACGGGGACAAACTCGCCTGGCCCTGGCGCGACAGCATTGACCCTGATCCCCTTCGAGATGTATTGATTGCTCAGGCCTCGCGTGAAGGAAACGATGGCACCTTTGGACGAGGTATAGTCAAGCAGATCCGGTCGACCAATGTATGCGTTGATGGACGCATTGTTAATGATGACGGACCCGCGTTGCATGTGACGCAGGGCATACTTGGCCATGTAAAAGTAAGCATGCATGTTGATATCAAACGTATGCACCCATTGGTCTTCTGACAAGTCTGCGATATCTTCCACCATCATCTGGTCTGCAGCCTTGTTTAGCTCGTGGCATGTTACAGTGTGCGCGTGCGTGTGTCTGAACCTACATGCGGCATTGTTGAACAATATGTCGATGCCCTTCATCTTTTCAATCGCAAAATCAACCACCCTCTGGCAGTTTTCCCTCTTTACTAAATCAGCAGAAACGAGATGGCAAGCACCACCTGCTTTCTCGACCTGCTTTTTAGTGTCCCGCGCGTCGCCCTCTTCCTCGGGAAGATGGGCGATGGTTACGACGGCGCCCTCTTTGGCAAACAACACCGCTGTAGCTGCCCCAATGCCACTATCGCCGCCGGTGATTAGTGCTCGTTTGCCCTTGAGCTTGTTCGCGGCCAAGTAGCTGTGAGCCTCTCCCCGTCCGTCGGGCAGTTCACCTCTGACAGGCTTGGGGGAAGGCATGTCACGGTCAGTCCCTGGGAAAGACTGCTTCGAGACGGGAATGTCCTGCTCTTTTTGTGAAGCGGCGTATTAGATGTGAAGTTCGGGGGTATAGATTCCAGGTGGGAATTGATTCATAGCTCTACCATTGTTAAATTGCGCCGCCATCTTGACTTTCAGTCCGGTCTCGTAGCACAGAATGAATGGCCTTCACGCGTATGTTTTGCAGGTATCGGAGGAGCGTGCGTGAAAGAAACAGAAAGGAAAGAATAACTGGCACAAATTTGGAGTAAACAAGTTGTTTCCATGTCTTGGAGCGGGCGGGGGTGATGGATCTATGGGACTCTATGACGTAGCATTTACATAGAGAACTCAGAATATCATCACGGGTGGTGTCATATGTTAGGAAACAACTCATGACGTCAACTCGTAGGCATGAGTACCCACTGGTGAAGGAAATCGATGGTGGTAGGATGTCTATGCAGCGAAAAAAAATAAAAAATTACCAATTTACTTGCTATATTGCTGTCTCGGAAAAGGAACACCTCCATTTGGTCGACTTCCTAATTGGACCAATGACGCTCTTAGTTTTCGTGACCCCATGGATCGGACTCGGGAGATTTCTCATGTGCGCAGTGGTTGGACATGGCACACAAAACAGTTTCCGATGATACAACTTCATGAAGCGCGGTCCAATGTGAAGCTGCCTACATCAACACTGCCCCCAAGCGACTGCGTTGCAAAGTTGAATATACCATAACGATAACCCAGGTAGAAATCCCAATTCGTCTTCATGGTGAAAGGCCTGCCGATGTCGAGGAAGTCGTCTCCATCGGTGGAGTAGGAGAACTCAACAGTATGTGGCCCATTTGGCGCAACATTCGCGGTAGCACGCAGCCAAATGCTCTGCTCTTCCATGCGAGGAATGGCAGCCGAAGTCTGTAGCGAGCCAGTTGCCGTCGTAGACCATTGATTGTTGCTCTTGGCCCGGGTCAGGGCACAGCCTGTCCACACGCTGACAGAAACCTTGCCATCTTTGTTGATGACGCCGACCCACGCCGAGAGGTCCCTCAACAAGACCAAGCCTGCGCGATCTCCCGCCTTCATGGACTTGTAGGATAGTTTGATTGTCGCGCGGCTCTTTGGGCCCAATATGCGATGAGTGAGAGTATTCTGCGCTTGGTACAGGTCCTTTGTTACACTTGTCGTTCGCAGTGTCAATCCGGTGCCGTTGCCGTTGCCGAGGCTGAATGCTGATATCACTGGGTTGTGGTTCCATTCCCATTTGTGACCTAGAATCGGGCCGTCGAAGTCATCTTGATAATACGCGGGCTGTACGGCGGCAGATCGCATGGGCGGTGTCATGGGCGAGGGCCACTCGTTCGAATTGCGCAGTTGAGGGAAACCCTGGCTGTTGAAGGTGATTGGAGCGATGACGGGCACGCGGCCGCCGGGATGCGAGTTGCAAAAAGCCATGTAGTACCAGTTCCCCTGCGGATCATCGACAATGCCTCCTGGTGAGAAGTTTGTTCAGTCATCATTGTATTAGCATGCGGCAACTTTGTAGCCCGACGTACCCTGCTGAGGTGATCCCGCGCCGGGAACAGGACATCTTGGTCCATTGGCCAGTGTAGCCGACCGGTAGGGGCCGTATACATTCTTGGACTGCATCACGTACTCAATAGACGTTTTAGGGTCGACGTTAAGGATGTAGTAGGTGCCCTTGATCTTGTACATTCTGCTACCCTCAGCCTTCCCGCTGTGCGTATGCACCGGTCGACTGCCCACCAGGGACTTCAGATCCTTTGAGAGCTTGGCGACTAGGATCTTCTTGGCACCGTACGCCACATATGGTGTGCTATCGTCATCATCGTCGAACAAGAGACCGCAGTCGTAGAAACAATGGTTGGAAAACTCGGCCCATTTCGTCCAGGGCCCTTCGGCCGAAGACGCCGTGTAGATGTAGGAGCGGCTGTATTCGACGCAACCGACCCAGAACCATGTCCCATCGCTTGGGCGTCGACGCACGGAAGAGGCAAAAACTCCCTCGACGTATGCACTCTGCCCGCCCTCGAGAGAGTACTTGGGTCCCCAGTCCAGATCTGGAACAGAATGGCCTACGTACTCCCAGCTAAGAACTCCGATTAGCCAACAAATCCATCCTGCCCGATGCAATTTTTAAAACATACTTGATGAGATCCTTGCTATGGAGCAGAGGTGCCTGGCATGAAAGTCAGCGACTTGGATGATACCATCATATAAACTACTCGGATTGTCTGTCATATTACACCGGGTGAATAATGCATGGTCGACGCCGAGAAGTAAAAGTCATTCCCCACGCGGAACACATCCAGGTCTGGGAGATCCTCCCACAATACGGGCTGAGAAGAAGAAAGAACAGAGGCGAGCGCCGACGCGGCCAAGGCCAGGAAAAGCAGTGTCCCCCCAAGCATGTTGGGCCGTTCAATAAGGCGCAGACGTGGGGATGATTGCGCCTGGGTTTTGTTGCGCCGTGCAACCAAGGTCCGTGAGAGTAGTCGTGCTTCCCGATGACTTGCAAAGCAGCATGGATCTTGCTCTCATATGTATATTTTTTATATTCCACCACTTGTACGGAGTATGTAAGCGCGGGTATATCCGTACTAATAAGCTACCAGGTACGGAGTATTGTTCCTGAAATCTCGGCTAAACCCTTATACGAACGTTTGACGAACCGGATGCTGAAGGATTGCGGGTCGAACAAGCCAGAAGACGTACATTGTGATGCCTTGAAACGACAACTTGGTCGCCTGTAGCCTGCTTTAGTTAGTTGTTGCATGTCAATACAATCTCACTCAGCCACAACAATGCGCTCAAGTATGGCCGGGTATTTTCGGATACTACCATACTATCACACTTGACGTATTCGATTTGTGACTGTCGAATATTCGAAAA
Organism: Epichloe hybrida; assembly: GCA_019022495.1. Taxonomy (NCBI): domain Eukaryota; kingdom Fungi; phylum Ascomycota; class Sordariomycetes; order Hypocreales; family Clavicipitaceae; genus Epichloe; species Epichloe hybrida. The sequence continues at coordinate 1,438,341 of JAFEKR010000013.1, forward strand.
AAAAAAAAGTTGGATCTGGAATGGCGGGTTCGATAGCAAACTCTCCACCAACGGGCTTGGGAGGTGGTAATAGTAGATGCTCTGCAAGCCGCGCAGCGTCTTTCACAGCGGCACACACTGTTTCTGTGAGCATTAAAGATCTGCTATGGCGCAACCCGAGTTTACGACTGGGGATCCAGCAAATGTTCCAGCAAATAATCGTAGAGGACGAGTGTCTAGATATTTTGGCTACCAGCTGAGCCCGCCATGAAGGCCACCATGGCAACATGTGAAACATCCCCAAGTATTTGTCTTCCGTAAAGCTCGGGCCTTCTTTCAATTAGGAGGAGGGTGTCGCTGGACCGAATTATTCCCAAAGCAGGCTCCAAGATTTACTATTTTGATGAAGAACGTTAGGCAATGTGATGATGTTTGTGGACTCCACAATCGGAATATGAAATTACATCTATACTCACCAAAGGACCCCAAAGGGCTGGACCGACCGCAAAGCTGAGGACGAAAAGTGAAACGTCAATGATAAAGACCTCAGAGCTGATGTCAAACTCGTGGGCGGTTTCTCTAGCAGATACCGAATACGCTGATGATGTGAATCACCTTGTTATACAAAATCCAACTCGATCTGAGCCGTGGCCAGCTGTAATACAGCTGGTCGATCAGTCGGGCGGAAACACACTTGATTGGCTTATTATTGGTAGCTCCTTACAGCTCCTTCTCATCAGCTCGCCAAACAGCTGTCGAGTGGGTCAGCGTGGCTTCCCGTCGGCCCATGTCGCACTAGCCAGGGACCTTAAAAATAACCCGGGATGGGCAGCCAATGGGAAGCCGAGTGCTTGTCGGACGGACGGCGCCATGATTGGCCAAATGATATCCACTCCCACTCAGATCTCTTCCTGAACGCGAGCAGTTCTTCTGACAATGACCATCCAGCACCAAAGTCCTTCAGGTAATCAATCCTTCGCTAGTTGTATCGACGCCCTGTACGCCGGATACGATTCGCCGAGCTCTCTACCCATGGCATACCGTTGCGTACCTTGGTCGGTAAACACGATGCCGATCCTTCCTTTGCTTCCGCGAAAACTTCGAGCAGGCTTAAATTTTGGCAACCGAAGTGTTTGAACGACCGTGCCATTTCCATCAGTGGTATGGACTGGATGCGCTGCCGTCCATGAGAACCGACTTCTGCGTTGGCCAATCGTGTAGGCCAGACTGTTCAAGATGGCTTTATTTTCCAACTCCAACGACGACGCATGCTGATCCAAGAAGTCTGCGAGATTTGAAACAATCCTTTGGCAGGCTTGTTTGTCTCCTCCGCTGAGAACGGACGCTTGGGGGGTCAATGAAGTAAATCGAGAGGTTGCAAGAGGCTCCTTCCCGCGCATTTAATCCGATTCCACGAGGTAGCTTCTTCTACGATAAGATGTGCATTTGTCCCTCCGTATCCAAAGTTGTTGATCGAGGCTCGTCTGACTGGGCTCGATGGCCATGTCTCCAATCTCCTGACCAGCTTGAGACTCCATTCGTCCAGAACGAGTTTTGAATTTGACATCTCAAAATTGATCGACGATGGGATCGTGGCTCTTTCTAGAGCAAGGACGGTTTTGATAATGCCCGTCAGTCCACTTGCAGTTCCCGTATGGCCAAGATTCGTGTTGACAGGCCCGATGAGCAGTGGGTCGCGGTCAGCCGCAATGACGGTTGTCATGGCCCTTGTATTGACGGTGTCTCCAGCTTGGATGCCCGTTCCATGTGCCTTGAAATACTGCGTGTCTCGTGGATCCAGGCCGGCTTTTCGATAGCAGCCCCTGGTCAAGGCTTGCTGCGCCTCTAGACTTGGAGCTGCGATGGTCTCGGCTCTGTCGTCTTCGATCAAGAAGAAACTCGCGAATCACGGCTTGAATGGCGTCTCTGTCATTCAACGCGTCCCGCAGTCGCTTGATGACAATTGTGGCAACACCTTTGCCGCGCCCGTACCCGTTCGTCCGAAATTTGAATGCATACGACTGACCATCGCCGGAGAGAAACCTGGTCAGGCTGTAAGCATTTTTTCCGAGAAACTGAGCGCGTCAAGTGCCGCACGCGTCCTAGACGTACCCTGAAGATGCCAAGGCCTTGAACATGTCTGGGTTGAGAGTGAGATTGGCACCACCCACGATTGCTATGTCCGCTTCTCCTGTTCTCAAACTCTGGATACCTTGATGCATTGCGAATGTGCCAGAAGAGCAAGCTGTTTCAATAGTAATGCTTGCACCCCGGAAGTCAAAAAAGTGTGAGATGCGATTCGACACCATTGGCACGCCAGTACTAGTCGCCATTAATACCCTTCGAGGGCGGCTTCGGTAATACGTGAAGCTGTCAGAGGACCCAAGAGAGGCTTACGCTGTATCTAGTTGGCCACCGAAGCCGCCCTGGGGAGATTGTCGGCGTCACGGAGTAGGCCATCTCTATAATCATGCACAAAGACCCCCGTAAATACTGAAGTGTTTGATCCCGTGATTTGGGCCATTGGCAAAGCCGAAAACTGAAATAGGAATAGGTTTATCCCCCAAAATAACCGTTCTCTAGCTGCAGTCGATACTGAGGGTCAAGCGACTAGAAAAAGCAAAAAGAAGAAAATGATAAAAAGGGTCCTCGTAAGTAGGAGAGGGCCAAATAATTCACGGGCGTGCTTACCGACGCTGCTTACCGCGTCAAACAGAATGACGTCCTCTTGCAAAAAGTGTGCTCCTTTGACGTGAGTCTGCCCGATGTATAAGCTGGGTTCTGCTTTCACAGGACTGCAAAGGCAAAGGGGGTCTCACGGTATCAAGTTTCTCATTATTTGGGTGGTATGTCCCTTTGGCTCGGAATCTAGAAGCTGGGAATGGCGTCCAGCCGCTGCGTCCTTGGGGAATTATGCTCCAGAGGTTTTCAGTATTGGTTGCCTCTCCTGCGAACCTGGAACTCATGCCAACAATGGCTATCGGCTCCGAAACCCAGGCCTTCTCGGTTGACTCGCCGAGGCCACCCATCACGTCTTCTCCAGCTGTCGATGATATCCTCAAGAAATGAGTAGCTTGAGTTATTGGTAGCGAGATGTGGTAAGTGCGAGCCGATCTCTCGAGCCTATGTTCACGAGCCTTTGAGCTAGGGTTGGCGCAACGGACGGAAGCACTAAGCTGACTGCGAGATGACTGCCATGTATACCCTGAGGTGATACGGGCTTATTTCGACTCCTGAACTACAGCTGGCGGAGCCCGGAGTTTTGTCAAATTGTCTACATCGTGTCGCGACGCGCTGACAACTTGCATGACAGGCAACGGAGCTCTCAGCATTGATGTTATTAAAAAGAGTCTGACCGACGCACTGAAACTCCGGTGTCAATGTGTTCCACAACCCAGTAGTGCCCCGAGGCTAGTCACAACGGACGAATGTAGTGCTCATTCAACGTCCGGGATCCTGTATACTGAAGCATTGTGTCGCTCCGTTGAAAATGTTAGTCCGGATATGTGCGGACTTCCTCGCCGCTGTGCTACCTGCTGGAGCAACTGGGAGCTTTCCCTCAAAAGCGCATCACAGCATTCCATGTCTCTTACCCTCCAAAACTGCATCGTTGAGAGTGTATCTTGTGGCACACAGACTCATCACATTCAAAAATGCCTCATCTATGGTGTCACGTTTAGACCATGGCGACTCATAGGACTCTTCTCGTTCTCGGGCCCGGAGTCATGTCTCTTGATGAGCCGTATTCCAGCCGCATCATCAGATTCGCAAAGCAAGATGGTGCCAGTCAATGGGATGTTCAAGACATCGAGGAAATGATCATGTCTGGGCTTCACTACGTAAAGCCATCCCAAAGTTGCAGCTGACTCCGGCGCTAACCCATGTAAAGCAGCTGGTCGAATGGCTTCGATTGGCGCTGTTGCCGTCAAATCTGAGCGTTGCCGCCCTCTCTAACGCCATTTTTGGACCGCTAGTCGTCACAGCACAGCTTGTTGAGTATCTACAATATCTGTACTCATTGGCAGCGTCGGGTCTCGAGGACGGGAAGGCCTTTTTCGTCTCATCTCGTCTCTATGCAAAGACGGTTGGCTGCTGTCTCGGTGTGTTCAGCTCAATCGTAGTATCGTCAAGCGCCACGTGGACGCAGTTTTCTCATCATGCCTCGGCCGCGATTCGCACGATATTTGTGCTCGGGGCACTATATAAGATGCGGGGGATAGCACCGGACCCTCAAAATCGTTGATAGCATCTCGGAAAGGAGGTCAATCATCTTCTCTGCAAGAAACGCTGGCCAGATTTCCAGAGGCGAGTGCTGATTGTGATGAGATTAAACGTCAAGATGTTTGCCGTCCTAACCGTTTGCTACATAGGTATATGCTTGCTTCTGTGCTATAAGATGATAACCGAGCTGCTATTACGACATCTTCTCGCGGCATGACTGAGCTCAAAGACGGCCTGCAAAGGGCCGGAATGGCAACAAATGGGGTCGAGTTTCATGGACGCTTCCATGCTGACGGTCTTTATGGGAAGGACCTAGGAGAATTCTTTCGATACTGCCAAGCGTCACCTGCATTTCAACTACCAGACTCTTCTATCCTCGTGTTTCCCACACGTCATTGCCGAGGATGATGTCGCAGTGTTTGGCATGTCGTGCAGCGTAGCTGGGGCGGAGGACCTGCAGAAGTGTTGGGAAATTATTTTACGCGGTCAATCACAGCATCGCGAATTGTTGCCTAACTATCGATTCACTATGGAGACAGTTTTACGACCTTAAGAAAACGGCCATGAGCAGAAGAAATGGCATGGCAACTTCATCAATACCACGATGCGTTCGATCACAAGTTCCTCGGGAAGTCTCCTCGCGAGGGTCTTCACATGGACCCCCAACAACGATTGATCCTGCAGATGGCGTACCAAGCTGTCTCTCAGTCAGGTTATTACTACTGGAAAAGACCGGATGTCCGTATTGGGTGCTATATAGGTGTCGTTAACAACGATTATGAGAACAACATCTCCCGAACTGCCCGACGGCCTTCTCGGAAACAGGCTGCTTTGAGAGGCTATATTGCGGGCAAAGTCAGCCACTTCTTTGGCTGGACTGGTCCAGATATGACGGTCGACACTGCATGCTCTGCATCAACAGTTGCCATTGGCCTGGCCTGCCGCGCCATCTTGAACGGCGACTGCACGGCTGCTTTAGCCGGCGGGACAAATATTTACAGCACGCCCATGTTCTTCCAGAATCTTGCTGCAGAGTCTCTCCTCCGTCCAACGGGGCAGTGTAAGCCGTTCGACGCAGAGGCTGATGATTATTGTCGCGGACAAGCCATCGGTGCTGTTTTTCTCAAGAAGCTATCCAAGGCCGTCGACGACGGGGACCAAGTCTTGGGCGTGAACAAGGCGACTTTTATCAACCACAACTTGAATATTACCCCGATATTTGTTCCCAAATCATCATCGATCACGGAGGTCTTTCGGGCGGCAGTGCTGAAGTCAGGTCTGGACCCTAAAGATGTGTCGGTCGTGGAGGCACATGGGAAGGGCACCTCTGTAGGGGACCCGACAGAGTAGGACAGCATTCGCCTACGATGATGCGTGCAGGTCGATTAGAGCAGCAAGCATCTACCCCGAGATAATCCAGCGCGATGACATTGACTCATCCTCCTCAGTATTGCAGCCGTTTCTCTTCGCCATGCAGTGTTCATGGGCCATGAGCTGGCTTGACTGTGGCGTTGAAGAGACAGCTCTCGTCGGCCACTCGTTTGGCGAGCTCACTGCGCTTTGTGTTTCCGGTTTCCGGCACGGTGGGCTTGGAAAGTGCGTTGAGAATGATACACGGGAGATCAAAGATAACCCGCGACAGTCGGGTTATCGCTGCCACGTCCCGCCCGTGAGCGATGACGTTGTGAAGAAGTATCTGCAAGTCTGGCACAGAAGTGGATCCTTGCGCTGAAGAGAGACAGACAGACATATTTTGATGCAAGATCGTGTGCGATTATAACCTCGAGACACCCCTGACGGCTCGGGCCGTGGATGCCGTGAAACGTTGGCAAACGTGCTTCATGAATCATGACCCCTCAATCGTAAATATCCGTCTGGATCATGTACTACCTCGCAGAAAAGGCGGATCGATTCACTTCCATGTGAGACAGCAGCGGAGCCTACGTTATGACATGTTGCAATAGCGAGCCTTGTGCAGCTGCAGGTCTCGGTGCCAATGGAGGGCACTTGGAGATGCGGATGGACAGTACCGAGCACGGAGTATAAGACCGGACAATACGGCCGTGGACAGAACCATGGCATGTGGACATTTTGAGCGCAGAAGCCGCTGCCGAGTCCGTTGAAACCGATGGTGAATACAGCGCGCACGAGACAGCAGCCTGGCCTGGCATGCGAGGAATGTCGCAGGCGGAAAGCTCGATGCGATCGGGTCCGTCCCCAGTGTGGCATATGTGCCGAAGCTGGCGTCGATTGTGTCGTCGTCGACAAGAGATCACGGAGAGGCCCCAGGAAGGGACAATTGAAAGACCTCCGTTCCAGAGTCGGTGAGTTTGAAGCTCGACCAGAGTCTGGTGTTTCTTCTGCGTGCTTGCTCCTTACTTGCTGCGTGCTTGCTACTTACTTGCTGACTATTCGCACACGCAGCAATGTTGGAGCGACGCCTCGTCAACCAGAACTGGGTGTCCAAGGACGACGAAGACGGCCGTCATGTTGCGCGCACAGGAATCACGCCAGAGGCAGAGACAGAGGCAGATGCAGAGGTAGAGGCAGAAGCAGAGGTAGAGGGGGTTTCTTTCAACGAGCTACATCTGCATCCGTATTCGGTCATGGACAGGTTTACGCATGCCTCAGATGATGCCGCCATGTCGGAGTTTTACAGAGAATGGCATTTCCATGGCATGTTCTCGTCACCGGATGCATTGGATGCATTCACGGCGAGCAGCAACGTGCCATTCGGCCCCATCACGCCGCCATCGCCCCCAAGAACGTGCCTGGGCGACGGAGAAGTGAACATGCTGAACATGCTGAACATGTCTGATGTTATGCGAGCTGAGCTGTAAGTCCAACTTCCTCCTCCCCTCTCATTCCCCTTTTCTCGACGGACTGAGGCCCGGGAGAGAGCTGACCCAGTCACCCAACAAACCATGCATGCGTTGGCCTTTCCAGTGACTTGCTCTACTTTGAGAGAGTCCACCACATCTTCCCCATGATACACAAGCAACGCTATCTGGCGTGGGCCGGCGAACATCATCCCTCCCCGGCCAGGGCGTGCTTGCGCTTGGCAATGCGAACCGTTGCCGCAGCGGCGTCGGCGCAGTTCGGCGCAGTGAGCGACGCCTTGTACGCCGTGACGCGGCACATGCTGGACGACGAGGAGCATTGGCAGGGCGAGGACGGCCTGCCATGGATCACCACTGGTATCGGTGGTCAGACTCGGCAGGAAGGCGTCGAACTCGAGCGAATCCAGGCCTGGCTGCTGCTGGCTCACTACGGATTCATGCGCAAGCCGGAACTGCAGGCGCTCATTACGACCGACCGAGCACTGCGGCTGCTGCAGCTTTCCCGCTTATTCGAACTGGACATGGATGAGAGCAGCAGCAGCAGCAGCAGCAGCAAGGATCCAGCTGCTGCCCTGGTGGTGGCGCCGTCTCAGGGGGGGTGGATTGAACGCGAGGAGAAGAGGCGGACCATGTGGACTGCCTTTGTACTGGATCGACTGTCCAGCATGCTCAACAATCGGTCGTTGGTGCTTCACGAAGAAATAGTGAGTCTTGACAAAGAGGTTGCCATGTTTCCACACACTTGTCACGGTGACTTGTGTGTGTACAAACACCCACCCTTGATCAGGGGGGCCCAACTGACGCTCCGTCTGTTGACCAACTTTAGATTCGCACACGTCTCCCGATGGCGGAGTCGGATTTCCAGAATGCGCGGGAACCCTCTTCTCGCATGGGCTTCCTGCCCGAGACCATGGGAAGCCGCGGCTCAGCGTCATCGTCGGCGCCACCGTCCTCCTTCACCGAATGTGTCATGTTGGCGAACCTCATCGGCCGCTGCGTGGCGCATCGACGGCTCGCCCAGTCCACCACGACGCCCTTCTCCGATGCCGAGCCCGGGTCGGGAGATTTCTGGGCGCGCCACGAATGGCTCGCGGCCACGGTCGCGGCGGCAATGGAGAGACGGCTCTGCGCCGACGCCCGGGGACAAGACGACTCGCCGAGGTGCTGCGATGCGGCGCCGTGGTTCAATCGTGTCCTGGCGTACAGCGCGTCGGTATCGTTGAGCGAGACGGCCGCGGCAAACCCTTGGCTCACGCTCGAAGGTCATTTGATGGCCGTGTCGTACAGGCAGATGGCGTACGATGCTGCCTCGGAGGTTGTGCTCCTGGTCAAGACTGCACCCCGGTTTGCCTTGTTCAAGGTATGCCCTCTATTCCCCTTCCTTGGTCATGATTTGATGGCTCATGAGTCATGGAGTCATTGGGAGGGAGTCGGTGCCAAACTTGTTTGTGGATTGACATGGCGTTGTAGATGCACCCATTGGTGCCGAATGTGCTATCGCTCGTCGCCAACTTCCTCGGAGGGGGGCAGGACCGCGTCTGTCCGTTGGTTGACACGTTGAGGCGTCTGAGCGAGATTAATAACCTGGCGAGAGATTTGCTGTTGAAGTTACAAGTAGACGGGAATTAGGGTAACAAGCTGGCTGGCTGGCCGGCCGGCCCTGAGTTGGCACGCAACGCCCGAGTCTCAAGAGAGGTAATTACATTCATTCACCACGTCAAGGTCAAGATCTGTAGCCTACCGGGCAGCGCTGGGCAGCACCGGTCTTGTTGGACACTGTGTAAGAGATAGTATTAGCTACTGGGAAAGCGAAAGCGAGATGGCATCGAGGTTTTTTCCTCCACGGTCCAAATCGAGTTGTCGCAAGTACAGAGCGTTTGGTCAGAATCTATAGCATCTCACTATCTATCATAGACCTTGTTTTCCAATTCCCATTTCTGCACAATAGGTTGGACATGGAAGAAGTGCTCGTGGAAATGGATCGAGCGCGTCCTCTTGATGTGGTAGACCGTGTGTACGCGCGGCTTGACCGTCTCCACGACAGCAGGCGCCCGTTCATGAGTCGTGTAATCGACAGTCTCGTGCTCCCGCCCAGGCTCCCGCGGAGGCGTAGTAGTATCATGGCCTGTCCCCGTCCGGAGGCTTCCTTCATCGCCGTTTGATCCCGCTCGTCGTGGCTGCCCCCCTGGCGCAGGCGGCGCCGGCGAATGATTGCCGGGCAGTCCATTCTCGTCAACGAGGCGAGATGGGCGTTCGGGCTCAGCCGTGGTTTTGCCCCGGTGCGAGCGGAAATGTTTCAGGAACCAGTGCATTCGTTCCCGGAGCTTCTTGCGCATGGCGACCATGATGCGACAGATGATGATGGGAAGCAGTTTTGTTTGCGTTTACTTGCGTTTGATTGTATTTTGGCTTCTTTGTCCCGTTAATGAAGAGAAACGCGCACGGAATGGTCGCCTTAGTTACTCACTCGAGTTTGTGTCTTAAGTTCACGTTGCTGAAAACGGACAATATGTCTCGCTTGGGCGGTTCTGGGGGAAAAAAGCAGTCACGAAAACAAAAAGGCCGCTTTCAAAGTTGGTAAAGATGCCCTGCCAACTACCCCGTCATTATGAAAGCCGGAAACGACAAGATATTTCTTTTCGGCCCTTGGTTGGCCGGTTCGCGATCCGTCAATGGCGACAGCGATTTGTGGCACAGTCTATGACGCGCAAGTTTGCGGACTCGGTTCAATCCATGACGCGCGGTTTGCGGTTTAGTCAATCGAATTAAGCTTTTATTTTCCAATCTCTGACGTTTTTGGATCTACCGTGAACAACAAGTTTCTTGGTAAGCTTGCGGGAAGGCGTGTTTCCACGGCTTAGCGCCGATCAAGTTCACGACCGGATTGAATCGGTAGCGCAAAGTTTATTTGAACTTGGGGCTCGGCTGAAGTGATCAGGACGCCGAGCAAGCTTCGCATGACGTTTTTTTACGCGTTCAGACACTGATTTGTCGCTGTGGCCGACTTGCCCTCGGACGTTTTTGTTCACCGGCTCACGCTAGGCGCTGGGAAGAGGATTGTCATGTCTCGCCGCGGGAGTTGTTGCGCTTGGTGATGGATCGCCTCCCTTGTGACGTAGTTGGTGTCCATGCTCATGGCTAGCAGTTTTAGTGGGCACTGACGAGAACATCAAGCAGAAGCAGAAGCAAAAGGTTGAACCTGACGACTGATACAATGTCGACAGCGTCACGTATATAATGCGTACGTTCTTCCCTCCCGTTATCCTACCTGTATCATCAACGTTCCATCAGCAAATACCCAGTGATTTCACTCAAACGAAGCTCCTCGACAAAAATATCATCACAATGGAAAAGGCCAAGCAAGCCGTGTCAAACTTCCTGTCCCAGGACGGGAAACACAAGACGACCGTGGACGAGGAGGTGCGAAAGCCCGTTGTAGACGAGCACGTTCTCCCCAAGCAGCACGAAGAGGTCATTACCGCTGTCGACAAGGAGGTCCATCAGGATCACCACCAGACCATTGTTCAGCCTGTCAAGAATCGAGAAGTACTGTCAGTTGATTCCTTCCCCCTTCCCTTCTCCCCCCATTCGATTCAACCTGTGCTAATAATCTCCCTCCCGCAGGCCCGAGAAGCACACCTTCAATGCCGTCCCCGTGGATCACAAGACCATTGATCACGGTGACAAGAACAAAGTCAAGGAGGCCCTGGACAAGGACGCGGCCAAGTTCGCGAGCAAGTCCACCACGCACGACACTGAACGCACGTCTTCGGCCGCGCCCGTTGTCGCCGGAGAACGCACCCATCACCATGTCCACCATCACGTCCAGCCCGTCATCGAGAAGGAGACCATCAAGCCAGAGGTTGTCCATACCACCGTACCGGTCCATGAGAAGCACCACAACGCGGCCATCCATCATGAGACGACGACTTTGCCGCCCACCACCATGGAGGAGTACAAGACTTCTCATGGCAAGCTGGATGCGACTTCGGTTCCGCGCAAGGTCAATGAGTACGCTGGTTGCCCAACTGTCAAGGACAAGAATTTGCGCGAGGACGGTCGTGCCAAAGAGGTCCTTCATGGCCAGTAGATGTACTGATATGTTGGATTTGTCATGGCAATATGGAATATGTTCGAATGATGCCTTTAGCAACACATGATTTAATCGGTAGATGGTGTAATTTGATAGGAGAGTTCAGCTTCATTTTGACACTTCGTCTTTGATTCTATAACCCACCTCGGCGCTTCATAAGTGCAAAGTGACATGAAAAAAAAAATAACGACTCAACTCTGACGGATCCTGTATCCCCCCAGCGGTGGGCTATATGCCGTGTCATTTACCGGTCTGTTACTTCCCTCCTCGTAATTCTTGACTGCGACGTTCATGTGAACCATGTTCTCGTATCGCCTTCTCCAACAAGAGAGCCTTCTTATGGACGCTTCAGGATGGAATCAACGCCGCTTCGAGCACTTCTGTTCATTCGAGGGCCCTTCGCCTACACCCATGCGGCAGGCAAACCAGATGCAACGAGGCACGCCCTCTCGCAATGTAAAGAGTCTTCTTTCGCATTGGAAGACTCATGAAGCAGATGTTGTTGGCCCAGTTTTCCGTTCTCGGCTCAATGTAAAGTTGGTCACAAAAATGGGGCGCCCCGATGTCGGGCCCGCTTAGTAAGCAGTTGCAACTGCCCTCGAGATACCGAGTACGCGTACATACGGATCCGTACTGCTTCCCTGTGCCATCGGTTGACCGGGAAGTTCGGGAAGCTTGTGTCTGGGCAATTGAACATTTAAGCATCACGGAGCCCTCTTTGCATCGGATCGGCCTCAGCACCGAGCAGTATGTCCGTACAGGCTTTTCTTATCTTGGACTTACTAATTACTTCTACGCCCTGTCGTCCCGTGTCTTTCTGAATCAATAAGCCATGAACGTGGCAGTATCATGATGGCGCCAACGTTGCAGACTTCCTCACAGGTATAACGGTGCCGACGGACAAGGACTTGCAATTCGAATTTCCTCGGCACGCGCGCAGCATACGAGAAGAATATGAGTGGACCAAGAACCAAGACGTTTGAAGACATGCAGGCAGAGTATGATTACCCTCTACTGAAGACGCCAGACAACGAACAGAACTCTTCGAAAAGGCTGTGCAAATGGATAAACAGAAAGGCGTCCCAAAGAACATTCCTCTCACCGTAGGCTTCGCTCAACAGGTGAAGGCTAATGTTATATACGCCAAAATCAGATTATCTGGGGCGACAAGCCAACGTTCATCATCGAGCAGGCTTCAACCATCGTGGAAGCCCTCATTGCCGGATCTCTCTTTTACAACGCACCTTCTACTTCAGCGGGGCTTTTTGTCAAATCGGGCGCCTGCTTTTTCGCCCTACTCTCCAACAGTGTACAGTGTATTGTCCGTGTCAGAGGTGAATGAGTCCCTCGGTGGCCGGCCGATCATTCTCAAGAACAAGTCTTTCGCACGAGTTCATCCTGTTGCTTTTTGCATCGCCCAAATTGCTGGCGACATGCCTGTTATCCGGTTTCAAGTCTCCATCTTCCCCATCATCCTTGATGGTGCTGTCCCGGGTCAGTCATGCATTGACGGCGACGCGTGTCTGGCATCACTTTCTTAGAGCCCCTCACACCTACAGCGAAAATTTTCGGAATGGTTTGGGCATGATGGGCACTCTTCGTCTTAATCTTCGTCGCACCCGGTGTTATAGCTCAGCTGCAACCGCCCTTCATTCACCGATGCGACATTTTCGAAGCCCGGGAAAAAAGTCCAAGACGTACTCATGGGCCGCATCCGTCACTGGTCTCGTCGTCTCAGAGATGCCATACCTGGCAATATGCGGAGTCTTGTGCTTTGTCTGCTGGTATTACACAGTTGGCTTTCTCTGAGTTCCGAGCCCGCGGGCGCAAGACAACATTCCGTGTTGTTTTCTTCCACGTTTATCATGACACAAAACCTGAAGACGCAGTCCTCCGTTCGACTTCGGATGCATCGCTCGGGCTGGAGGCCGCCGATGGTGGAATGTTTATTATCATTGCACAGGACACCACTTGCTTACGCGACACCACTTGTTCTTGCAGGGAAAATACGAAACTATTCACTCTTGTTCATTTCTGTGGAATGATGCAAAGAGTGAAAGAGAAGATGATAATTGACTAGCTAGGAAATTTATCAGAAGGAAAGAAAGCTATATGTAGCTTTAACAAAGGAAAAGAGATGCCTGAGATGCGAGGCTGCGATATCCAACAATTTCCCTATCGTGTACCCATTTTCTTTGTCCATACTTTCACTTTCATTCCAACTATTCAAGTAGCCGCCCTTCATGGACCTTTTGGCACCCGATAATACGTTTTGGTTCTCACATTTTCGACCCATCCGACCATAGAAGCTTCACCATCTTCATCGTACTTTGCAAGGGTACTAGCAGGCCTAACGCCACACAAAAGGGCGCAGTACGTATCCGGCACCGACTTCCCGTTTTCTCGGATCTGCATTTCTTTATCCGTGTGCATATCCCACCAGAAACGAAGACTCTGCTTGGAGGCGTAAAAAGGGTCCATTCCACCATCCACTGCGGGATGGGTGAAGTCCTTGCGGACCCTCCCGGTATGATCCGCCTCCCTCCCGTTGACGGAGTACGTCCCTTTGAAAGTCTTCATCGACTTTTCCAGCGGGGCCGAAAAATACGACCCATCCCTACCAGGAAGGCCACCAAAGGCCGTGTTAACAAGTTGACGAACCACTGGGTCATCTGTATCCAACAAATTGTCATCATGTTTCTTCTCAATATCATCCATCATGACATCATCCTCATCCGGTATGGGTATGGTCTGAATGCTGTTGTCACCAACCGACACAGTCGGGAAAACCGGACCGTCAAAATATTTACAAACGGTGGTTTCTCTCTTGTGTGTGGGCATGTTCACCAGCGTCGCGTCTACCTCCACATCACACATGTGGAAGACATCAATGTCAAGCGATATTCCCTTGACTAAAAGAGACGACTGATCCGGCGCCTGCTCCTTCAGAGCGCACGCAAGTGCATCCGTGACAGGAGCGACAAAGTAATACTTCCCCGTAGCAGCACCGAATGCCCGTATCGCCAACTGCTCAGGGACACCTTTCAACGGCACACGTTGAAGAGGTCCAAACTTGACATCCATGTCTATCTTGGCTAACTGTTGCTCAAGTTTTTGTTTCTGAAGGCTTCTATCCGAACGGCGGGTATTACCTGGTTCCTTCTGGCTAGATGCCTTCCTCTTTCCGAATGTCGCAGAATAACTGCTCTTGCGTCTGTTGGGCGCCATACTGTTTATTATACTCTACCCGAAATATAATTTTTTTTTTTCGTCAAAAAAATAAAGGGGGAAGTCTGGTAGACAAAAGTTGTAGAAGCAGAGGGGAATTTCGTCCTCTTTATACCCCTCCTGTTAAGTCAGGGCCCCATAATTACATATGCGGGTCGGTCCAATTAGGTATAGTAAGGTGGGTTCTTACGTCATGCTCACAAATGCTAATTGGCTAGAATCCACTGCATGATTCTAGAGCCTTCTGTAAGGCCCACGTAGCACGCAGATGACCCGTAGGGTTCCACATTGGGCACCCACGACGAGGTTTCTGCCCTCGTCAACCCGTTGATCATCGGAACTCTCGTCTCGTTCCGCGGCGTGCTCGTGCCGTATGGGGCCCCAACTGTACTCGCAGATTCAGCCATTTTGGAAATGCTAGATGCATCATGTCAATCCATTGCACTACCTCATGGGAAGCACGCTGGTGTTGGAGCCTCCAAAGCGCCTCTTTTGTGTGTCGATGCAATCAATGGTATGTTTTTATTCGACAAATTACTAAAAAAAACCCACAAAAACCCGCCATATCGCACGAGGGACTGATTGGTCACGAGCTGATTACCCACCCCATAGCAGCACTCCATGGACAAAGGGTGATGCTCAAAAAAAAAGCTATCTCGACCATTCCAACCCGCTTTGCACGTCTCCCCACCACGCATTCGCGAGATCCTTCCAGTAGTATGATCGCGGAAGCCACTGCTTGCTGTTCCCCACCTTGGGAAAGACGCCCTTGCCCCTGTCCACGTAGGTTGAGCTGAGACGCAGAAAGGGCAGCTCGGACATGGTGCTCTTTTCCGCCTCGCTCAGCCGGGGCACAATGTGCGCGAAGCCGTCGCGCGTGACCCTGTTCAGCAGGCGGCAGACGAGCTGGGCGGTGGCGTCGGCGCCGAGCGTCCAGCTCGCGTCGACGTAGCCCATGGAGTAGAACAGGTTGGGCAGGTTCTCGAGCATGCACCCCTTCCACGAGTAGCAGTCGGGCACGCGGACGGGCCTGCCGTCGAGAGAGACGACGATGGCCCCCGCGAGCCCGACCTTCAACCCCGTGGCGGTGACGATGATGTCCGGGTGCAGCTCCCGGCCGGACTCGAGCCTGATGGCCTTCTCGGTGACTTGCTCGATGACGCCCGTCTCCACGCTGGCCTTGCCGGCGCGCAGGCACTTGAAGAAGTCGCCGCCCGGGCAGACACACAAGCGCTGCTCCCAGGGGTTGTACCGCGGGGTGAAGTGAGGCTTCATCTCGGTGCCCCTCGGCAGCTCGCGGGACGTCCGCCGGAGGATGACGGCGCGGGCGAGCCGCGGGAACCACCGGCACAGGTTCGCGAGAAGAAACGCCGACAGGATCCACCTGAAGCGAATCAGTCGCCTGGCCAGCGCGCCGGGGAGCAAGAGCCGGGCGACCCTGTCGAGGGTGTCGTTTTCGGGCAGGGCGAGGATGTACGTGGGCGAGCGCTGCAGCATGGTCGTGTGGGCGGCCTTGTCGGCCATGCTGGGGAGCAGCGTGACGGCGGTGGCGCCGGATCCGACAACGACGACGTTCTTGCCGGTGTAGTCCAGGTCCCGGGGCCAGAACTGGGGGTGGACGACGGCGCCCCGGAACCTGTCTATGCCGGGGATCCGGGCCTCCAGCGGCTCGTCGTAGTCGTAGTATCCCGTGCCGAGCAGCACGAACCGGGCGCGCAGGGAGACGACGACCTTGTCGGTGCCGTCGGCGCCGCCGCCGCCGCCGGACGTCACGTTGAGCGTCCAGGTCGACGACGCCGAGGACCAGTCCATGCTGTCGACCCGATGGTTGAACCTGATCTTGCTGTCGATGCCCGCCTCGGCGACAGACGCCTCGAGGTACTTGAGGATGAGCGAGCCGCGGGCGATGGGCTGCTCCTCCTCCCACGGCCGCCAGGGGAAGCCGAACGTGTACAGGTCGGAATCGGACCGGATGCCCGGGTACTGGAACAGGCTCCACGTCCCGCCGACCTGGTGCCGTCCCTCGAGGACGCAGTAGCTCAGCTCCGGGTTCCGCTCCTGCAGCCTGTACGCGAAATTGATGCCCGAGATGCCCGCGCCGACAATGACGACATCATAGTCGGCAACAATCGCATCCTGGCGTCGGGGAGCAGCCATGCTCACTTGGTGGTGGGTTCCGTCGACAAAGGAATATATATCACTGAGGGGTAAGGCGTGAGGTGACTAGTACGGACCCAAACAAGGACTGGAAAAAAACGGGCAAGGGGATAGATGGGGAGGGGAAAAGAGGTGAACTTTTTCATGTAGTACGGACTACATACATTACATCATGATTCATGGCAAACCAACCCCCCTCCTCCCTTGGCCAATTCTGAGCTTCCTGCTTGCCGCAGACCTCGGCTCCGACTTCATCTCAAGGGGGGGGCCCAGAATGAGCCGAGCAAAGTCAATCGAACTCGCTCATCAGCTAGTCCCAGATCGGGCCATCGTGGACCTTGGCACGGGCACGGCGGGGGTGGGGTCCGGACCGGACGTTGGAGTGGTTCCTTAAACCCGTCCCGAACCGACGTTCATGATTCACCAAGCTAACCAATGTACGTACAAGAAAATAACAACATGTGTGATATGAACAACGCGGGATGGTAAACCCTAAAATTTGTGCAAAAAAAAAAAAAAAAACGACGCCCCGTCGCTACCAAAAGAAAGAAAAAACAAGATGGCTAGAACAAACGAGCGGGATGCCTGCGATGCGACGACGCAGCAGACGTGCTGTCGCCGGCCGCCGCATTCGCCACGCCGACGCCGCCTCGCTTCCGGGCCGCCCCGTACAGCCCGCCAATGTCGTCCTTCCACTGGTCGACGTCCGGCCGGAGCACGCGGCGGTCGTACGTGTACAGGCCGTTGACCTCGCCCTCGACATCCGTCGTCTGCGTCCACACGCCCCCGCTGCAGGCGTAGCGCTCAATCTGCTCGGTGAACTCGCGGAACAGCACGCCCGCGCGATAATTGTACGACTCCAGGTCGGCATTGATCTCGTACGTCTGGTTGATCTGGTCGATGGCCTGTTGCACGTTCCACAAGCTGACGCACAAAAAAAGGTCAGTAAAAAAAAAAAAAAAAAAAAAAAAAAAAAGGGGGCTCAATCTCAATCCTGGCTTGTAACGTACTGCTCTCTCCCGACGGTATGGCCGATTCCGCCGAATTCCCCCTGGAACCCGATCCTCTTCGGATCGTACGGCGACGAGAGGATGGAGTGGAACGGTGTTCCGCATTGAGGGTTGGCGTAGTGGTGGTTGTCCTGGCCGTCGTGTTTTGTATGATTAGCGTCGGGTTCCCCCTGGAACTTGTGCAATTTTTTTTTTTCATTTTGTCGCGAGGGCTCATCTATCGCTTACCGAAAAGTCACCGAATCCATGGTCGTTCCAGCCGCTGACTGAATTGACGAGTCTCGAGGGGTCAATCTGGCGAATAACGTGGGTGAGTTTTTCTTCGGGATACGGCGTGCCGCGCAGCTGTCCCCAGCCCTCGTTGTAGATGACCTTTTGGTTCCGTCCGAACATTAGCTTTTTTTTTTTCCCTCGCGTGCCGCGCCATATTGTAGGACCGGACCCCCCGTTACGTACCCATATTCCAATCGAGGTATAGCTCTTGTGCTCGTTGACCAGGATGCCGAGCTGTCGCTCAAACTCGGCCTGCTGCTCCGCGTTGGGCGGCCTGTTGACGTCCGGGGGAAGACTGGGCATGTCCTGGATGACGAGCAGGCCGAGCTCGTCGCAGGCGCGGTAGAAGAGATCGGGCTCAACCTTGATCTGAGAGTTCCAAAGCGAGAGGTCAGGTCAGCATGTTTTTTTTTTTTTCTTTGAAAGAAGAATTTTTCCGGACGGGACAAAGTTGAGCGACGACGCACATGTTTTCGAACCATGTTGAAGCCAAGGCTCTTGAGCATCTTGAGATCATACGTCATGGCCTCGCGGTTGGGCGGCGTGTACAGGCCGTCGGGCCAGTATCCCTGGTCCAGCGTCCCGAACAGGAAGACGAATTCGCCGTTCAGGAGCGGTCGCTGGATCCCGTTCACCATGCCGCTGGATATCGTGCGGAACCCGGTATAGCTTCGGACCTCGTCGCCCCCCATCGTGACGGTGAGGTTGTACAGCGTTGGCGTTGACGGGGACCACAGCTGCGGCGAGCCGACGGCGAGGCTGAATTCCTCGTCGGAGGGACCAGTCTTTTCGGCCACGACGTGTCCCTTTGGGTCGACGACGGCGATTTTGACCTCGGCGCCTTGCTTTGAGGATGAGTGAGCTGTGATGGTGACTTGTGCAATGAAAAGATGAACATGGGGAAAAATTAGCGTTTTTTTTTTTTTTCCTTAACAGCAAGGACAGGGGTTTCTTACCGTGACCGTCCATTCCGGCAGACACATCCAGTTGAGTTATGTGGTTTGACGGCGCCCTCTCCAACCACACAGTCTGCCAGATGCCCGAACATGGGCGGTAGAAGATATGACTGGGGTTCCGGGATTGCTTTCCAACCGGGATAATATCCGTGTCGGATGGGTCATGTACGAAGACGAAACTTTGTGGTGAGAGCAACGCGTTAGTGCATGCGCTGCTGACCTTTCGGGGGCTCACGAGAGGGGGGAGGGGGGGGAAATATCACGTACAGTTTATTGTTCTCGCCCCATTTCACATGATTGGTGATGTCAATGGTGAATCGGAAGTAGCCGCCGACATTGTGTCCAACCTTGACCTTGTTCAGGAACACAGTGGCTTCGTAATCGACAGCCTCGAAATGGAGAAGGACGTTCTGCCCCTTCCAGCTCCCCGGCACGTCGAAGTCGCGCGCGAACCACATGGTTGTGGAATCAAGGTCCTGGATACCGGATAGGCCGCTCTCGACACACGACGGAATCATGATCTCGCGGGAGAGCCCGTCCACCGGCGGAGGGGCCGACGGCGGCGTCGAGTCGTCCGCCCGACCCCGACCGGCGCCATCGTACGTCCAGATGCCGTTGAGGTTCTGCCAGTCGTCTCGGCGGAGCTGGGGCCGGGGATGCTCAGGCCACGGGTTGGTCCCAACCTTGTACGTCCAGTCCGTGTCCAGCGGGGGTTTCTGCACCTTGTAAGGCACGGCCTTGTTACCGGTCTCGCTCGCATTCGACTGCCGGGCATCGGTTGGCCCAAAGACGTGAAGCAGGGACATGCCGCCCCATAGCACCCGTTGCAAGATCTGCATGATGAGCGGGAGGGGATACAAAATGAGAGGATAAAAAAAATATATCACGAACAAGAAACAAATGTCCTTGAAAAACCCCCCGTCGTCGATACAAGCGACGGCGGTGACAAGAGATTGTGAAAAAAAAAAACCCCCAGAATAAGGTGTGTTATAAGCTTATACCATGAGAAACTTCCGGCATCGACCGAAACGGGCACCAACCAAGCATGTATGTGAAATTGTACCCCATTGTGCAACCTCGACCGGGTTCGGAAAAGTCGCCGTCATAACAACGCATTCTTTTTTTTTTCCATCGTCTCCGCCACTCTGGTCTTCCCCCCCCTCGTCTTGGCGCACAGCAGGTTTCTCGCAAAAGGCAATTTCATGCCTTGCATCGAAAGCGTCGAAAGCATGAAAAGGGCAAGACACTCTGCCGATCGTGATGATGCAGCTTGAGCTAAGCTTGGGGTCGCGTGGTAGTCGGATCGTGACCGAGGTTGGGGAGATTGGACTGTCATCCCTGACGTCGGATCATGGCCAATCCAACCATGGTTGCCCGCGAGTTTTCTTTTTTTTTTTTTTTTCCAATCTCGACTGGGGTCAAGCGCTGCTCCATTAGTGCTCCCCGGCTCCGATCAGAGTTGCGTGCGGCTGGGAAACCAACCCGGCTTGACGCCAAATGAGGGATTCTCTCCGCATTTCGAGTTCCTTGTCTTGATGTACTTGCCCGCATCCCTGTCATCCTCTGCCAAGCACTCGCCGTCGATGCCCACGCTGCATTTTCGTATTCCCGTCATGCACGTCATGTTTCTCGGTCACGCTGGACTGACCGCTGACCGCCGACCGACTCCGATTGCCCCGCTTTGGAAAAGATGCTCATCGTCGTGCCTCCCGCAACCCTCGGGCAGATGCAGCTTGGCTTGACCCAGGATGAGAATGCGGTTCACGCCGTCAAGCGCAGAGTCGCGTGGCATGCTACCTGACGTCTTCTATGGGCAGAGTGACCACCGACGACACTGTTACGTTGGTTGCCCTCGAACTGCTCCGGTTAATTGAAGCTATGCACGTGCACGTGCACAAGCGTCCGTCAGTGGTCACGTTCTGTTGCCAAGAAGAGCAAGAAGCAATAGCAAGAAGCTGGAAGCCAGGTCGTTGTGTCTCACTTCCTCCCTCCCTTGGGAAAAGTTGAACATGGTACAATCAACACCAGTGTAACTTCCGCATGGCCGCTTTGTCTTCCTAGACTTTTTTTGAAAAAAAAAAAAAAAAAAAAAAGGAAGAAAGAAAGAAGAAAAAACCAATGGCTCAATCAGGTTTAGGGCCAGGCTAGGCAGCGCAACTCCCAGAAGATAGTCACGTCTACAGTTCGTTATGAAACGTCCCGCCCTTTGAAAATTAAGATTCTCGGATCCTCCCTGGCCCAGGGCGCGGCCGAGACATGACTTGCGAACCTGCTATTCCCAACACATCCCACCGCCAAGTCCACTGGCTTGTGCACGGAAATGCGCAATGTAAAAGGCTTCGGTTTCTGAAACCATGCGTTGTCCCAGCGTACCTACTACTACCCGCATCCATTGGCCACTCACCCAATGGAACCTAATCCATCTCGCTGTGCGTTGTACGTGCGGATTGCTGCAAACGAACATGGTCAACTGACCGTGTCCTGCCTCATGCTCATTGCAAGCGGCATCATGTCAAAGGCCCAGCAACCTCGGCAGCCATGGCCCGTCCGGCGGCGCGACCTGAAAAGATACATCCGCCCAAAAACGTGCCTTCGAGTGAACTGTAGCCATGGACGCCCCCGCCACCGAAGCCGGCCACTTCGCCCGCGGCGTATAGCCCGGGGAACGGCGTCCCATCTGCGCGCATTACGTTGCTCTGTAAATTGGTTTCGATGCCCCCCAGCGTCTTTCGCGTGAGGAGGTTGAGGCGCACGGCGATCAGCGGACCCTTGGATCTGTCGAGAATGCCATGCGGTTTCGCCACCCGTGTTATTCTGTCGGGCCAGTAGGATCGGCTATTGCTGATGAGCATGGCCTGTGCGTCCTTGGAATAGGCGTTGTGGAATTGAGAGTCCCTGGTTTCCACCACCTTCTTGATCTTTTCAAAGTCCAGCGCCGGCCCTCGACGCTCCGAAGCCAGCTTGTTCATGCCATGGACGAGCTCTTCCAGCGTGTCCTTGACAATGAAGTCTTTGCCGTGCTTCATGAAATTCTGCACGGGAACGGGGCCCTTGCCGTTGAAAACCCGGCGGAGAAGCTGCCATATGCTTTTGCCTGTGATGTCGGGATTCTGTTCAGACCCAGAGAGGCCGAATTCCCTGGCAATCATGGTCTGGTTGAGAATGAACCAAGTGTAGTCGTGTCCCGTGCTGCAAATATGCCTCAACGTACCCAACGTGTCCGAGCCAGGGAACAGATGCGGCGGCAATCTCGTGCCTGTGGCGTCGAGCCATAGAGACGATGGTGCCGGTATAATCCGAATGCCGTGATTCGGCCAAATGGAGTTCCAGTTCTGCAAGCCCTCGGTGTAGTGCCACATGCGGTCCCGATTGATGACGTTTGCCCCGGCCGTCTCCGAGATGCCGACCATCCGACCATCAACGTGAGCAGGCACTCCGACGACGAAACTCTCCGGTACCTTGGGTCCGAGCCGATCGACCGGCCACGCTGCTCTCACAGCCTCGACATTTCCACCGATGCCGCCAGACGAGACGAGAATGGCAGAACCGTGCAGCTCGAATGTGTCGATGGCGGTGCGGGACGACTTGACACCACGGGCCGAGCCGTCGTCCTCCAGAACGCGGCCCCGGACGCCCGTAGCTCTCCCCGTCTTCTCATCAATGATGAGCTCGTCGACGGCATGGCGGTGCCTGAATCGGACGATGCCTTCCTGCGCAGCCCTCGAAACGGGCTCCTTGAAGATGCGCACCACCTCGGGCCCGGTGCCCCAGGTGAGATGGAACCTTGGGACAGAGTTGCCGTGGCCGTCGGCCCTGCCGTCACCCCTCTCTGCCCAGCCGACGTTGAACATGAGCCCCAAGCCCTGACCCTTGACATAGTTTTCCATCTCGTCCGTGGCAAAGTCGACGAATGCTTTGGCCCACTGTCGCGGCCAGTGGTCCTCCTTCTCGCGATCAAACTGGGCAGAGTTGAGCCAGTCCTGCATGGCGAGCTCGCGAGAGTCCTTGATTCCGACGCGTCGTTGCTCTGTTGAATTGACCACGAATAGTCCACCAAGCGACCAGAACGCTTGTCCTCCGACGTTGTTGGCGTTTTCCTGGTCGACAATGATGGTGGGGATTTTGCGCTTCGAGAGCTCAAAGGCAGCCACCAGGCCGGCCAATCCATGCCCGATGATGATGACGGGCTTCGTTCCTTCTGACATGTTTGTTGACCCGAGAGTCGACTTCAAAACAACGCACGAGTTGGTTATAGTTGGTTACAACCGCTTCAGTGTCCTGAAACCGTCGTGTTTTTTTTTGCAAGCTATTTGGGCGGCGGCCTGTATTTATCAAGACTCATGACTGGAAGGGGCGCGGACTCTGATCATTCCCAGCTGCAATATGCTCGGCATGAAATCCGGGGTCTGGAGCAAGCATGCGTGTGAAGTTTGGTTTGCGGAGCTTGGCTGGGCCCCAACCAAAGTCCGGAATCCGGATCATCTGATTTTAAGCGCGTGGTTTCCGGGGGGGGCATGTGTGACACGTGATGCCGATGGGTGAGACGACGTCGGCTGGGGGTCGGACGATGGATGACCAAACGAGCACAAATCCAAATCAAATGTCCTGCTACTTGGAGTTCTTACCACCCGCTGGCTTGCCCTCGTGCCAATGTTTCGGTTGGCTGACTCCTGCATGTATGTCTATGTGCAATGCCCTATCCGACTTCGCCCGTTCCGTGATTCACCACACGGCTCCCTCTTTTCCGAGGCCACGCAGCAGGTGCACGCATGAATGGCTGCTCATGACTGAAAGGGTGACGGCCACGTCTCACGACGAAACTCAGAATAGCTGCACCAACAGCTCACCCTATGGTGGCGAAGAACGGGAATGCGATCAGCCAGCCAGCCAGGCAACCCACACAGCTAGAAGCTCAACCTCAAGCAGCCATATTTTCGGGTATGCTCTTCCGATGTCGAAGCAACTCCTCGACCCGTTTGGTTGCCCCTTCAAGCTTTGCTCTTAACTCTTCCAGATCCAATGGTTGGTTTTCAGTATATAGCCCGCGATCCTTCAGGAATTTCGTGTATTCGTCGCATAACTCCGCTCGTCTTTGTACTTCTTGTTGAACCGTGCTGCTTGATTTGTAATAGGCGTGAATGTCGGCGCGTAATTTTCCTAATAAGCCTAGATGTTCGTGATAACGGGCGATGACCTCTGCAAGTTCGGTGGGGTATCGGACAATATGAGCAGCGTACAATGCTTTTCTTGGTTCTTCGTTTGGTTCTTCGTACCACTGTTTAAATAATTCATGGCAGATGGGGTTGGTCTTGGATTTTGCCTTGAGAATGCCGCGGAACTCGGCGTGCAGTTTCTGGAATGCCATGATGCTACTATCGTCCACACCGGAGATCCACGGCGGGGGCGAGAATAACTGCTTGGGAACTGTGCTCGCATCATCCCAGTCAATTGTGCCATTGATTTGCAGCT
Organism: Epichloe hybrida; assembly: GCA_019022495.1. Classification (NCBI taxonomy): domain Eukaryota; kingdom Fungi; phylum Ascomycota; class Sordariomycetes; order Hypocreales; family Clavicipitaceae; genus Epichloe; species Epichloe hybrida. The sequence continues at coordinate 1,462,567 of JAFEKR010000013.1, forward strand.
CATCGCCGACGATGATGTTCGGAAGCCTCAGGTCTGAGTGGTACAGAGGGTACCCATTTTCTTCGGAATCGGCATCGGCGTCAAGGAGATATTTGCCGACGAAATGGACCGCGAAAACCTCAAGTTTGATGTCGTCCTTGGTCTGGTCTGCAACTGGGAGTGCTAGCGAGTCGGAGACTATCTGGAGTTGGTTTTCCATGTACTCTCGCACTGATGTCGTCGGCGGGACGCTACGTCTGAGCTCATTTAGCGGTATTGATTGCAAATCACCAACTTCCGGAATCTCCGTCTTTGTTGCGGGCACCAGCGACCCCAGTGCTGGAAACTTGGTCTGTCGCAACTCGACAAGGATTCCAATTAGTTGGGAGAAGAAAATGGCTCGCTGCGCAACCGTTGACTCGAATAGAATGCGCTTTGTAAGACTTCGACCGGGGACAAAGTCTAGCACAAGGAAAACATACTCGCCGCCGCCATCATTTGAAAGTTGAGCGTTGCGGCCGAATGCACGTACACGAGGGACTGGAATTTGTGTTGATTGTTTGAGGAAATTTAGAACAGCAACATGGCCGAGTACTTTTCTCCAAGGATCGTGAACGAGCGGCAGGATAGGGATCCGGACAACGCATTTTGTTTCATCATTAAATTCAATGATGAAACTGACATTGTAACTCCCGCGATCGCGGCTTATGATGCGGCAGGAATGCTGTGTGCTGTGGCGCAGGGCGAGAGCCGTGATTCTTTCGGGAGAAATCGTGGAGATGAAATCAGACCGACGTTGGTCGTCTTGCTCCGAGGTCGGTGGAAAGTCGTGGACTGACGACAACATTCTGTTTAAAGGTATCGAGGCAAGATTTTAAAAAGTTGTCTGCGGGAGCGGGCACGGGTACGGGCACGGCCCGTGTACGGAATTTATTTCGCCCGGCGGAAAATTACAGTTTATCCCAAACCCATGGACCATGGACTGCTGCTTTGACTCCCACAGCATGCTGTGCACGCGGAAAAATAGAGGATGAAGATGCCATCATGGTCGGTAGGTCACGCCTTTGATGATGATAAGATATGGATGTTGACTTAGGAATGCAGCATCTTTGGACCAAGGCCAGCCCTCTCAAGGAAGAAACAGCACCTACAATTCATGCGTAGTGTGGAACTGCCGACGTCCAAATGGTCTGGCACTAGCTTGCCACCTGGAACGCGGGTTTCCCGTCATCGAAACCCGGCAACTAACATGTGCCAATTCAGGAACTGAAGCTCCGTAAAGGCTACTCAGATCCGTGGAACCCCTATCGCCGAGTGTTTAGGATGGTGGCCCATTCAGCCATGGACGACGGCTTGCCTTGCTGTTACGGCAGGTACCTCGCGACGCGGTCATCAGGTTCGTTTTGTGTCGGTAGAGACCCGCGACAGCGCCAGAGCAAGAGCAGCCCCCTACACCCGACGACACTTGTCTCAGAGGGGGGTGGGGGGTTTCCAGGCTAGCGTGGGGAATGTTCGTTCGTGCTACTACTCAGGTAAGGATCTCGAGTTGTGACTGTTTCCATGGCAGAGTAGCGCGATGGGGGAACGAGTTGCTCTGTGCTGGTGGCGTCTCCGGGATCAGCTACAAGGTTAACAAATCATTCGTTCAATGCGGCCAGAAGTCATTGATGAGAAAAATTCAAGATTGCGCTTGATCGTGAGAGCCAGGAAATTAATTAACATGTTGACCATCGAAAGCATATTCCACGCTGGCTGAAACCCTGTAGTGAGCACTCCTCAAAGTGATCCAAGAGTAGTGATCAAAGAGTGGTAATCCGAGAGTGGTAATCCAAAAAGGATGTATATTCCGCACCGTAATACAGCATTGAGGGTACCGAGACAAAATCTTTTTGCCTCGTACGCTAACGTTTCTCCAATCGAGCATAAATATTCTCTTTCCTTGAACCTGCACATGTTAAACTAGTCACATTTTTTTCATGCTCGCAAAGACAGCAAGGAACGACATCTAGCACAATAGACACAAACAATCATGTGTCTCAAGCATTACTCGCAGCTGGCGTACACGGAGGTCCACCCCGGCTGGGAAGGCGTCTTGAACAGTCCAACACATTGATGTCACATTGCAGCCGGATGGCGACAAGTCTCATTCTGCTGTACCGAGGGCGTGGTTGTGGACAAACACCTACTTGCCCTTCAAAGTCATGACTGAAACTCTCCGACTGACCTTGAGCCTACTGGGAAACCTCGCGGGGCGGGGTAGTACCTAATCTCTCCGGAATCAAGTCCATTAATATAAAGGTCAAGTTTACGGTGTATTTTAATCGCCACCCTAGAGCTTTTCGACCAAGGTCAAATAGCTTGCGTGGCAACACACACTCGTCGACGAGGCTAGAATATTGCCATCGATCCCCAGCCTCGAGGCCGTCTATGCCCTCCCTCATCTTATTCAGCCCTGGAGGAACCCCCAAGTCGAAGCCGCATGACAACGCCTAAGCTGTCTTCCGATGAGTCGGCAGACCGGTTTCGAGGCGCTTCCGGCCTGTCTCCGAGCACCCAGTGACGGAGAAATGCACCTCCCCCGGCGCAGCCTTCATGTTCACGACGGTGCTCACTTGCTGTATAAGCCGAACAATATGACGCTGCTCCATGTCATGAGACGAGCTCATGTCAAATTCAAGATGGGAAATGCGGTGCCCGTGTGGGATCAGGCGGAATGCGTCGCGCCATTCCTCGACAAGGGGCCCTAGACTCCGAGAGTCGGGCCCATCGATTCCTCCATTCTTTTCAGTCTCCGTGAGCTTCTTCGCGTCCAGAGGTCGAAGGATACATACGCGGAGGCAGGCAGGCAGGGCGGATGATGAGTCTTGCGCACCACCCCGTGAGATTGCGTCCGCGAGCGACGAGGGTTCATCGAACGTCGTGTAAGCAGAATCTAGGGACTCGCTCATTCTATCATATGGATCGGCGAGCGACGCAGGTCTCGTTTAGTTACGAAGAGGAAGTTTTGGTGAAGGAACATTGATTGATTGATAGGAAGCTCGACTTGCCGGAGCGAGCCGGGGTGGGGCAATAGATCAGACTGTTTTACTCCATAATACGGAAGTATGTACATAGTCTATGTACCATAGTCTCCCTATGTCACAAGATATGTGGCATGCTCCCGGATTCTCGCCGAGGGGGGGTAAGCTCAGGCTCCCAACCACATGCAGTGCGTGAGACTGGTGCAACGCAGGGAAGACGGGATGCAGACCAAGTAGCTCGGGAATATGGTGGCACCTCGTAATGAACGAGTTTCACCGAGGTTGAAGTGACTTGGAGGGGAAAACAGTCTTAGAAGGACTGGTCAAGGCCTTAGTGTAGGAGAACTCGGATCTTCGCCGAACGGTTTCATGGGAGCTAATATTGCTACATGCATGTCCGTCTCGAGAATGGAATAATCAAGTTCGTGATAATACATGCGGTGCGGAGGTTAACTCTTGATTGGCTTTTCTACCAAATATTACGTTGGAAAGACAGCGTGCTTTGCTCAACGTGGAATCGGCCGATGCACTTTACTGTACATAAGTCCGTAGATACTACGACAGTTTGATGGCCCAGGCAGGCTGGCCATGTTGTCCAACTGCCGCTGCTGGTGCCCAAGGTTCAGTTTGACATGGTGCTTCTGATCCGATTGAGAAGCAAATGTACACTTGAGTACAAGCAGCTGTAACTGATAACACCGTACACGGGGGGTATCATCAGTCCGGCTGAGCACAGATAGTTACGTGTAGAAAACTATATAAAGGCGTCCACGGATCCCTACAGAAGGACCCGACCAGAGCATGAAGTTCAAACACATCTTCTCAAAGTCAAATTTTTTCAAAGCCATCAGCTTCCTCTTTTCAAGAATCTCGTTCGAATCATGCGTTTCTCCAAGATATTGGCCCTTGCCACGACCGTCGTGTCTGTGTCGGCCGTGACTCTGCAGCAGTTCAATCGCCCTCGGTGCTTCGGCGCCAAGCGTCTCTGCAGCAACATCAATCCTGGGGTCTGCTGCCAGTCCAGGACCCGCGTCTTCTCCTCGGGCAACTGCGTAGGCTGCACTAGCACCGACTTCCACACTATCTGGAATCAGAACGGCGGAAACTTCTGTGGTCGCGTCGCCTCGTCGACAAACGGTAACCGCTGCATCGGCGGTGCGAACCTCCGCGGCCACACCTGGTGCCGTCTCTGCCGAACGAGTCGTATGGCCGAGAGAGGCATCTCCGGCGAGGAGCTCGACGGGGTGGAGAGGCGCGAGGCCGAGGCGGCTGCAAACGGCCAGGAGATGCACGACGATTCCGAGTGCAAGGAGTCGGTCGAGCCTGATCTCGTGACCCTTGACGACAAGCGCTTCTTCAAGATCAACTATGCCGTCTCCGAGGCAGACACCAAGGCCATTTTGGACTGGATCGAGGGCGAGAACCCCGAGTACTCTGCTTTGCCTTCCCACTTGCTGCAGCACGAGACTCAGTTCAACCCCCACGCTGAGCTGGATGGTGAGAAGGAGTGATGCCGAAGCTCACAAATGGCCGCTTGCTGCTTGTGTGATGGCATGCGGATTCGTCAGCTCGTACGCAAGAGCCCGCCACCCACATGCAAATGTGAAAGGCAAGCTTTGTAGTCAAAATATACCAGTGTCCCATATTTACTCTGCCTATGTAGCTACTGTGTGGCTGGAACTACGGACCCCCTCAAGGCCTCTCTAGCTTCTAGATCTTGGTTCGACTATATTTCGGGCGCGATCAGCGGTCGGCGGTCGGCAAGTCGGCGGTCGAACGAAACAGTGAAGCATTCTTCGCGAACGCAGACGACCTGGAGGTTTCGGGCTGTCGCGCAAAGGAAACCCTTGTCTCCATAATAAAGGGGCCGGCCGTGTCTGAACGCGCCCTAGGGCTAGGTCCACACGTGACACTCGCGAGCCACCGACTTACCAGACAGCGAGCGACTCGCGCACAAACAACAACTCTCAAACCTACTCCGTGCTACTCCGTACAAAAGTTTGACATAGTTCCCCATACGTTCTTGCTGTACGTAGTGCAGAGGGAAGGCACGGATTCCTGACTAGTTCTCGCCTTCCGTCCGAAATATACGACTCGTTGGAAATCGCGCCGGCCCTGCCGCAGGCGTGCACATTAAAAAAATAATCGAGACATGGACATGGCGCCACCTGGTTCCTTGAGGTTTGAAAAAATGGAGAGACAGAGAGAGAAGTTGAGAAGAATGCTTTTTGACCGGAAGGGCTCTCTCCTCCGTGTAAGATTTGCGTTTTGAACCACCGGCAGAAATTTTGATTGGTCCGAGTGCGCGCGCAAGGGAAATTCCCATCACAGCAGATTTTTGCCATGGCGTCATGCTTCCTCGACTTGGCAAATCTGACGTTGGGATCTGCCCAAAGAAAAAAAAAAAGAAAAAAAGAAAAAAGAAAAAAGAAAGTGACGAACCAATATTACCCCCGTGCTGGCATATGAAATCTGCCAATATCGATCCTAGCCGTAGTGGAAATCGACGTTGCATCCGGCAATGCAATCCGGCAAGAAGGGCAGCGGCATCATTGCGCCTTCGCCAGCAAGCCCAAAAAAGGAAGATAAATCAGACGCCGTTTTCCTGCCGAGTCCGGGGGTTTGCGCGCAATGCATGAGATGGACGCAGGATGCAAATCAGCCTCAGCCGTACAATCCCGCCCTGCTGCCCTTCCCAATGAGCAAAAGACGCCTTTCTCTTAAATGCAGGCCACTGGCCGATATGGGCAGGCAACACAGATTACGGACTACCACTGTAATAGTCATTGGACCGGAAACCACGGGGCACGCAAGTCTTGAAGAACAATAATTGGAAGGGGAAAAAAAAAAAAAAAAAAAGAGAGAGAGAAGAGAGAGATTCTTTGTCTCCTACGGGTAAAGTTGGCCGACCGCAAGGGCTCCTGAAAGCTTTCGGGCTCGGGGCTCGGCAGAGCTGCCCATCACACCGAGTCATCACAATACATGAACGAGCTGACACTGACACACACACACACACAACACACACACGAGGACGCCATGGCTGCCGGAAATTATATCATGTAAGATAAAGGCCACATAGGGACGGGTTGGGGGCGATATCCACCGCGCCAATCCTGCCGAAGCGGTTGAGGCGTCGAGGCCCCCCCCCCCCTCCGGAGCTGCAACACCCGTGTCCACTTGCTCCCTCCCCGATTCAGCTTCCGTGGCTCTCTGAAATGGGAAAATGCTTTCCGTTCGACTCACGGTGGGATGCGTCATGCTGGTGTAATACCGGTGTAATTCGCCGTGCATGATCCTTTCTCCGTAATGCTCTTCTCCAAGTCTCTCTGTGTCTGACTGACTAGTGAGCCAACAGCCGGCACTAGGTCACGGCGCTAAACGGCATCAGATGAGTCGCGGGTGGCTTGTCATGGTTTCCTTTTTGAAATCATGGCACGACGGCTGACTCTGATCAGTGCACTGTTTCTGCAACGGGCAGTGGCGTCGACGGAGCCGCGAGCGGAGTAGCCGAAAGCTTGGTATTGAATGTTGCGATTCAAGGGACCTCAAGGGACCTCAAGGAGACCTCAAGGGGACCTCAAGGGGACCTCAAGGGGACCTCAAGGGGACCTCAAGGGGACCTCGGGGGATCTCAAAGGGACCAGCTGGCGACAATATGCATAAATACGCCTTGGATGAGATGCTCTGTTTTTCCTTGGCTCGGCGTTTCTTCTTCAACTTCTATCAATTCACTTCTTCTCCTTCTCCTCCTCCTCCTTCTTCTTCTCTTATCCGTTCCAACATTCAATCATCACTCTGCTTTGTATACGACAAGTGGTGCGACGACCATACCGCGAGCCTTTCTTTTCCATGGATACCTGCCGTGACTCGGAGCGCAAGAAGCGTACCCGATCAACGAAATACCCTCGCATTTCCAAGCCCCTCCACCTTGCTCAAGCCTCTTATGACTGTGTGGTCATCGGTTCGGGATATGGCGGAGGTATTGCCGCGTCGCGCATGGCTCGAGCTGGCCAGTCCGTGTGTCTCCTGGAAAGAGGCAAGGAGAGATGGCCCGGAGAATATCCCGAGACACTGACGCAGACTGCCAAGGAGTTGAACATCTCGGGGAACCGCAGCAGGGCATTTCATAAAGACAAGCAAATCAAATTCGGTAACACGTCGGGCATGTATCATCTCATCGTGGGGGATGGCCAAAGTGCTGTTGTCGGCAATGGTAAGCTAAATCTCCCTCCCACTTGTCACTTGTGGCATCGTGTAGATGGATGGATGCCTTTTTTTCTTTCTCTCTTTCTTTCTTTTTGTTTTCCACCATTTTGACCATCAGTTTCTAGGTCTCGGGGGAACGAGCCTCATCAACGCCAACGTGTTTCTTGAGGCAGATGCCGGCACATTGTCACTGGACGTCTGGCCACCTGAGATTCGGGACAACCCAGAAGCCCTGACCGAATGTAAGTTTGTTTCAGAGTATCCAAGTGATTGTCAACATCTGATGATGGACATGATCCCCGCGCCTTCCAGTAGCTGGTTTTCATTTGCTCACATTTTTTGACAGACTATCAAAGGGCCAGAGATGTGCTTGAGCCTCAGTCGTACCCCGAAAGCTGGCCCAAGTTGAAGAAGTTGGACCTCTTGAAGCGTCAAGCCAAGAATCTCGGTCTGGAACAGCGCTACTACAACTGTCCTCAGACTACTCGCTTCCGCAAAGGCCCAAACAGTTGCGGCGTCGGAATGTCACCCTCTTCACTTTCCGGACAAGATTCAACTGGCCTCAATGATGGGTCCAAGACAACAACGCTCGTCACGTATGTGGCTGACGCGTGGAACTGGGGAGCAGATATATTCTGTCAATGCGAGGTGCGATACATCGAGGAAGCAACAGATGGACGTGGCGGCTACAACATCTACTTCATTTGGCATGAACCCGGTCGCGACAAGTTCCAGAACGGGAAGCGTAACGACTTACTTCATGTCCACGCTAAAAGTGCCGTTTTCCTCGGAGCGGGGTCCCTTGGCACAACCGAGATTCTCCTTCGAAGCAAATCTATGGGGCTTGACATGAGTGACGACGTGGGTCGCGGCATGAGTGGGAATGGCGACATGTTGGCTTTTGGGTAATTGTTGAAAAGTCCACATTCTCGAAATCGAACCGCGCAGCTGACAAGTCATCACAGTTACAATTGCAACGAGGAAGTCAATGCAATCGGTAGCGCGGTCCAGAAGACTGGCAACCCAGTTGGTCCAACGATAAACGGCATCATAGACATGCGAGAGGCGACTGACCACCCTCTCCACGGCTTTGTGATACAAGATGGAGCAGTACCGCATGCCTTATCCAGGATACTGCAAACCATCATTGATCTCCAGCCTCGTGCTCGTGGCGCCAAGACAAGTCTGATACGTCGCTTGAAAAAGAAGGGTGCGGCATGGAAGAGTCGATTATTAGGCCCGTATACGAAATGTGGCTCCATTCAAAAGACCCAGGTCTTCCTCATCATGTCCCATGACAGTAAGCATACATCAACCTTGGGTCGCTTTTTCAAACTGTCAACAAGGTTCTAACAAGCCCTCAAGGTGGTCAGGGAACAATGTGGCTGGAGAATGACATGCCACAGCTGCAATTCCGAGCTGGGGGCGGCGCCGCTCGTGAGGAGGCTGTGCACTCTTTGCTCCGCGAGGCGATTCACGCAGTCGGTGGAACGCTCATCAGTAACCCGGGCCTTGCGATGACGGGCAACCACGAAACAACTGTTCATCCCCTTGGGTAAGTCTCAAAACAAGAGAGTCAGAAACCAGCAGTCAGCTTACTCTTGTACTTAGCGGAGCGCGGATGTCACGAGATAACACTGCTCTCAATGGCGTCACAAATCATCTGGGGCAGGTCTTCACAGGAAGAACAGCTTCAGAAATCCATTCCGGCCTTTTCGTCGTTGATGGCGCCGTCGTGCCTGCTGCCTTGGGTGTCAACCCGATGGCGACGATATCTGCGTTGGCAGAAAGAGCGGTCGACGAGTACGCAAAATCACAAGGTCTCACCATCTCTCAAGACAGCAACGGGACTCTGGACCTGTTCGGCTTACCAACACGTGCGAAAAATGTTGCTTCAGGAGAACCAGTTGCTTCGGAAGAGCCAGTTGCTTCGGAAGAGCCAGTTGCTTCGGGAGAACCAGTTTCTTCGGGAGAACCAGACGAAACATTGAGCTCTCGCAGAGAAACAGCCAATTCGATCGATAGGAGACCCAACAAGGCGGCGCGTGGTACAGATGTCGCGCGTGGGCATTCGCTGGTATCCTTCACTGAGTGCATGGCTGGCTTCGTAGACGATTTTGCGGAGACCGCCAGTGAACGGGAAGGCAGCTTTGACATAGCTTACGGGGCTGGACGGGACAAGAGCCAGGTCGCCCAGTTTCTTCTCAACGCCGTTGTTCATGGAGAATCTCGCGATGGTGGCGAGGGAAGGCGAGAAACCCAGGTCGAAGGTTCCTTGACAGGTACCTTTGTGTGCCCAGCAATCGCGGGATCACCTTTCACGGTTCAGAGAGGCCGCCTGGCCATTTTTCAGCAGGACGTTTCGGTGAGCGGTACAAGCAAGTTGGTGTACGACTTCGATATGACCGGCATCAACGGCCGCGTTCTTCACTTCCACGGCTACAAATCTGTGAACTCGTCAGTATCGGGTAACCCGAAGAAGTTGTGGCGCGCGTTGACTACACTGTACATTACCTTGACCGATCCCAACAGCCCTAGCCGGCCGGTCGTCGCGAAGGGGGTCCTTCGCATGAAGCTCAAAGATTTCGGCAAAGAGCTACGCAGTCTGAAAGCCAGCGGGGGGAGCTTTCTTGAGAAGAAGGCCAATCTTGGCAAGTTCTTCCTTTTTTTCATGCGCAACTCTTCTTCGTACTTGTTCTTGCCTCTCCTGCGTCTGCAATACCCGAGGCCGACGCAACCAAATGAGTTCATAAATCCAACGTTGCCGTCGAGGACCATTGAGATTGTTGCAAGCGATGGGGTGAAAACGATACTGCATGTTTGGGAGCCACAAACCCCAGACGGCGGCAGCGGCAGTGCCTCGGCGCGAATCGAGAATCTATTCATGATCCCCGGTGCAGGAGTTGACCATCAGATTTACGCCCTGCCAACGGTGCCCGTCAACGCGGTGAACTACTTTACCAGGGCAGGGTACCGCGTATTCGTCACAGTCCATCGGATCGGTATGGTGGAAGCGAGTCAGACGGGGAAATGGACCACTTACGACGCACGACTCGATATCAAGGCTTGTATCGAACACATAAGAAAGAACTGGTCCACCAAGAAGCTGTACACCATCGCGCATTGCATGGGATCTGTTGCTTTCGCCAGTGGTCTTCTAGACGGGACCATCCCCTCGGAATGGATCCTCGGTATCACATGCAGCCAAGTGTTTATGAATCCCATATGGAGCAGGAGTAACTCCATCAAGAAATCGTCGCCGATACCACTGGATAAGGTGTACAGAGGTGTCGCAGGAGAGTGGTTTGACTGCAGACCATCCCGAAATGGTAGCTATATTCAACGTCTCATCGACGAAATACTGCGAATGTATCCCGAGCGACAGGGGGAGAGGTGCAGAAGCGCTGCTTGTCATCGTACAACATTCCTCTTTGGTCGTTGCTGGGGCCACGACAACCTCAACGAGCCGACGCACCGTCACATTGACAAGTTTTTCAACGGGGCCGGCATGACCCTTATGCATCTACTCATGAGGATGGACGGGGCTGTCACGAACAATGCGCCCGACTGTGAGGACCTGACCACACCCAGCAACATTAGTCGTCTACGAGGAATTCCTTTCTTCTTCTTTTCGGGTGCCGAAAGCAGCGTCCTTTCAGCGGCTTCAACGGAGAAGTCGTACGATATCTTGACCCGCACATTTGGACTTTCCGCCGGAAAGCCGGGCGGAGGTCTGCAATATCGTAGACAGGTGTTTCGAGGGTATGGACATTTAGATTGTTGGATGGGTCGCAACGCCTGCGATGACATATACCCAGCGGTATTCGAGGAAGTAAACCGGGTCATTGCTGAGGCAGAGTAACATCCTCTCTCATAATTTGATAACCTGGGGCGCATGGGGTGTTCATCGTACAATTTCGTACTTGGATTTTGCTCGGGTACACGCGGCGAGAACATGGCGCCGGAAAGAGAGATTGTAGGATAAAAGTGTTTGAGTCGTCGTATTGAGCTACTCCCTAGATGTATTTATGTTCCATAACGCTGCATAGTCATTAGATCGGAGTCTTTGATCCTTTTTATTTTCCGGAATCGGGACTTCTTTTCGATGGAAGATCAATGTGAGATAAGAAGAGCACGAAAGGTTCAATAGATGGATTGACATGAGTCTTTGTGTGGGCAATGGTAGGGTAGGTTCTCTTATTGTCTCCCAGCCGGTTTTCTTTTCCATGCATCAAGGACTTTGACGGTGGCCCAGGCGATAGCGACGACTGTTACCGTGAGACGTACTTCCCGGGCCAACTGTACCGCATTTGCTGGGAACAAGAAACTGTGGGCATGGCCGATTGTTCCCGAGTGTTGTGCTTGGACTAGAAACTGTTCCATATTTTCGGAGCGAGGCGATGATGTTGCAGATTTGGGGCTTGTGAGGGCAGTGGCTGCGGCGTTGTCGCGTTCAACTGGTTGTTGACGATGGATGCTGTGAGGAAAATATTCAATCTGGAAGGAAGAGAGGCATTATGTAATAATCAGGTGGAACGACGACAAACGCGGCCAGCAGACAGACCCAGCCAATGAGTGGGTGGGGCTGAAGGTGAGGAGCCTCAGGAGTCAGTCATGGTTTACATATATGCCCATTTCATCCAACGTGATCCGATCGTTTTCAACGGGCCACTTCACTTTGCCGTCAAAGGCCCTGGTGGCTTGTCCGACCATCCTCGAGGCCGCACCACCGCCAGCCATCCTTCAAGTATCTCGCTGTTCTTGCTCATGCCTCTCAAATGGATCCAATTGCTGGCGGGCACAGCATTATTCCCATTCATGTCTCTCGACGTGCGACGCAATACAGACTCTTGCCCAATGGTTGACCAATCAAGGCGCTCCGGATGTCATCATCAATTCGCGACATGACCTTGATGGCCTGGTTCCAACCTTGATGACCCTATCCGGGGAAGTATCTCGTCGTATCGAAGATGTTATGGGAGGTTATGGAGGTATGACACCGACGCTCGCATAGGTTTGAGCCCTACTACGGTCGTGGGACGGGGCAAGAACATGTGCACTATTTAAAAGTGTTTCTCAGCTTGTCAAGACAGTTTCGCAAAAATTCAAAAGTAAATCTCTCCCGTCATTGCCAAAATCAGGTTCCTGACATTCAACATGGGCTCCTCGGCAAACAAGAAGTCCAAGAAATCTGTCAAGCTTAGCGTTCCTAAAAGATCGCTTCCGGTGACCCTCTTGTCTGGATTCCTGGTAAGCAATGTTTACTTGACACGGTTTCGAAGACGGGACATGATCTTTCTGACCAAGAAACATTAGGGGGCAGGCAAAACGACTCTCTTGCAGCACATTCTTCGCTCTGATCACGGATTGAAAATAGCCATCGTTGTTAACGATATTGGAGCGTGGGTCTTTTGCACTCGGCTACACACCATGAGAGCTTCTGCTTACAATATGTTTGCAGCATCAATGTTGACGCCGCCCTGATCAAGAAAACTCACAGCTTGACCAAGACACAGGAGAAGGTCATTGCCTTGCAAAATGGCTGCATCTGCTGCACGCTGCGGGGTGACCTCCTAGAGGAGCTCGTGCGCATTTCTCAACTAGAGGAGTTTGACTACATCATCATTGAGAGCAGCGGTATCAGCGAACCTGAGCAGGTCGCCGAAACATTCGACGCTCGTTTGGCAGAGCAGATGGGTGAGCTGGCAGACATTGAAACGGCAATGCCATTGGATGAGACCACTGTCAAGGTTCTCAAACAGCTGTTCGTACCCTCTGTATTGGGAATAGCAAATATGCTAGCCGGAAACTGACAATCATCTCAGAAAAGCAGCAGGAGGGCTTGGAAAGTTTGCGCGTCTCGACACCACCGTTACTGTCATTGACTCTTTCACAATGCTGAATGACTTTGACACGGCCGATCTTCTGTCGTCTCGTCGGGATGATGTCACCCCTGAAGATGAACGAACGGTGTCAGACTTGATGGTTGATCAAATTGAGTTCGCTGATGTGATTATCCTCAATAAAATCGACATGGTGAGCATCCAATCCGTGTTTCGCATGGTTCCAGGTCTGACTAGTTGCACAGACAAGTGGAGAGACGAGAGAGGAGGTCAAGAGTTTGGTCAAGAAACTCAACCACCGCGCCAGAATCATTGAATGCTGTCGTGGTAAGATCGACGTTGCCGAAATTGTCAATACTGGACTTTTCAAACTGGACGTTGCGCAGTCCGGGTATGGATGGTTGCAGGACCTGCATGCCATGACTGTCCGAGAGGTGGGTTGGGTTCTAGAACACGGTTCACGTGCATGCATGGTTGATTGTTTGTTTTCTGACAGCCGTGAGTGAATAGGTCAATGGCCGCAACGTGCTCACGCCAAAACCCGAGACCGAGGAGTACAATGTGCAAAGCTTCATATATACCAGATACAGACCATTCCATCCCCGGAGATTATTTGCCTTGCTTCATGACAAGTTCATCCTTCAACTGGAGCAGTCGGATGATGAAGAAGAGGATGACGAGAATGAGACAGATCAAGACACACACGGCAGAGCAGAATCACATGCAGACACGGATGTCGACATGGATGGTTCAGAGGGTCCCCCAAGTACAGGATCCACTTCAGGATCTGATGGACGTGACAGTTCTTCGGAGCACTCGGATAAGACTTGGGCATCAACCGAATGGAGCGGTGCGCCATCTCTATACGGGGAGCCACTGAAGCAAACGGGTGAGGACGCAAACATGGACGTCGACGATGACATGGTCATGCCCTCCAACGACATCATCCTCGCCAACAAGCGTGCTCATCCCACCTTCAGGCGTCTCTTCCGATCCAAGGGTGAGTACTTCCTGGCCACTCGACCTCACAGGGCAGGAGACTGGTCGCAGGCGGGAGCCATGCTCACAATGACGGGGGGGCGCCCCTGGTTCTGCACCCTGCCGCCAGAAGAATACATGACAGGTGACGACGAGGTTGATTCGCTCGTGCAGCATGACATGAGGAAAGGCGGCGAGTGGGGCGATCGTCGACAAGAACTCGTCTTCATCGGCGAGAAGCTAGACCATGCGAACCTGGAGAGGTTATTGGACGAGTGTATGCTGACGGATGAGGAGATGGAGAAGTGGACAACGGTGATGCGAGACGAGAGGCTCGATGCTTCGGGCCGAGTCGATGCCCTGCAGGATGTTTTTGATGATGGGTTCCCAGATTGGACGGAGGGTGGTGATGAAGAAGACATGGGACATGAGCATTCACACGGAAGCGGCCCAACTTGCTATGTAGGGAGAAGGGGGAAAGTTGCCGCATGATGGAAGAGACAGATTGCTGCCTCATCGCGTATCGACGAAAGATCCTTCAAATCTATAAGCCTAAACTAATCCTTGAAGCTCAACGCCCCCCGCAGCACTTGCTGATCTGACCGCTGTTACGTGTTGAACCGGGGCATCGCCTGTCTTCAAGCCTGTGCATCAAACACCCTGATGCCCGGATCGGATCCTGCGGGCCTACATTGCACGTGGAAAAGGAGGTAGTACGTAGCACATGCTCGGTGCGGAGTACTCATGGCGTTATCCCACGGAGTCTCGGGGAAAAGAAAGGATGAATGCTCGTGAGAAGCGAGGGGGAAAAGGGCCCTTGTGCCAGCCAGGCCTTTACTCACTCATCCTTTTGCCCCCTTTTCGCCCGTGACAAGGCTTCGGTCGTGCCCAAGCATCTGGCCATTGGCATGATTGGCATGATTGGCCAGGAGGCAGGGTCATTTAGTGCGGGAAAACATCAAGCTGACTTCTTATCTCGGTCTTGGCGCGGGCGCCGCGGGGGGCTTAGTCGCGAAACAATGTCTCAGAAGTCAGAAACGTGAGGCATGGTTGCTGCCAGCTGCTACATACGGAGCACGCACATGTATGTATGTACGTACATTACATACATGCACATGTAATCCGTACAGCGGACGGAGACGGGAGACGGGAGACGGAGGACGGAGACGGAGCGTGTTTGCGTCGCATCCATGCGACCACCAGCCCCATGTCTCGTCCACGTCCACGGGGGGTTTCTTGTTGGCGGGAAAAGGGATGGATGGATCCGTCATGGTTTGTTTCAGCAGGGGTGCTCACTAAAAAATTAAGCATAATGGCCGGCGCATCGCCCATCGGAGATGTGTTCAATCATTGCTTCACGTGCCCCCCCCCCCCTCCCCCTCCAACCCCTTTTCCACATCAATGACGCGCAAAGGGTCATGGCCAAGACGGTGCTGATTGCTGGTCGCTGGTCCGACTGGATGGGTTTGTCGATGGGCTGCTCCTCCGCTACTCCGCTACTCCGTAGATCGGTAGATAAGGGGATTTGAAAAGTCTTGGGGTGGCTGAGTGGCTGAGTGGCTGAGCCGCATCTCCTTGTTCCATGTGGATCATCCGCGGCTGGGTGGGGCAGGCGTCGCGGATCCGGCAAGTGCGAGATCCGCCGGCACTTTATCATGCCTCTGTTTGGCTTTTGGCTAGGGCAAACAACGCCCAGAAACAAACGCTCAGCAGAAGCAAGAAGGCCTGTTGTAGACGGCTCGGCTTGTCTTGCCCATCGATGCATGTACACAACAAGTGCACGGATTACGGATCACGGACTACGGACCACGGACTACGGACCACGGACTGCAACAAGCATAAGCATGTATGCGGCTTGTGCAGCTCGAGGAGGGCTGCACAGCATTTGCTGGCGACGCCGAAAGCATCCGGGGAGCCGCTGGCATCAGAAAAAGTAAAAACCACGCTCCTCGGTCCCCCACCGTCCTCCACCGTCCTCCACCCTCGTTCATGTCCCACTTGTCGGGGCCCAAGATTCGAGACACGGCCAGGCGGCCAGCAGTCTTGGCAAATCTACGGTGCCCGACTGCATGTACATACATACATACATAGCAGCACGGATTGCGCGTCACCATCTCTGGAAACGTATAACAACCTGCGAGACCCTCCATCTTCTTCCGCATCCATGGCTGCCCCGTTTCTCCCGTCTTGATATCCGCTGAAGAAACTGCCTGTCCTTTGACAAAAAAGTCTGCGAGTCTCGGTGGTTCATACGGTATACCCAGAGTTCAAATAAAGGTTCGAGATTCACGCTGCTTGTTCATGTCCAACGCACACAGGAATCCACCACCATGGCGAGCGACAAGATCGATCCACAATTGTGCCAAAAGTACGCCCAGTTCGCATCTCATTTGGACAGATGGCACTTCAAGATCCTGTACTGGACCCTGTTCATCACAAACCTCCTCGTCTTGTTCTTCGGGTCGTGGCTTTACACAAAGTATGTCCTCCGCAAATTTCCCCAGTCCTGGTCCCTGTCTCGGGGGTTTTTTTTTTTTTTTTTTTCTGCCCGCCCGGTTTGGACGTCGTTGGAAAAGCTAACCACGTCGTGACATGACAGGGGGCAAGATGCGATAGAAAGGCTTGGTAACGACACGCACAAAATAGCCAGGGTGCTGAGAACATACGTCCTGCTGTGCCTGGGATGCGTCGCCGTGTCGACAGTCGTGGTTGTCATGGAGGCATACGCGCTGCTGGCTCTGCAGTTCTGCGATGGCGAGGATCTAATATCCCTGTACTGGTCGACCTGGACCATGATCCAGGTCGGATCCTTGATTGCCATGATGGGCATCATCTTGGCTCTGGCGCATACCCTTCGCAACCGCAAGCACCCGTGCGTATACAGCGTCTCCCAATTTCCCCTTCCCCCTTCTTCCAAGGATATGCCCCGGCCTAACGTATTACTTGCAGACCCTGGGCGCTTGCTCTAGGCACTCCCGTTCTTGTCATCGCAGGCCTCCTGCACTTGATCCACGATTGCTCGCGAAAACGGGTAAGAAACCTGAGGCGATCGTCTGGCTCCGGCCCAGAGGACGGCCAAGGACCACCAATAAGCCAAGCGTAAGTACATACATACTGCTCCCGCTCATTTTAGAGAACGGATCGAGTTTGTCTAACACGCTCCGTCTCAGAAACACTATTCAGAACTCGGGAGACGACGAAAAGTGCAGTGAAATCCAGGCCGACTTCATCGGCTTCACGTTGGAAGGCGGCCCGATTGTAAAGTTCGTGCAGCCCGTCCCTCCCATGCCACAGGGGGAACTGCTCGGCTATGATGGAAGAGGCCGTTCGACGTTTGCCTTTCCCCGAGGCGTCGTTCGCTTCGATGCGGAGCAGAACGGCTCATGATGACGATGTCGTCATGAGAGGTTTTTTTTTTTTTCATGCAAATGATTACGAAGCAAGCGGGATTGATATTGAATACACGGTTTGGGTAGATCGAATGGCTGTTTCGTTGGTCATTTCATCTTTTCTGGTGGTTTTCCTTTTCCCTTCTTCTTACACATGTATGCATGAGACGGAACGCAGTGATGCTTTCAGGTCTCGGTCGCGTGCGTTGGAAATGAAGATGAAGAGGTACTCGTAGTTTTCTAGCAATGAATGTGCTTGACGAATTTGAAGTTGAAGAAGTTCCTTCGTGGCGTCACTGGCGTGGCACGATTAATAATATCTGCATGCTTTGGTGTGGATCCAGCCATCGGCCCCACCCCCCACAAGGTCCCGCCGCAACTTGCTTCCTTATCAACAAACGCATCCAACAAAATATTCACTCCCGGCGCCAGTTCGCCATGTTTGCACCATTTGCATCTTCTCAACTAGGTACCTAGGTACTTGGCGTTTTGTCGATACAAAGATGGGTCTGGAAAAGGTCAAGCACATCATACTGGTACGTTCTTGGAAACACCACCCCAAGCTTGTTGAAAAGGAGCGCCGCTAAGTGAGTGAGTTGCATCGACAAAGGTGCTGTCTGGCAAAGGCGGAGTCGGCAAGTCATCGGTGACGACGCAACTAGCACTGTCTCTATCACAGGCCGGGCATTCGGTAGGCATCCTCGACGTCGATCTGACCGGGCCATCCATGCCGCGAATGCTCTCCATGGAGAAAGCAAAGGTCACGCAAGTCCCTGGCGGCTGGGCCCCCGTGCCTGTTCACGAAAAGGATGCCGGTGGCGGAGTGGGGAGCCTGCACGCCATGAGCCTGGGTTTTCTGCTGCCCAGCCGAGGTGACGCGGTGGTCTGGAGAGGTCCCAAGAAGACGGCCATGATCCGACAGTTCATCCGCGACGTGCTCTGGGACGACACCGATTTCCTCCTCATCGACACACCGCCGGGGACGAGCGACGAACACATCTCCCTGGCCGAGGCCCTGCAGAGCGAGGCCCTGCCTAGCCAGGTCGCCGGGGCTGTTGTCGTCACAACCCCTCAGGCCGTCGCCACAGCCGACGTGCGCAAAGAGCTCAACTTTTGCTTCAAGACAGGGATCCGGGTGCTCGGTGTCGTGGAGAACATGTGCGGCTACGTGTGCCCACATTGCTCCGAGTGCACCGATATATTCGGCTCCGGCGGGGGACGAAGCATGGCAGATGAGTTCGGGGTGCCGTTTCTGGCATCTGTGCCGATGGATGAACAGTTCATTCGGTTGATGGAAGAAGGCAGGCGACCTCGGTACCCGGCAGGAACACAGATCGACGGCCACGATGTATCGTCGACGGGCCTCGAGAACGATCAAGGCAGCGCCTTGTCCAACAGCGAAGGCAGTCTGGTGGACAAATACCGGCATTGCCTACTGTCGCACATTTTCAAGAGCATTACGATCCATCTTTCAACCGCTATATCCGACCAAAGCTGAAGCAGCAGGAGCTCGTAATAACTTTCATTCCGCTAGCACTTGGGTTCGTGCGCGCTCCGTAATGTGACTTGGGATGCACCACCGCTGGATGAGGTCACATAAAGACGGAACCTGCCATCTCCTGTGCCACTATGATTCTCCATTTGCGCATTTGATCGATGTCCAGGTACCCAGCCCAACAAGCGCATTGTCAAGGACGATTGCACAATCCACACCATACACCATGAAAATAAAGAAAACAGCGTGAGCGACGGGTGTGCAGGGGGACAACAGACAGCTGCTTGTTACACTGAGAGGATGATAGCCTTGCTGACAGCATTGAGCTTTTGCACGATGCGCACAAAAAGCACGAGGTACATCCATCGCTCACTCGGTTACAGTATTTGGGCAGCCACATCACACTCCCTGCATATTATTACTGCACTTTGGATAGGAGGAGCTGCATGAAGCAGCCGTTCGTGGGTCGCATGGCACACAAGCCTGTTTTCTTTTGGTGATGCGCGGCTGAAACATCAAACATCAAACTGATGCCAGTAGTCCGTAGAACCAAAGACTAAACCCCGGGGGGGGAGACGGTTGAATCCCAGCATGCAGTTCCCAGCATGCAGTCTTCGGCTTCTCCGATCTCCATTGTAACCCAACGTTTATTACGGCAACATTGATGTCTCAACCGCTTTCTAAATGCGACGCTAGCTGCTTTGAGTTCTTGTTTCTACGAGCGAAAACGGTCCGCCGGCGAAGTCAGGATCTGGTGCAACATTCCAACAGTCTGGCTTCAGGAACCACAGGCGCACGGCGTTAGCAAGAATACAAAAATATTCACGCCTGGACTAATGCGTACCCCTTTCTGCACTCTGTGCCGATGGATTTGTGGTCCTAAATACTAAATATTGAAAGGCCTGCTCCATTGCTGATTGGATCAAACCAGTCTCTCTGTTCCTCTCTCTTGAGGGTTTTTTTTTTTTTTTTTTCTTCACCGGTTGTGCCGAAAGAAAGGCAAACCCTACGTCATTGGTAGAGTCTGGTCTTGTGCCCACTGCTCGACACCGACCGGGGTCTGTATGCGCCGTATTACATATGTGTACAGAGGAAAAAAATTCTGTGCACTCCACCACCACCACCTCAGTCTCATGTTGACTGACATCTTCTCTTCACGCGCACCCAACCTCCCACGACCACGTACCTTCCTCGACGTCTTTCAGTCCCGATTTCCGTTCTCCACAATCTTAATGGGTTAACATTCGGCTCCGAAAACACTTGCACGTTTCGTCTGCGGAAACCTACTGCCCAGCAGTTCTCCGCGGCGAAACCCGGTCCTCGAGACGAAAGGCCCTTCTCGCCCCGTAATACTCAAGGCGCCGCATTCTATGCGTTCAACTGACCTCCTGCGTTTCCTCTTCTCTCGACCTTCCAAGTAAGCTCTCTGGCTCTCGAGACAAGCAACTTCTGCCAAGTCCTCACATGCGCTGTTTGATCTGTGCACTAACCACTATCTGGTAACAGGCCTCGATAGCACCCCCCGTCTTCAGATTGAGATATATATAAACAAATTCTGCAAAAGTAGCAGATATCCCTGTCAACTAGCTCCGGTACTTGTCCACGGGTATCGGACTACGTTTCGAGCATCCAACATTCCGTCGCAGAAGTTGTTGCTTCGCGCCCTCCGTTTTCGACCTCCATAACGTCCCTTCAAAGACGTCAGCAACTCTATCCATACATCCGACTGCTGCTGGCTTCGCCAGCATCATTGAAAAAAAAACCGCATTCTGTGGGCCTACTCTCTCAGACAGGCACCGCAAGGTCTGTTTGAGCGGCAGCTAGTGCTCCACGGACTCTGCCTGGCGGGCAAAGGAACACCCAAACACAGCATCCATTGATCCAACTCGGCAGCGTTTGTATCAGGACCTGAAACTCCTGTCCTGGTCCTCTTGCCACGTCTTCTCAGCGTGCCAATCACTCTCGGAAGGGTGTCTTGGGTCATTATGGTCAACCTCTCGGTTCCGAAAAACTATACGTTTTCTCCGTCCTCGGTTCCGCCACATTTGACAATCAACCATGATGTTGCGGCAGACCTAGACTCGTCCAACGCCTTTGAAGGTCCCGAGAAGCTGCTGGAGGTGTGGTTCGCGCCAGATGCAGAAGCTCTCCCCCCGTCCGCAGCTCCCCATGGATTGAAGAGCGTGACTTCAGACACGTGGGTTGCCATGCTCGACATGGTTAATTGCAAGATTCTCTCCGTTTTGGAGTCTGACGATGTGGACGCATACCTCCTTTCCGAGTCCAGCATGTTCGTGTTTCCTCACAAGCTCATTCTCAAGACATGTGGAACCACGACTCTTCTGCTCGGTCTTCAGCGACTTCTCCACATTGCTGCCGTGCACGCTGGTTTCACGTTCCACAATGCCGACTCGGTCGACGATATTCGAGCGGCTGCGACTCCCTACCGCGTCTTCTACAGCCGCAAGAACTTCTTGTTCCCCGACAAACAGAAAGGACCCCACCGGAGCTGGAAGCAGGAGGTCAAGTACCTGGATGACACTCTCGAGGGTGGCGGCAGCGCTTACATGGTGGGGAAGATGAACGGAGACCACTGGTATCTCTACATCACTTCGCCCAACCAGGCTCTGACACCACCTCTCACGCCAGATTCCGAGATCAATTGTGAGCCCACTCCTGCCACAACTGTTTCGTCCAATGGCGGAAGCTCGGCCGGGGGTGCGTACAGCCAGAACGACGAGACACTCGAGATTCTCATGACCGATCTTGATCCGGAAACCGCCAAGCAGTTCTACTTGTCCCACGCGAGTGCGGTCGCGAGTGACAAGCTTGCTGCTGAGGCCAAGAACGCACGCAAGAGGGCTCAGGACAGCCTTGGCTGTCTCTCCAGCAACCCCGAGGAGCTGGATGTGTTTGGACACTGCGGCGATGATGCCGAACTGAACGGTGTTCCCGAGGCCGAGGTGACAGAAGAGCTCACAACCGAAGGACACGCCCTTGGTTCCGTCATCTCCGAGCACTGTGGATTGAACGACGTTTACCCAACCTCTGTCTATCCCGACGCCCGCGTCGATGCCTACCTGTTCAGCCCCTGTGGATTCTCGGCCAACGGCGTGGTTCCTGCTGCGCCATCGTCCCCCGATGAGAAGCCAGGTGCCACGCACTACTTCACGGTCCATGTCACCCCCGAGCCGGGCTTCTCCTTTGCCTCGTTTGAGACGAATGTCCCTGGGGGTCAAAAGGGTCGTACCACTGCCGAAATCATCGAGCAGGTGGTGAACATATTCCGTCCTGGCCGGTTCAGTGTCACGCTGTTCGAGGCTAAGGGCCGCAGCGCGAACTCTTACGTCATGGGTGATGGCGCATTCAAAAGTCTCTCCATGCAGCGTCTCGTCGACCCAGTCCGTGGGTACCGCCGTGTGGATCGTATTGTGCATGATTTCGAGGATTACGATTTGGTTTTCCGGTTCTACGAGCGTGAGGACTGGCTGGGTGACAAGGCCGCGCGGGTGGGCGAAGTTGCATGATTCGTCACTGCTCTCCTTTATTTCCAGTCTCTTTTTTTTTTTTTTTTTTTCAGGACACTTTTCTGCGTAGCATGTCATTATTTGTTGGCCTGAATGGGGTCTGGTTTTTAACCCAAGTCCACCAGGTCCATCTCAATCCACTCACTGGACATTGTAGAAGTAGTGCATCGACTTAGTTTCTGACGTAGCTTACATATCAATAACATCATGCAGTTATATCACTTATGCAGTCTACGAAGTAAAAACAAACAGAATCTCAACTGGAGTGATGAAGTTGGGAGAGCACCAGTTTCACTTACATTGGCGAAGCTACACACCTGTAGGGGTACTAGTCCCGGATCCACAGGTCTCGTCAAAAGATCTGCAGATGAAGTACATGTACGTACAGAAGTTCCAGGCATGTCCGCGTCGCCCCATCGATAAAATCACGTGAGCGGGCCCCGTCGATTTTTTTCTCAGCCCGCCCAGTCCACGTCCCCTGTCCCCATATATCCTGGCGTTCAAAAAAAAAAAATTCCAAGAGTAGATCCGAACCTCAGCAACTTGCGACGCACGATCAGAATGCATCTCATGTACACGCTCGACGACAAGGGCACGCGCCTGTACACGCTCAGGAAGGTGGCCCGCGGACAAGTCACCAAGTCGGCGCACCCGGCGCGCTTCTCGCCCGACGACAAGTGGTCTAGGCAGAGGGTTACGATGAAGAGGAGATTCGGCCTGCTTCTCACGCAGCGGGGTGAGTTGGGCATTTCTGGTCATGGAGCCTCTATGTGGGATTAGGGGGTAAGGATGTGTGCTGACTTTTGGGATAGAGCAGAGTTGAACGTGCTGTTCGAGCATGAAAAATTGAGGGATATTGGGTTGGGGAAATGGCTGGGAGATGGGGTGATACTGGGGAGAGAGGGGAGACGGATATGTTTGCAGCGCGGGGATTCTGTGGATTTATTTGACGGCTGGAACGAAGATGGTTTGGTTTTTTATTTCGGTCCCAGCTATTACTTGCGGTCCTCTGTGCCCCTGAATGCTTTTTACTATTCTTGTCCTGCGAGAGTGCATGTCCCGCGTAGCCTCGTTTCTAGTGCTTTCTCTTGGAATTCACATTCTTGCCGGCTCCGACGCGGATTTTGCCCGCTTGGCCGGACCTCTTCCCCGTCAGCATCGCCGGCAGGTAGTCTTCGTCCATGAGATCCTTCTTCCGCTGCCGTCTCTGCTCGTCGGCCGCCCTGGTAAACTCCTTTTGATCTTCCGCCAGGATCAGCTCGCGGCCCCAACCGTTCTTGCCACCTTGGCCCTTTGGTGGGCGACCGTTTGCGCTGCCGTGGACAGCCTTGGGCACGCTGTATACGTTGCCGCGCTTGTTCCACTGAAAGTTCTTTTTCAGATGGATCTGGAAATTTCCATGCGAGTCGGTGGAGCAGCTGGTTCGGGTGAGCGTTGGCTGTCCGCACTTGGGACAAAACTGCTTCTCCGTGTCCTTGGTGGTGGAGAAGCAGCCGTGGCAGCGGAGAAGCCACGTCTTGAGGTGAGTTATGCGGGAGAAGGACGGGGTGACGAGGTTGAGGTTGATGCGCAGTGCGACGTTTTGCATGGCGTAATCCGATGTGAGGATGGCAGCTTGGAGCGTCTTCTGCATCGGTCGGGAGGGTGTGTTGGCGTGAGAATCTTGGGCTTGGTGTTTCTTGAGGTTGGACGGGGTGATCCAGCCGTCCTCGTCCGAATCGTCGTCGACGGCTGGGTCCGAGGTCGCCGTGTTCGCTGCTGCGGCTGCGGCGGCGTCTCCAATTGGCTCAGCTTCTTGAGTCTCTTGTGCGTTGCTTTCCCCCTCAGCAGAGGCAGCAATGGTTGGGGTTTCTTCGAGATCTGCTGCGCCCAAGCTCAAATCGTCCATTGTTTTGTCCAGAGACGCTGGTGTCCCGCCATCTGTGCTCTTGCTCTCCTCATCGCCGGCCACCCTTCCGTTCAGGGTCTTCTGTGCCGGAGTATTCCTCAATCTCCAGTCGCCGTTGTTCCTCTCGAGCTCTAGTTCATATCCCAACGCAATGACCTCGATATCCGGCCTACTCAGAACAGCCAAGTCGCCGGTACGCCTCGCGAAGTCCGTCACGAACTTGATACTCGCGGGACCTGGTGCGCGAACAGTGACAAATGGCAGTAGCGTGGTCTCGACTCGTGTGCGGGTAGCAGGGTCTCTGATCTCGGAGATGACAGACGGGATAGTATACAAGACTTCGGCTCGAGATACGAGTGCGCTGACAGAAGGGTCATTCTTGATCAACGGTCCCGTATCAAGGACGAGGCTGTGGATCGGCTTGTAGGTTGTACTGGTGGTGGTTTGCGAGGTGGCACCATCGACAGGCTCTGTTGGTGGCGGGGTAGCCATTTGAGGAGGAAGACACGAAGCACGCGAATTCCGTGCAGTCGCGACGGTTCAAAGTCGGTAGTATGTTAGCAGGGCCTTGATCATTTGCCGAAATCGAGAACAACGGCCCGTCTGATCGATATGCCTTTCTTGTGTCCAGGGCGTGGGGCAAATTCTTCCCATGGAAGAGGGGGAGAGGGGAAGAAAAGTTTAAGAACGATAAGATAAGCATCCCAGGGCCAATCACGTGCAGCATGAATATTGAATACCAAATTTCGCGAGAGAGTAACAAACTCTGGAAGCCTCGGATTGAATGTATACTAATCAGAAACAGGCTATAGCGACTTGGATTTTCGTGAGCCTTCAGAATATACCACTTTCTCGCCCCCTCCCAAAGCGACAGATGAATTGAATCTGTGAGCCGTGGTGCAGTGAGCTACCCTGGAGTCGTGTAGACCAATTCCTCGGCTTTTCCCACTTTGCTGCGTTAGAACTTGGGCCAAAGGTGACGTCTCTCCAGAACAGCATTTCAATACTCGTGGCAGATATCAATACGGCAGAACTGCTGTCGACTGTGTCGTTGTGTGCGATTCTAGTCGACCCATGTGGGTAGCGAGATATATTTTGGTGCATTTTGGGTGTATGTGGAAATCTGCACGACTTATACATACATGTAATACGGTGCAATTCACACACATTA
Source organism: Epichloe hybrida (assembly GCA_019022495.1). NCBI lineage: Eukaryota > Fungi > Ascomycota > Sordariomycetes > Hypocreales > Clavicipitaceae > Epichloe > Epichloe hybrida. The sequence goes on from JAFEKR010000013.1 coordinate 1,488,063, forward strand.
AGAAGTAGCCCTGATCCCCCTTTGTTCTGATTGGCTTACATCCCTACGAGTGACCAACTTGCTTCCCCGAGACTTGTTCAAAGATAAAAGGGATGAAACCAAACCATGGAGAAAAATGCACTCAAGACTGAAAGCAAGGAACTACTCATCTGGAGGCAGTGGGCAGTGGGCGGTGATGTGGGGACACCGTGTCCGAATGACACATGTAATCGGCAGGTGCGGACTTTGTACTCCGGAGTTGTCACGGGGTGCCTCACTGGTGCCTCGCTGGTGCCTCACTGGTGCCTCGCTCACTTGGCTTGCCGATCTTAGATACCGCCGTCCAACAAGTTTGTAGGCTTTACTAGATAGTTGCGAAGCAGTTGCCGCTGCAGGCTTCCCAAGACTGACAGCATGACGCATCAAACATCCTTTATAAGTTAGCGCCGCCACCGACAAAGGTGCCAGAGAGACGGCCGAAGTCTATCATGAGCTCATGATGCATACTTGTCTCAATCCATTGCTGCTCATTCAGTAGGAGGATTCTGGATTCTGGTGAAAAGCCATCTTGGAGGATGGCTTGTGGGCTATCATGTGTCATGCGATTGGTCAGGAGTGAGTGTTTGTACCAATTGCCTCAATTGCCGCAATTGCCGCAATTGCCTCAGATTGCCACTAGACTCATGGCAAAGTTGGCTCGTCTTGTCGTCTGCAGGGAACATGGACCAGCCAGTCTCTGGATTTTCCCTTTTCCAGAAGGCTTCCATGGCTCCATGGCCCGATGCATCCCCACAGATCTTGACAGGGCCCAGTTGGCGACGAGGATTGGACCTGAGATAACGAAGCTGGAGAGAGAAGGATTAAAAGAAATAGAAAAATTGCAGTTGCAGTGGCAGTGGGCCAGTGGCAGTGGCAGTGGCATAGTTCCGGGTTCCAGGTTCCAGTGTGAGTGGGTTCGATGTGGATACGTGCAAACCACGGGTTGCACGGGTTGCACGGGCTGGTGAGGGAATAAAGACGATAAGACCGAATTTGTTGACTCGGTCGCGTGAGCGAGCAGACGGGAAACAATGCGATTACATGTAAGCACTGCAGCACGGCAATTGATCACGGAGACCCCAACATCACCCGGGCAATGGGCGGAATGCGGTCGAAGCACGCGGGGCGAAAGTCGCACCGCGCGAGGTTCGACGCGCGACCATGTCTCATGTCTCATCTTGCTTTCTACATATGTAACGGCCGAGAGGAAGGAGCGAGGCGAAGCGAGGCAGGCAACCTGGAAACCCGGCCGCCCGTCTCCGTCTCGTGTCGTGTGACACGCCAGTGACACCACCACCACCACCACGAGCAAGTCGACGACGCTTGGTCCAATCTCGTCCAATCTCTACAATCTCTACAATCTCTGAACGGCCTCTGATCAATGAGCCAACCAACGCACGGCATCAAAATGAATGAAATGCATTGCAGTCAGCAATCGGCCCAGCCGCGCAGCGCAGCACAGTGCGGCTCAGAGCGCCAAGTGCTCGTGCTCGTGCCCGTGCCCGCGCCTGGTTTGCCTGCACCTGCAATCTTGGCGCGGCGCCCCCCTTGGCTTCTGGTCTTGGCTCTTGGCGGGCGCTGCACTGGGGCGACGGCAGCAGCAGCAGCAGCAGCAGCAGGCTCCGACTTTTCATCAAATCCTTGTTCGCGGCGGCGGCACCCCCGTCTTCCTGCAGGTGCTCTTGTTGTGCGGCTGCGGCTCGCGGCACTTTTTGCCGACTTGGACTGGGACTGGATGGGAGCGAGGAAAATTTCCTTCTTGGTCGCAAGCCACAATGCCACCGCCCGACCGACGTCATTCCCCGATGCGCCATCCGATTCACCACCTCCCGCTTTCTTCTTGCCGCCATCAGACAACAACAACAACAACAACGACAAAAATGAGAATGACAACAATAACAAAACAAGACAACAGCGACAACGGCAACTATGACAACAACAGCCGAAAGCATAGAATCTCTACATAGATTTGCGGGCTGCAAACGTGGCCCCCCCGAGGTGGGCTCCAGCAGAAGTGGCTGCAACCAAGGAAGAGTAGCAAGTGAAGGCACGGAAGAGGTTCATGTTACCAACCCATCCATCCACATGATGAACCACATCCCATCCATCCAAGTTGCCATCGCCACAGCGTTACCCCAGGATTCGACTGCTATAGTATGTGCGATTCCTAATCGAATCGTGCCTTTCTCTTCTCTCGCGCTAAACCCCTCGGTCACCTCGGAATCTTGGGAGTCTCACACGGAGAGGGAATTGTCCGCGGCGGGTCGCCATGGATCGTTGACACACGAAAACTGACTCGACCGACCGACCACCTCCACACTTGGCTGGCAATCAATTGGTCCAGAGACTTTCTCTTTTCTGGCACTTGCGGAGCTTATCGGATCTAGAACCCTGGCTTCGTGTCATCCGTCATCTCGTGTCATCTTGCGTCAAATCAAGGGTCATGGAAGACGAAACCAAAGCGGCGTCCTCCAGTCATAATACCCAGCTAACTATTGGACCCTGTCAAGACAAATGCGACAAATGCGAATCGACCCCACTACTACGTTGCTCCACGAAACCCAACTTTGGTGAGTTCCCTTGTGCAGGAGCAAGTCCCCTCCCAGCTTTCCTAGCTTTTCCAGCTTTGTGTGTCCGGCCCTTGACTCCGAGGGAAAGACAACATTTGCGGGGGAGCCGTCCTCCGGGTTACTACTGCACGACAAGATTGGTCTGGAGGAAGATCAATTGGTGGTCTGGGACCGTACATAGCTAGTAGAATCTAGAACTTGACCCGAGGCCGCCATTGGAGACATCTGCTACGGGATTGCATTACATACTGCTGCTCAACTCAACCAAGGCAATGCGTGCTTGACTTTTGCATGATTTTTCCCATTGACAAGGCCAAGTATGAACCTGGAACCCTTATCAGTATGTAGTCAGCCATCTCGTGACTCCTGCGGATTAGTCGTCTCGCAATTTGGTTTCGCTGTTATCTACAATGGGGCTTTTTGGCTCCCCAACTTACTTGGATGCGATGGATGCGCCCCATTACCCCATCCCGTGGTGCCATTGTCTGCCCCACCTGCTCCAATCTTGTTGATGAGCCTTTTCCCATCAATTCCCTATCTGGATTATGGATTGTGGATTCCTGGATTACTGGATTACTGGATTCCTGGATTCCTGAATTTCTGACCAGAGGGTGTCGGCCTATTCCAAGTCAATGCATGTTTCAAACCGGTGGTCATGGGTGGCAGGCGGGAGGAGGTGGCTAGTCGCGGTGATTAAAGTTCGTGTGTCATGGAGTCGAGGTGTGTTTGTTGTGTGTGTGTTGTGTGTGTGTTGTGTGTTGTGTGTCGACTTGTCCGGGTCCGGCCAAGGAAAGAAAGAACTCACTCCCACCCCCGCCTCCCCTTCCCTACCCCTCGCTCCTTCCTTTCTTCGCGCCAGAATCCTTCCATTGCATTTGCCCCGACCCTGGCCCACCCCTGGCTGGCCCTAGTCGTAGTGCGTCCATCTTATCTTCTTCTTCCATCCACCCTGCCCATGTTCGGGAACCCAGCCTAAACTAAGTTCACTCACCAATTACTTGCACGCGATTAGCAGCAGCACGGTACGGAGTTCGGAGTTGAAGGACAAAGTATATTTTATTCCCTGTTTGTTTTCAATAAAGCTCCGCGACTTCCCACCTCCTAGCGTCCCACCCTTCGCCTCGTCTCCTCTCCCATACTTCCCCTCGTGAGGTGGTCAACTGTTCTCCTCCGCCCTTTCTCCTTTCTCTACATCTCTTGACAAAGGACTGAAAGGACTGTCTTGTCTCATCTGCTTGCCAACATTGAGACGTCGAGACCAGGAACACTACTCTAGGAAATCACCGAACTTTGGCCAACTCGGGCCGAATCCGACCATCCTTATTAGATATTCTGTCTTGTCTCGCCATTGCCGTTCAACTTACCACCCAAAATGTCGGATACCGTCGTGCGCGACCACGCTCTGTCCGAAAAAGCCATCAGGGAAAAGGACTCGTCCACTTCCGATCTCGCCACTTCGGATAACGTGCTCGGTGCTCCCATCGCAGGAGAGGTGACCGACTTTGAGGAGCGACGGGCAGATTTGGAGAAGCAAAAGACAGCCGAGGGCAATGCGCACTTTCATCGTCTGGGATGGAAGCGACTCACCATCGTCCTCATCGTTGAGGCCATCGCGCTCGGCTCACTCAGCTTGCCAGCCGCATTCGCTTCGCTGGGCATGGTGGCAGGTGTCATCTGCTGTGTCGGTCTCGGACTCATCGCCATCTACACGAGTGATATTGTCGGAAAGGTCAAGATTGCGTATCCCGAAGTCGCTCACTATGCCGACGCCGGTCGTCTTCTGATGGGACGTTTTGGATACGAGGTGGTTGGCGCCATGTTTGTTCTTCAGTTGACCTTCCTAGTCGGCTCGCACTGCCTGACCGGTACAATCGCCTTCCTCAACATCACCAACAACGGCGCCTGTTCCGTTGTGTTTGGTGTTGTATCGGCCATCATCCTGCTCATCATCGCCATTCCCCCGTCCTTCGCAGAGGTGGCCATTCTCGGATACATCGATTTCGTCTCCATCCTGCTCGCCATCGGCATCACCATCATCGGCACCGGCGTTGTCGCTGGCCAGGCTCCCGGAGGTTTGTCTGCGGTGCACTGGTCGGCGTGGCCTAAGGAGGGCCTCACGTTTGCCGAGGGTTTCATCGCCATTACCAACATTTGCTTTGCCTACAGCTTCTCCATGTGCCAATTCTCCTTTATGGACGAAATGCACACTCCCGCCGACTATGTCAAGTCGATTTGGGCTCTCGGCCTTATTGAAATCTTCATCTACACCATCACGGGTGCCGTCGTCTATGCCTTTGTGGGCGTTGACGTCAAGTCGCCATCACTGCTCTCAGCCGGCCATACCCTGTCCAAGATTGCTTTTGGCGTTGCCTTGCCCGTCATCTTCATATCTGGATCCATCAACACAACCGTCATCGGGCGCTATATCCACGGCCGAATGTACAAGGACTCGGTCACGCGATTCATCAACACCACCAAGGGCTGGACCACGTGGCTCGCAGTCATCACCACCGTCACCGTCGCTGCCTTCATCATCGCCGAAGTGATCCCCATATTCAACGATCTTCTGTCCATCTCGTCCTCTCTGTTCATTTCCGGATTCACCTTCTATCTGCCCGCCTGGATGTGGTTCAAGCTTCTCCGCAAGGGTAAGTGGTACTCCAAAGAGAACCTGCCCAACTCCATCATGAACGCATTCTGTTTCTTGATCGGCATCGTTGTCTTGGTATGCGGCACATACGCCAGCGTAAATGATATTGTAAGTTTGAGAACCCAAAACTCTGTCCCACGTCGAAAATACCATGACACTGAACTGTGATGCCAAAAGATCAAGTCGTTCAACGCCGGTACCACGAGGGGGGTCTTTTCTTGCGCACCAATCGGGTAAAGGGAAAGCGGTAATTTCTTGCGTGCGGGAATAATTTTAAAGAGTAGGAAACGAACGGCATGCTTTTCCGAGCACCAAGTCTCTACGCGGCGCATTCACGATGCCATGGGCGAGGATGCGAGGATGGTTGGGATGTGGAAAAGGTGGCCTATTTGACGCAGAACGAAGCAGAATACATGTATATTAAAGGCTTTACGCATGTTCATGATAGAGGATTAGAGTCATTCAATGATGCTGCATATGATTCCCAACCTGTTGGTTGCACTTATGCGCGAAGCTTCACTTATCCTGGGGCCCCCGGGGTGTGGGGGTGGTTGGAGAGATGATGGCCTGAGCTCCCACCTCGTTTGTAGATTTGGGGATATTGAGTTTGCGGTGTTGTCAGGGGGGCAGGGGGGGGGGGGTCAATATAGAGGTGGCGCCTGACGTGAAAGAAGAATGTGCGCGGCGGCCCGTGGCGGTCCCCGTGGCGCCGTTTAGTTCGAGGGGGCTTGTTTTGAGACAATCAGTCGAGGGGATATAGGCCAAGTCTTTTTTAAGGGTTTTGAGCCATTTCCCTGAATGGAGAATGGTGAGACGGGAGACGGGAAGACGAGGTGGTGGACACGATTTGTCGGGGGGGACGGGTAGGGGGGCATTTTTGAAGCAGTCTCTGGTCTGGCCTGAGCATTTGTTTCGTTCCCTTTCCCATGGCCTTTGCTGGAAATGATTTCAAGAATGTGCGTCATGGTGTTGACGTTCCGATTTTCTCGTGGGAGCCGCTGGGTTTCGTAATCAGCGTGTCTACACCTACCCTGGACGTGGGTGCTCGTTATATCGCCCTCTTCCTCCAAACGCGTCTTACGCCGCATTTAGAAAAGATTCCATGGAGCATTGGTCACGAGGAACCGCACACAAGGCGGGGAAAAGCTTTCGTCAAATATTAAGAAACATGAGCAGAGTCTTGATTCTTCATACCCGTCACGTCATGTCATCAAGTGCCTTCACCTCAGATCCTCCCGGGTGATCAAGTAACTCTTTATCCTGCCTCGCGGCGGCCATTTCATGACGAGGGACTTGTTGGCGAAGCCGGAGATGATGTATACAGACGACGGGTTGTGACAGTGGCCAAACATATTGCCCTTCTCCGATCGGATATACGGGCCGTTTCCCGAGTTCTCTGCGAACTCTAGCTGGGGGAAGCATGAATTTGTCCGAAATGGCACGATATCGGAACGCACTTGGTGTGTAAGTCACCGTGGGGATGAGTTACATGCCAAGTTGGCTCTTTCAAGAATGCCCAGGTATATAACGCCCCATTGACCCCTTGACTTGGACTCACCTCCATACATACGCATCTATGATGCCGCAAAAGGAGTGGTGAGAGTGACATTGGAGCATCAACTTTACATCGGCGGCTGGGTTCAAGTGGTGGTTCGACGGGGTGAAGAAGCTTCGCGAGGAGGGGATGGACTATATTTGACCGACGATGGTTGGCAGCCCTCGATGAGCCTTCGCTTCAAGTTCCAGGCAAGCTAAATGGTCATCGAGACGTTGGGCTTTGGGGCCAGAGCTTGCATACAGATCTGCACGGAAAGGCCTCCCACGATGCTCTCGTCGAGGCTGGCCCGGAAAGTGGACCATTTGTTCTGACCCGATCTGCAACGGCCAGAACCATGCGATATACTTGCAGCACCTGGAGTGGTGATAACATTCACAGGCTGGCTTGAAGACGATGGAGTGTCGACGGTGGCGAGACCCTGGTTTCCAAGTACACTACTTCGTACAGCGCCCAGGGCTCGGAAGTGGTCGTCGAATTTTCTCGTGATGAGACTTCTGGGTTTGAAGCATCTTGGAAGAGCCTCGTGGTGAGCCTTCCAGCTGGGGACAAAACGTGTCTTGTCCGCTTTCACTCAGATATTCTCCCATCACGACAGGAGGCCGATCTTTGGTCAAGCTAGGGCTACTGCCGCTCATTGTTGTGCCAAATTTCTGAATGCCTGTTTTGAGTAGCTGCAAATAAATAATGCCCGTATTGCCTCGATGCCCGTTCAACAATCCGCCGCCTGCCTGCCTCAACTCGCGGAGAAGAGTTTTGCCTCGCTCCACGAGGCTGCTCCCGCCCTGGATCGGTTCAGATGACAAGAGTATTGATAGTTCCAGTAACAAAAAAGGTAACAGAAGACGCATGTAGCCCTGTCAAAGTCCATGACATAGCGTAAGGTTTGTAGATAAATTCGAGGCCCGCGCGTGATGATATCCATACGCTCCTTCAAAGCGCCTTGCGCCATCTTTAGCACCTGGATCTGAGTTGGTGACATGGCAGTAACGCTCTCTACCCCAATCGAACGTATCGCCCGACACAAGGCCATGGCCAACCCCCAGCAGCGCTGAACTTGGGATATGAAGGGTAAGCCAGGGCGCGTCAGGGTAACTGAAAATGGTGATGCGTTTCCAGTCGTCGTACCACATCTTACGTCTATCATGGCGTCCGATACAATACCCATGATCCATATATCGCCCTGGTTGCGCTGCTACAGCCGCTTGTGCATTTGGGCTCGAAGTGCATTCATTCAGTTCAACTTGAGGCCAGAGGCACATGTCTTGCTTTCGGACAAGGTAGTTCCATGTCTAGCGCCATGCGAGTAGCCGCAGCGATCTTTGCTGATTGCCCCGATGAATAAGAAGCTCTGGCGAGAAAGGCCTGAATGGTCTCCAGAGCGAGCATAGACGGAATTGCAACAGCCGCATTCAAGTTTCTTCGGACATGGAAATTCAAGATACGCCGACTGCTGTGAGTCGGTTCCAGTGAGAGTTCAGCACCCAACGGTGCAAATAACGCCGAAGAGTACGCCGCTTCGAGATGTTACGGATTCTAGAGTGTCAAACTCAGGGTCAAATACAAGCAGGTAACGATGGCAACCCTGGAAGAACGTAATGTAGAAAGCATAGGCGTCCTCGAGACTGATGATTCCTGCATCGAAAAGGTTCAAAGATTCTACCGCGTTGATATTCTACCGCGTTGATATTCTACCGCGTTGATATTCTACCGCGTTGATATTCTACCGCGTTGATATGAAAGGGCAAAGTCGTCATCCCCGTCCAAGGGGGAGATGGTTGCCCCCGGGAATACGAGGAGCATTTTTTTGCTGATGTTTGTGAAGAAACTGCCCACGACGAAGAAGGAGATGCAACAGCCAGGCTATGGGTGCCAATAAGAACTGGAAACTTGGCAATCGACGATAAAATGGGATTTCTGTCGGGAGTTGGCCTCCTTGGACTGCGATGCTATATCGGCCATGGCGATGACGGTCCAAGAAGGAGACTGATAGACTAGCTGCCATGATGCAAGCCTTTCCCAATGATGACAAGTGATGGGACAAGTGATGGGACAAGTGATGGGACAGAGTCGCCAGGTTGGGGAGTTGAGGTTGGGGAGTTGGGGTTGGGGGTGTTTCGCGGGGCGGCGGGGAAGGAAGGATGGGAACCCTGGCCTGATCCATAGTTACAGTGGTTTGCATATAACGGGGCGGGGCGCAGCAAAGGCTCGCATACTTTCGACTGGGGTCAGTCTCTCGCTCCGTGGATTTATTTCCCGACACGAATTTTCCCTTGCGCCGAAGAAGGGACAGCACTTCCTCCTTGCCACTTGGGAACCAATGAAGTCACGTCGCGAGCAGATCTGTATCGGTGCACAGAGGCTGTTGCGACAACGTCGTCCTATGTGCAGACTCGATGACGTACTTGACCAAGGCGCGTCAACTTGGTACCGCATGCAAAGGTCCCCCAGGTCCTGATCGACCTGACGAGAGATCTGAATTTAGAAGGTCAGAGCAAGGGGAGTAGTCCGCACATGTAAGTAGCCTTGATTGTGGAAACATGATGATGGCTTTTGCAGAAGACAGTCAGCCGGCTGAGTCAAGAAGTGGATGCAAGCTCGGAGCCCAGGCGTGGCATTGCATCGACCCAGCGTGTGACGGCTTTATCGCCGGTACGGAGGAATAGGCATCAGATGCGATGCAATCTCGGGCCTCAACAAATGGTATCGCAGCATTGATTCCTTTCATTCGCTGCGCAAGTCGGTCAGGGGGTATTGACTGGGTTGCTGCCAATCCCTGAGATCCCCGGCTTTCCTCCGCACACACGGCCGAGAGAGCTAGGGCTGGGGGTCCAGGTAACGACGAGTTCCAGCCAGGGTGCATTTTCCAATCAATGGGTCAATGGGCCGCTTGCCGATCTGCAAAAGGAGGCCCGTTATCATGTATTGCACAGCCAATCAGCAATGCACCTTTGGCGCTCCCCAACGGCTTCGCTATATCTGATTTGTTGTGGGACTTTCCGAGCTTCTATCGTCTTGTCTATTCGCGGCCTGTCCGGTGGCATATTCCATCCATCATCGCCTTGTTGCCTGCCGACAAGTCTCCCAATGAGCTCTGCAAGCAAGCAGAGTCTCGTGAACTCGTGAGAACAGGGACAGGGGACAAGGGGACAGGGGACAGGGTCTCCGGGACCTTTTGACGGCGGCTGCTTGTCGATGACTCCCTCCCCTCCTGGGTCTAGCCTCATTTAGGGAGGTGATGGTCACCCGGGGCCACGTTGTAGGCAATGTAGGCAATCACGCAATGGAGACAACACCCCCCGCGACACGGCCGAGAAGAACGCATGTTATCGTACATGTGTGTGCACGCGGACAAGATTGCCGTTGATCTGCGCCTAACCGTCTCGTTCAGGGAGGAGTCCGGAGGACAACGAGATTGTTGGCCAAAATCACCTGCCAATTGTTGACGAACTCGACACGGCGCCGGACTGCGATGTAATCTTGGGTTTGGGTTGCCAACTTTGCTAGTAACCAACCAGTGCTGACGATGGAACGGTGGGAACTCGACAAAGTCGCCGGCCTGGTAGGCCTGCTTTCGACGAGGCACTTGGCAGGCAAACTTGGATCGAGGCCAGAAAGATAAATAGATTGGCCGTCTTCCGCCTGGCATCATGGAAAGAAATTGGATTCCAAGGCGCTTCATCCCCATCATTCTTCCCATCTCGCTTATCTCGCCTATCTTGCACACATAGACGACCCGGAACAAGTTCCAGAAACTTCTTTCCAAGTTATCAAATCGCAAACATGAAGGTCTCAGCTCTTCTCACTCTTCTCCCCCTTCTCCCCGTGGCCGTGGCCGCCCCCACCAAGCGCGCCTCGCCCGCGCCCGTCCTCGTTCCTCGGGGCGCCCGGCTCGTCGAGGGCAAGTACATCATCAAGATGAAGGGCGACTCCAACATCCAGTCCGTCAACGAGGCCATTTCGTCCATCAGGGCCAGCGCCGACCACACCTACAGCCACTCCTTCAACGGGTTCGCTGCCTCACTGTCTCCCAAAGAGCTTGAGCAGCTCCGCCAGGACCCCAGCGTGAGTTTTGTCCCCCGACTTTTCGAGGAGATGTCATTTTGCTGACGACAAGTTGAAAAACAGGTCGACTTCATCGAACAAGATGCCATCATGACCATCTCGGCCACTCAGTCCGGCGCCGACTGGGGTCTTGCCCGCCTGTCCAGCCAGACGGCTGGCAGCACCACTTACATCTACGACGATAGTGCCGGCGAGGGCACTTGCGCCTTCATCATCGACACCGGCGTCGAGGCCGACAACCCTGTATGCAGCCACTCCCCCCTTTTCTAAAAGAAAGAGAAGAATCAGCGATTGAAAGCGTACATGGCTGACGAAACTACGAAAACAGGAATTCGAGGGCCGCGCCAAGTTCCTCAAGAACTTTGCTGGTGATGGAGAGGACAGCGATGGCAACGGCCACGGAACACACGTCTCTGGAACCATCGGCTCCAAGACATATGGTGTGGCCAAGAAGACTCAGATCTATGGCGTCAAGGTCCTCGATGCACAAGGCTCCGGCTCCAAGTAAGCAACAGAAAATCACCATTGCCATGCCCATTGGATTTGTGTGTCCTCAAGCTCTGACAATCCCCCCCCCCCCCCCCAGCTCTGCCGTCATTGCCGGCATGGACTACGTCGCCAAGGAAGCCCAGAACCAGTCCTGCCCCAAGGGCAGCGTCGTCAACATGTCCCTGGGTGGCTCCAAGTCTTCCGCCGTGAACGAAGCCGCCGCCGGCATCACGGGAGCCGGCCTTTTCCTGGCAGTCGCCGCCGGCAACGATGGCCAGGACGCCTCCAACTACTCTCCCGCGTCTGCAGAGTCTGCCTGCACTGTCGGCGCCACCACCAAGGACGACGAACTCGCCACTTACTCTAACATCGGCAAGCTCGTCGACGTCCTCGCCCCCGGCTCCAAAATCCTCTCCACCTGGATCGGCGGCAAGACCAACACCATCTCCGGCACCTCGATGGCCTCGCCCCACGTTGCCGGAATCGGCGCCTACTTCCTCGGCAAGGGCCAGAAGATTGAGGGTCTCTGCGACTACATCGTCCAGAACGGCGTCAAGGACGCCATCAAGGGGGTCCCCTCGGACACGGTTAATGTCATCATTAACAACGGCGAGGGCAGCGGCAACTTCACCCGTCGACACTGGTAAGCTGGGCGCTGGCGCCAGCGAATGACGGGGAACGGATTCTGTACATAGGAACGTCCGATTGGAGGGGGGGGGGGCATATTTCTTGGGTTGCGAGCATCACATATGCATGAGGAAATGACGACGACGTTATGAAGGGTGCAGCAGGGCACATGGATGGGGGGGCATGTCCTTTCAGTTGTATTTACTTTTCTTTTTCTTCCTCGCATTGAACATACATGGCAGTACTGATTTTTCCTCTCGTCGCTCGTGCACCATTTTTTTATTAAAAATTTGGAATTCTTTTTCGCAAATGTGGCCAGGTCTGTGGACGTACCTTGATTCTCTGTTGTTGTTCCGCGAAACAAGGCGTGTGAGTCCCCGTGCAATCAGTCGAACGATACCTGTCAATGACTCGGCAAGGTAGTATCTAGCCGTGAGATGACGGTTACGTTCCCCGAGATGGCTTATCCGCCTTCCAACTCGACCGAGTATCGTTGTCATGGCTGCGAAGACGGCCAAGTAATGCTGCGTATCGTGTGCCAATGACAAGAAACCGTCACATTCCACATTTTGTCCTTTGATGTGAAGGTTCCTCGATTGCTCCAAGTAAAACAGCGAATCGCATCGCTTCGAAGTGCACAATTCCACCCAGTTTGCCACCCTAGCGCGTCGCGACCCGCGCGTTCAACTTTTTAAGTTTTTTAACCCGCCCCGCCGCCAACATGATTGGAGTTCGTGTTGCGAGAAGGTCAGTGGTATTTATTGTGCGGGGCTCGACCGCAAGGTTTTTTTTTCCTTTCCCCTTTCCAATCACGGTCGCGGCCGAGCTATTGTCTTTGACTTCTTGGCCCTGAAACGCCCGCTCTAGTGCAAAGCTGGGTTCTCCTCTGCTCCGCACTCTTGTTCGACCTCCTACGACTACAATCTATTGTCCTCGCGTGCGCTACAAAGCGCAGGCCGCTCGGTGTGGTTGGCCTACATACCACTATCGCCCTCCCCGAGTCCGAGCGGAGTGCGACCCGTTGTGGACGGACTTTTGGAGACGGGGGTTTTCTCTTTTTTACTTCTCGAATTCGCGGGAAGGGTTCTGCAACGGACGCTGGATGTGGAGCCAGCGGTGGCTTTGTCTTTTTCTTTCGTGGATTCCCTTCCATCCTCATGAAGAGCTCGGGCTCCAGAAGTCGGGACTGAGCGACAAATTGTGGTGGTCGATTCGCGACGATGCATCATGGCAATGGCAGCCTCTTGGTGGCAATGTTGCCCGGCAGCGCTTTCCTAATATGGGCCCTAGAGGATATGGAAAACCTTGTTGCAGATACATCGTGATGGATGCGATGCCGCTTAGTTCTATCCACCCGATGGGAATGGGATGGGGTTGGTCAGACTCCGACTTGTTCGAGAGCACACGCCGGATTGTAGCGCGCGGCAGATGTACACGTTCCCTTCTGGTCGATCCAGTCTGTGCATTCGTTCGCCATTCTTCTCTCAGGTGGTCTTGGAGCCAAATCTACTCTTGGGAGCAGCGGTCCGATCTCACATTTTGAATCTTGTCGAGAAAAGTACTTAAGGCCCATGATGCCTGGACATGTTGGCTTGGAAGTTTTCTACATCATACTCGGCTTCCTTCGCATCCTCAAAACAAGAGCACCCTCCTCCCAGCAGCTGAGCACCAAAAATGTTGAACGTCAAGAACCTTGTACTCGCGGCGGCGGCGGCGCTTGCTTCCCAGGCCATCGCGGCACCGACTGGGCCCAATGCCGGAAACGCCAAGATCCAAGAAGCGCAGAGTGGCCAGGTGATTCCTGGCAAGTTCATCGTCACGCTAAAGTCCGGCTCCAAGCCGGCAGTGCTCGAGAGCCATATGAAATGGGTCAACGGGGTTCACGCAAGAGCATCTGGCGACGAGGCCATCAAGGGAGTGGAGAGCATGCTCGACGGAATTTACGGCTTCATGGGCTACGTCGGTAGTTTCAGTGAGGCGGCTCTGGCCCAGATCAAAGCTCACCCTGACGTTAGTGGAGGCTTTTCCTTCTTCTTCCTCTTCCTCCCCCATTCATCATGATGAGACATGCTAACATGATGTGATGACCAGGTCGAGGCTGTTGAGCAAGACAAGATCTGGACTCTCGACTGGATCACTGATGACCAGCAACTCGAAGCAAGAGTCGACGACAAGGAGCCACCTTCCAGCGGCGGGGGCAGCAACTTCATCCAGCAGAAAAATGCGACATGGGGACTAGGAAGCGTCTCTCACCGGGACCCATATGCCACAGAGTACGGCTACCAGGAATCTGCCGGGAAGGACACGTACGCATATGTCATCGACACGGGCATCCGAACGACGCACGAGGAGTTCGAGGGCCGCGCATCTCACGCCTGGAGCGCGTATCTGACGAGGACGGACAACGTCGGCCACGGGACCCACGTCGCCGGCACCATCGGCGGCAAGACGTACGGAGTGGCCAAGAACGCCAAGCTGCTCGCCGTCAAGATCTTCAACAGCAGGTCGTCCAGCACGTCCGTCATCCTGGCCGGATACAACTGGGCGGTCAACGACATCGTCCGAAAGGGCCGCACCAAGCGGGCCGCCATCAACATGTCCCTCGGCGGGCCCAAGTCGACCGCCTTCAACACGGCCGTCGAGAGGGCCTCGGCCTCGGGCGTCTTGTCCATCATCGCCGCCGGCAACGAGGCCCAGGATGCCTCCAACGTGTCTCCCGCGTCGGCCCCGAGCGCCATCACCGTCGCCGCCATCAACCGCGACTGGACCCTCGCCTCGTACAGCAACTTTGGCTCCGTCGTGGACATCTGCGCCCCCGGGTCGAACATCACCTCTGCCTGGAACACGGGAGACTCGTCCGAGAAGACCATCTCGGGCACCTCCATGGCGACTCCTCATGTCGTCGGCCTCGCTCTTTACGCCATCTCCGTCGACGGCGCTACCGGCGTCGACGGCGTCACCAAGCATCTCCTGTCAACCGCCACCAAGGACAAAGTTGCCGGCGACACGCGCGGGTCGCCCAACCTGATTGGCAACAACAACAACCCTTACCAGAAGCAGTAAATCGGTCAAGTCACACGCGTCCGACTTGGATCGTCAACGGGCACCGACAAGGATGGCAATTGCAGAGGACCAACAATTCTTTTTCTTCATATATATATATACATAGCACAATGCACATGCACCCTCAATGCTAGTCTTTAAATGTCAAGTCGTCCACGTTTCCTCGTGATGCAATTTGGCGGGACAGGGGCCCCCAGTTCATCCATCCCCGCCGAAAGCCTGTGCCATGAACCATTCTTATCAACGCCCATCTAGCCACCCATCTGCGACTACGGGCCCTGACGCTGGTTCTCGTTGTTTGTGTTGGTCTTTATGCCCAGAGGCCGTTGGACCCGCACCACCCTTGTGGGAGACTTGTCGCCGGGTGTGCTGGCGCGGGGCGATGATCTTGGGCGAAGGTTAGTAGGCCGCGGGAGGATCTCTGCAAGCGCCCTCGGAAAAGGGTCGGTGGTGTACACCTCCTGAGAAGGGTTGGTGGTGTCTTTGTTGTTATCCTCGTCCGGAGGAGGCTGGCCGGCGGGGACCTGCGACGCCCACTCCGCAACGCTAACCGGCTCTTCTTGCTGAGCTAGAAACTGGTCCAGTTGGTCACGACGAGACTTGTCGCTGGGCTCAGCACCGCCTGACATAGCAGCTAGTTGTACCAACGCCCACTGAATTTTGATGACAGTGATGAATTTGGGTGCGTCAATTTCATCCAGAGTTACGTCAAAGGTCTGGCCTGATAAGATTGGCCGGTTCGATGGGCACACGTTGGCTGCCACGGCAGGTTGAGGCGCCTCGACTAGCTTGGCTCGGAAATCATGCTGCTGCTGCTGATTGAGAGTATCGGTCGCCTTGGAGTACGTGTTCTGCTTTAGCCAGCGAAATTCAAGCGTGACTGTGACCTTACTCTGAGCGTTACCAGACTCAGAAGGCATTGCGCCAAGATACTTTAGGCCAAAGTAGGCCTTACCCCACCACGTATGAAGCGATAGGCTCAGACAAATCATATTCCATGACTTGTCTGAATTACCAGATATCAAATCGGCTCGGATTTCAATGCTGACTCTGTCCCCGCCAAGAAGGTATTGATCGGTTTTCCCATAGAATAACCTAGACATGACTTCTCCGCGCTCACTTCCGGACCAGGAAAAGGGAACCACGTGGCAAACCTGTGGACAGTCTGTCTTGGTTATAATGCATCGATGGCCGTCTCGCTGTCGGCATTTCATTGACTCTGAGTTATTGCGAGGAGGTTCGACAGATGAGACATTGGTGCTGGGAGATGGAACATTGGGATTGGCGTTGGGAGATGAGACATCAACTTGACCGCCGCTGCCGCCGCTGCCGCCTCTGCCGCCTATCACACTGCTGCCTTCGCTGCGGAATCGCTTGTGGCCAGTTCTGGTGGCTGGATCCGATTCATTCCCAAGCGAAGAACGTTTTTTTGGCTTTGCTGCCTCGTCTGAGCAGGCCTCGTTCAAAGTAAGCTTGCTTAATTTCGTGTTGCTTCTCTGATTCGCCTTCTTGGGTCCTCTAGTGACTGGACATGAAAATCAACAACATGGCCTTTTGAACCGTGAGTAGGAGTAAGTACTTACAAGACCGGATCAGTTGAGGTAGAAAGCCAAAGGAATCAACAGCCATTCCATCAAAAGAGCCTGGTCCAGGCATGTCTAGCCCCTTTAGTTGCTGAAGTGGTATGACCATAAAGAGAGAAAATATTGCTGCATTGACTCGAAAACCTGATTCGAAAGAGCGAGCCTGCCTCTCAATCCGCTTAACGATATCTAAACGCTGCTCATACTCATCGACTGGGAGAAGTTCAACAGTTGGCTGGTAAACAGGGCGATCATCTAGGAATCTCTTCAAGGCATCTAGTGCCATAGGATTATTCGAATACTGCTGGCAGTATTCGGCGAAAGATTCTTCCATTATCGCGTGTTGAAGTTGCTGAACGAGATGTGGATTGCGAATTTGTAAGAAAGTAGTAGTGAAGAAGAAGGGTCAAGCTTCTGTGTTGCTTTTGAGTTGGTGGTATAAGTCGAGAGTGGTGTGTCAGGATGGTAAAAGATCAAGGTCAACGTGCATTATGTAGTTGTGATGGATTCGTGTGTGAGGAGGTTTTTCGTTTGCCAACTTTTAGAGTTATCGCGTGCATGCGGGTCCATGAGTCAAAAGAGATCGACCCACCACTTGGCAAGTGGGCCCTGCAAACAAAAAATAGGACCTGGCAACCCACCGCCAGTGTGTACTACACCCTGTACACCCACCCCACTGTGTGTATCAGGGATGCGCTGTCCCCGCGCTGTCCGTCAACACGTTTTAGGGAGCTACAAGGAAAATACAGATGGTATATAACGCCACAAAAAAGTACATCGATTTCTATGCAGGTCACTAGTGCCAGCATGTACTGGCCCCTGTCTCTTCATTTCCTAGCTACCATCTGATTGGCTTGATCTCCCCTGTCACGTAGATCTGTAAAATAATTCAGGGGCCAGATGCACTGAACTTGGCTGTATCCATAAAGACTCGCAATCTTACCAGCAGCGCGTCCTGTGTTCAGTGACCCCTAGCATGACTACGAATGACGCAAAGAATGGAAAGAAGAGCAGATGGAGATCTACTATCTAGCAAGTACAGGAAGAAGGAAGCGATTCAACAGAAGGCCTACCAGACAAGTGAATCTAGGTCTTCAAACGAAGCCTACCATGAAACACGATAACAAGCGAGATGCGGGATGCGAGAGGGAATCTGCATTAACAAACGAAGAGGGGATGACGAGGGTGACGAGAAGTGATGCGGGTGATGCGGGTGATGCCTGTGACGCCTCAGCTTTGAGGGAGGGTGCCATGGGAGGGTGCCATAACATCCTCAACAACCCCGACAAAGGAGATCGAGAGCCGATGCAACAAACCGTAATTTCCGTGCCCCAAGGCGCGACGCATACCGCAAAGAGAGGGTAAGTATTTTTTCTGCGCGCCAGGATATTCGACGACGCAGTAGAAGCTTTGATGAAGCAGCCCGCGACGTGGAGAATCGGCTAGAAAAAAAAAGAAAAAAAAAAAAAGGCTTTTTGGGTCGAACTTTGCGCAACTGGCCTGGTAAAAAAAAAAAAAAAACACAGTGCTAAACCAACTGGCAGCCGGGGACGGAGAAATACAGGCAGCAGGATTCGTCCACTTTAGAGTATTTCGAATTCAAAACCACTTTGGCGAAGCTTCTGGACATGTTTGAGCACCTCTTTGGGGCACGTTTGCAGCGGATGGATATTCATGACAGGGCCAGTAGCTCACTGGTCTGGAACCGGGATATCCAAACGTATGCGGCCTGGAACGTTGATGACCCCAACGAATAATTCCTTGGATATGCTTACTTGGACTTTTCCCCTCGGGATGGTAAAAATAGCCGTGCAGGGCACTACTCTCTGCAGCAGTTAAGTTTCCCGCAACTCCGTTCACAGAGCCTCGTTTCCCGAACAGCAATACAGGGATATGAAAAGGCAGACGGAACTCGTTTGTATCCATCCTCTGCACCAGTGGTGAACCACGCCCCTACCGCCGACACAAGACCAACGCTTCTGAGTCTGAACGAAGTTGCGCTTGTGGCCCAACGGTGGCAGGAGGCGTCAGAGGAAAGCGAATCACTCGATCGGGAGGTGTTGTGCTTGAACAGGCGAACGAGCTAGACGGCTGCGTCTTGTAGCACTTGGAAATTGTCTCCTTCTGGGCCATGACGAAGAGTCGTCTTTGACGTTGCGTGAAAGTCAATTCTCGTGTGGCCGGAAAAGAATGCAGAGTCTTGCTACCTCATTCTCCGGGGGCCCTTTCACCTTTTGAATTTTTGTCGGACCATAAACAGCACACAGTGTGCGCACACTCATTCCAGCACGTAGCTACTTGCTACTGATCCGTAAAGTAGTCCATGGTGACTTTGTGGTTACCGTGACAGTGTAGTAGCGCACCCGCTATTAGGGGATTGCCAATGCGTGCACTGTGTGGGGGACGTGAACCACCCGGCATGTGTCCGCCCTGTCGCTCTTGGGCTGTCAACTTCCCGCAGCACTGGTCTCGCTATCCGTTGTACGTAGGCCGCAGTATGACTTCGCCCGTCGTCGACATCGATCCGGATGGAGAAGTATTCATCGTCATCCCCGCTGTGGTGAAAACTCCCGAACCTGCCGGGGCTTAGCAACCGTCATTGTTGCGACTGAGAGTTTCCAAGAAACACCTCATGGTGGCATCAGTGCGTGCCAACAAGATGTTCCGAATGAACTGCAAAGAGTCGAAGCCGGATGAGGATGGAAATTTTCATTGGAATTTCGAGCCCATCTTTAATCACGTGGCCTTTGAGACAGTAATGAACATCATACATGGACAAACACACAAGACCCCAGACAGGGTGAGTTTTGACATGATGGCCGATGTAGCTGCCATCACAGATGACTTGCAGTGTCACAATGCCGTCAAATTCGTCACCAATACCTGGATGGATCGGCTTTGGATGGATCAGCTCCGGATGTCCCTGCCGAAGGAGATATGCCCTGATCTATACAAATGCATTCTTATCGCATATGTCTTCGAGCAGCCCGATCTATTCGAATCAACAACGCGTCTGGCAATCATGCAATGTACTGGTACCCTATCTCCGGGTACAATTCCTATCAACCCAGCGATTCTAGGTAATTTAGGTTTTGTTCTTCCCCAGAATGAGTTCTATGCTAATATTGGACAGATACCGTCGAATCAATAAGGGTAGAGTTACTCAGCGAGTTGATTGCCAAGGTAGAAAGCATAATAGATGACCTCAGCCGGGGCCATTCCGCTTGCATATTCGAGTGTCGATCCATGTTGCTTGGAGCATTGGTTCAAGAGATGCGTTCAGCTGGACTATCTTCGCCTGATTCCTCTGAACCATTGCAAGGCTTCTCTCTAGCCACCACATTGGGTCTTATGCGCAACTTCCGAACACCAGTGATATTCTCGCCAAAATCCGAAAACGGCCATGTCAAAGATAAGTGCAAAAACTACGAACTTGACATGGTATGGAGACCGCAGCGGAGTCTCTACTGGACAGGGAGTGAACCCCTCCCAGAACCCCTCTCAGAACATCTATTCAGGCACAAATGTTCTTTACAGGCGCTCCTCAATCCTTGCCTGCAGACGATAGAGAGTAAGGCCACGGGACTTAACGTTTTGTATTTCGCCAGGAAACTGAGGAACGGTCTGATGTAGACAAGGTAGAGTATCTTACACGCTCCTACTTCATCTGGAAGATAGCGGATGACGTAGAAAGAATGGTTATTCAAGGCACGGGCTTTTGTACAGCTAATGATGATAAGCACCCTGCCTCCGCGAATGGCCATATTTCTGATGGCTAACTCAGTGTTCTGGAACCGGAGACTTGTCATTTCCTGGCCTCTAACCGGCAATCCGCTTGTGAGATGGACAGCGGAGCTTGTAGGTACGCCAAGCGTGAGTCGGGCAGCCAATGTCCGTCTCTAGCAAGTGATTTGCCGCAGAATGAAGCCGTCAAAGCACGGCGTGACATGGCTCTATAAGCGCCAAGTAGCTGCTTTTCGGGCATATCAAGCAAACATCACTCCGGCAACTAACAGGTAAGGTCATCTTGGATCGCGGATAGATGGCGGATAGATCAATACTAAGTTCCCGAACCTAGCAGCATTTCGCTGACAAGCTCTTTGAATCTTTGAATCCAGGCTGTAAATGTTACACAGAACGCCGATAGATGTATTATCTTGTTATTCCTGAGCGTGAAGGAGTGCCCGTCTGGGGCCCGAGTCAGAGTCCCACGGGGTCCTCCCCCTCTTAAAATACTTTTTCCAAGGGCCTTTTAGCTTAATGAGCTTGATAAGCGGTGAGTAGCAGTCCTGCGACATGCGGATTGTCTCTGAACGCTCTGCTTAGGACGAGTGCGTACAGCGCGCGCGCCAGGGATGGCGTTTCGTAGCCTTATCGCGGTAAACTATATTCAAGAAATAGAAGACGTCCCAGATAAGGGCTTCCAGATCGGGGTTGAAGTTATACGCATCGCGGCACACCAATCCGGAACGATGGATGCCTATTACTGCTGTGAAATGTACTGTTGTAGAAGCGTCCATGACTCCATCTTGACTCGGGTATGTCCATAACATTATTAAGAGCTGGAATACTGCCTCTGATAGTTCGAGACGCGTTCCTCGAGGCAAAGAAAAGTTTGGACTGGTCTGCATCGGATTCTAGCCTATAGCTGTTTTCCTCACTTTTCCCTGTCTCGCTGCCATGTTTACTAAAATCGTGGTTGCTGCTCTCGATGCCATTGTTCGCAACGACTATCACAATCTTAATCGTAGTCGATATCGAGGCCCCGATCGATGATGTCGTCATCTTTTTCATCATCTTTTTTTTCGTCCCAAGATCTGTCATACAAGATCGAGAACACGGTTCATTATCTTCCTGTAGTTGCCGTTTAATGGCACATTGTGTATTTCACGGCACTTTCAAGCCCCAACTCGAAGACCCGGAATATGTAGCATGAAGTGCTGCCGTTTCGACTTGCAATGCCGCGCAATCCTTGGTGGCATCATGCGAAGCGGGCGATTGCGGAACATGGCACTTCCATAACTAGTTAGCCAACAGCGAGCGAGACTGGCAGGAGAGAACAAGTGACAGTGCCGCATTTCCTCGACGCGGAGGTTGAAGAAGGACGGTGGAAGAGGATCTGGATCAGTAGCCTAGTCCGCAGTCTGAATGCGACTTTTGGATATGACAAATCGGGGCAGATCCATTGAAGTAAAACGCGTGGATCATTCGATATCAGATTCGCTATAGCCGTATCCGTATGATGTTATCCATCGTGGTGCATGCCCCCCGCCTGTTGGCGATTTCTCAACCATGGCGACACAACGCATATCAACGACATGATCACTACCGGAAGTACTTGCATGGAGAAGGCTCATTTTGCAACGTCTGTTTTCACCTGGCCTAGTAGCAATTTAAGAACAGCACGGGTGACTCGAGGTCAAGTCGCCGGTGTGCAGGATATACATACACTGCCTCTTCTTTATAGTCGTGGATAAGACCTAACTCAAGACGGGTAGTACTAGCTCTTGCTGGATAAGGGACTTGGTTTCGTTAACACCTTGCGTAGCGGGTTCTTCATATGCTGAACCAAGGGCCGTTATATAGTGGAAGTGGTATGCGTTGCCGCCAGTCTTTAACAAGAGTGCAATAGTACTGTTATAGAATGCTGTTGCTTCTGAGAGCTACATTTTCGCAAATGTGAGTAAATATATTATAGTTACTTATGCAAATCACTACATCTAGCACGAAAGTTTACGGCTTAGTAGGACCATTGAAAGCCCAGTGGCTAGCGCTAGCGTTAAGGACAATGCCCATCTATCGCTGCCATGTTATCGCATAGAAGTCTGGTCACAGTAATCAAGCTCAAGCTCGATGAAGCTCACTAGTCCCACGGAGAGGGAGGAGCTCTCGCAGCGTGGAAATCTCATGGTCGCGGACGAAGGCGTGCAGACGTGCCTTCGGGTCGTGATTGAATGCCTCTTTCATTTGCCTCCAGAGGAGTCCATCCATCCATAGATTTCATGCCAGGCGGTACGGGCCGCGCGGTCAAGGTCCGAGGATGGAGGTAGCATCATTGCTTGCAGTGGATGAAGTTGGGTGTTGCCAAGTTTCAACAGACCGTGCCTCGCATGCCTGGCCTTGGCTACGAATCCCACTGGATCGACCGACCGGCCACAACAAGATGCAAGCTTGCGCGGCGTATCCCCCCGATATTGCCATCATAACGGCTCAAGTTTATCGCAATGGAGAAAAGGGAAGTCGGCATCTTTGGGCACCGCAGAATGTCGACAAAACTGACGACGTGGATGACGGATGCCATGGGCCCGGAGCTACAGCTTTGAAGGTACAAACTTGGGATCTGTCTTGGTGACAAAGGCCGTTAGCCCAATTCGCAGGTTCTCCCCCTCCAAAAGACGTTTGGCATAGCGATCGTGCACAAGCTGTGCCGCTCGCTCAACACTGGCAGTCTCCCACGCCTCTCGCAGCCCAGCACGACTGACTATGATGGCGTCTGGCGACATGCTTGCAACATTATTTGCCAAGGCGACGGCTTCCTGGACCACAGTCTCCGGAGACGCCGAAACTCGGCAGAATCCAAGACTGCTGGCCTCATTCGCGAGAAGCACTCTCCCGGCCAGCGCAATCTCAGACGCCATTTGCATCCCAAACGTTCTCACTACCCGAGGTATGCCGCCTGCCGCTGCCCAGAGTCCCCGCTTCACCTCTGGCAAACCAAAGGTTGCCGAGGGAGATGCGACAACCATGTCACTAGGTAGCAGGAAAGATCAGATCAGTTCAGGCCCTGAAGTATGCGAAAAGGGAAACATTGAACATGGCACGTTTGCTGATTTATATACTCGGCCAACGTACCAATTGAGGGCGACTTCGAAGCCACCGCCCAGGGCGAATCCGTTCACTGCTGCAATGACGGGCTTCTTTCCCACGCGTCGCGTGAGGCCCATGAAGCCTCCTGCGGGGAAAAGGGAGGCCTCTGGCTTCTCAGATGATTGGTTTCTCTGCGCTTGTTCCTTGAGATCGGCGCCACAGCAAAACGCCCTTTTCCCTTTGCCTGTTACAATGGCGACTCGGAGGGAAGGTTCCTCATCGAACCACTCCCACAGTCTCTCACCTTCCCAGTGTCCCGCCACGGGAACGGCGTTCATGTGTGACTCTCGGTTGATGGTGACCTGTAACACATACGGCGCGGGGAAGCCGAGCTCATAGACAGACAGCTTCGGGGGCTGTATCGCGAATTCCTGGGCCATATCGAGCAGCGACAGTCTGTAGATGTTCCGCGTGAAGACAAGAAGGTAAGGACGAATTATCTGAATAATGAAAGTTCACGTCCACCGTCTCTGATGGAGGAGAGATTTTCTCGTTGGCCCAATGACACGTCTAATAGATAAGTCTGCGGACAACCGGACCAACGATGAGGCCCGAGGACCTGTTCCGCCGGAGTCTGCCTCGGTTGACGGACAACTCGGGCGGGGAAGGCAGAGCGGTGTTCGGTGATTATTGTACGTGGAGCGCTTGACTTTTTGGGAAAGGATGTCCCCTAGCAAGAAGAGCAGTCTGAGTGAGAGTTGTATGCTTATTCGTGTGCGTTATCGCGTTTAGCTACGTGCATCTTTAGCTTGCCTAATACGGTCACATGCGCATGTTTTTCTTCATAGCCGATTACCCGCCATCGGGCAACAGTAATTAATCAATTTCCTCGTTGGCCCACCCCCTTATCCGTACATAGTAAGCTCGGCCCGGTGGACCTGGCGTCGTGGTTTTGGCACATGTCTTGGTTATGTAATCAGTATGAATCCTCTTTTATTAGTGACAATCATAAAGCAGCTACACGACAAATGATTTCATTCCACGCTGAATAACTCATCTTTTATCTTTTCAATAAGTCACAATGCTCGCTCATTCTGCTGTTCCCATCATCGTTGGAGTCGGCGATGTTCGTAATAAGTCCTCCCACGTCGAGGATGCATTAGAGCCGGCCCAACTAATGGCCAAGGCCATTCAACATGCTATTGAAGACACCGGCCTGGGCAAGCAATCGCAAGAAGCTCTGGTGTCCCAAGTCGACAGTCTCAGGATTGTTCCGACATGGACCTGGGCATACAATGATCTTCCGGCCGTCATATCAGAGCGATTGGGGCTGCGCCTATCCCAACAGGTAGTTGGCGAGCATGGCGGCAACCAACCGGCATTGCAATGCGACGAAGCGGCGAGAGATATCGCGGCGCGAAGGAGTGCAGTGACCGTCATAACGGGCGGAGAAGCCCTTGCATCTCGTAAGATTTTTTTTGTTCTTGTTCTTTTTTTTCGCGGCCTCGTCAGACATAATATGAAGACACACAAAGAAAATACATGAGCACAAAAATGGAGATTAATTCGTTGTGCGCTTCTGCCTAGTGGCGTCGTGCCAAAAAAGCGGACAGATGCCCCCGCCAGGATGGTCGGAGCCAGATGCTGATGGAAAACAGCGGGCGTCGCTGCATCTTTCCATACTAAACGAGGGTAAGCCAGCACTTGTGCCTGAATTCTGACGAGTGTGTCTGACCATCCGAGATGTGAAAAAAAAAAAAAGGCCCCGGCACATTGCACTCCATGGGCCTTCCCATACATGTCTACCCGCTCTACGAAAACAGTCGTCGCGCCCATCGGGGACAATCCGCGAAGCAAAACGACATGGAGTCGGCGACAATGTATGCTGCCTTTGATCGGATCGCGTCGGAAAACGAGTACTCCTGGAACTACGGGCAGTCCCCCAAGACGGCGGAACAGATCAGCGTGCCGTCTGGCAAGAACCGAATGATTTGCGATCCCTGTGAGTTCTGCATCACCTCCCAACCTGCCTTTTTGGTTTGAGTCTTGGGGTGAATGAGCCGGTGCTAACGTCAGGCCAGATCCCCTGCTCATGAATGCGTTCAACGGTGTGAACCTGTCTGCGGCGTGTATTCTCACCTCGGCCGAGAATGCTGAAGAGCTCGGCATCTCCAAGGACAAATGGATACACGTCCTGGGAGGTGCCGGGACGCATGAAAAAGACGACTGTCAGTAGAGAGAAGGATGATGATGGGCTCATGTCGGGCATTTCCGTTTCTCAAACTGGCAGGCGCTGACAAACAGTAATGACAGTTTGGAAAAGACGTCACCTCCACCAAAGCGAGGCGATTGGTAAATCCATTGATGCCGCATTGGACGTTTCCGGTCTCTCCGCCTTTGACATCGACTGCTATGACTTTTACTCGTGAGGTTCTCTCTCTCTCTCTCTCTCTCTTTTTCTTTTTTTTCTTTTTGCAAATCACTCTCGGCTTGCTAAATGCAACGCAGATGCTTCCCCATCGTCCCCAAGCTAGCGTGCGATCACGTAGGTCTGTCGACCACGTCATGGCAAAAGCCGATTACTCTACTCGGCGGCCTGACGTCCTTTGCGGTGCCGGGAATAACTATTCCATGCATGTGAGTCATGGCTGTTCCGCAAGGTGGGCGGCTCGTGAGAGAAAGAAGGCGGCAACTTGGACAACGGAGTTGACCAACGATGCACGACAACACAGGCAATCACGGCCATGACCCGAGCACTACGTGCCAAAACATATCGCACTGGTCTGATTCTTGCCAACGGGGGCGTGCTCACACACCAGCACGCCATCTGTTTATCGGCAAGACCCAGAGGTGTTGGGCGCGATTATCCCGAGAGCAATCCCCTGGCCCCGATCGTGGACGAATACAGCCCGCGATTCATTGACTCTGCACAAGGTGCTGCAGCCATAGAGGTATGGACGACATTGTCGCATCGTCATGATGCTTTTTATCCTGTTGGTGACTGAAAATGCGATAGACATATACCGTCGAGTTTCACCGAGATGGGACGCCCGCCATGGGCCTCATCGTCGGCCGCATCCGGGGCAGCGGCCAGCGGTTCCTGGCCAACCACGGAGATGGCCAGACCCTCGAACGGCTGGCCAGCAAATCGGGTGAGCACATCGGGCGATTCGGGCGTGTACTGGTTGCGGAGGATGGAAGAAACTTGTTCTTCTTGGACACCAAGACAAGACTATGAGTTGTCCAGGAACAGACAATCTTTTCTCTCACGTGGCTGCCCCGCATCATAAATGGCAATAATAGGCGCACAGTGCACACGGGTAGATCCACTTAGCCTCCTCATCGTCCATCATCATTACCATATTATTATCTAGTCTGTGCATTTCATCGCCCTCGGTCCACACAAGTCGTGAGTCCATCTCTGACATGGAAGAGGATTCAGCCGAGCCCAAGGCTCGCAAGGCCTGCAGTAAGTTGACCTCGAGCGCGAGCACCCCAATTTCCACGTCGGCCGTAGAACTAAATGCTCTGTCCCCCCCCCCTCTCTCCTCCCCAGTTAATTGCCGCAGGCAGAAAATGAAGTGCAGAATCGACACGGGTGATACATGCCGACGCTGCCAACGAGCCGGACTGCCGTGCATTTTCGTCCCCCGCGCCAATGCCTCGGCCCTGATGGTCCCGGCTTCGTTTCCGCTCTCGGGCTATCAGTCGCCTGACGTCACCCGGGACATATTGCTGAGGGTCAAGGCCATCGAGGACCACCTCGGGTTGAACCTCGGGTCCAACGACGGCACCCCCAGCTACCTTGGCCAACAAGAGGCGAAGCGGGAGGACGCCGTGGAACCGTGGCATGACGACGAGCCCCTGGACAAGCTCTGGGAGGTCTCGGCGGTCCTGGAGCGATGCTCTCCTGGCTCACCAGATGCGGCATTGTGGAAGAGGAGTACCATCAGGCACCTGTGGAAGACGTGCGGTCATTCGTCCTCTCATGCGTCTCGTCTCGTCTCGTCTCGTTTCGTTTCGTTTCGTTTCGCTTCGCCTCGTTTTCGTTGCCATCCTAATTAATTCGAGCATGACAGGTTCCATGACAAGATGCCGGGACTGCACTTCTTCCCCACGGCGCAGAAGTTCTCCTCGCCCGGGCCCGTGCTCCTGGCCGCGATGCTCTACTGCTCAAGCGTGCGCGGAGATGCCGAGTACGCCATCCTGGCCCGCGGCTACTTCACCATCATGTGCTGCGCAATCGCGCAGCTGAGTGTTCCCGGGAGTGAGATCAGCTCGCCGCTCGCCACATCGGACGAGTCCGAGAAGTACGCCTTCCAGACGGTGCTGGGGCTCGTGCTCGCCGGTCTCCTGAACGAGGGCAACATATACGAGACGGGCATCTGGATTTCCATGGCGTACAGGCTCGTGCTGGAGCATTGCCCGCCGCAGATAGATGAAGCATACTGCGACTGGCGAAGGTTGTTCAGCGGCGTGCAGATCGTGGATCTCGAGCATTCCTCCCTTCACCTGTCGTCGCCCGCCGTGCCCATCGAACCACCCCTCGGGGTTCTGCAGGTCCCCCTCAAGGATCAGCTGTATCGCCTGTCCCGCATGATGCATACAGGCCTCACCCACTTCTCCGGCCGCGGGCTGCCGGCGATATGGTCCTGCTTCTCCGGCAACGCGCCGGACACTGCCATATCACCCGACTCCTTCAGCCCCGTCGACGCCGCCGTTATCCGCGACTGGGCCAGGAATCTTGACGACTGGCTGGTCGAGTTCACCAAGTCTGGCAGCGACCTGGACCAGCAGCGGAAGACCGTGTTCCGTCAGTATGTCCTCCACCGATTGGTGGTTCTGTCCATCTACCACCCTGCCAAGGGATGCAGCCTGCGCTCCGACAGCATCTCCATGAATGAGCAGCACGAGTTGCTGCTTTTTGCGCGAGCGACGCTGAAGCTTCACTTCAACGACAAGTCCATCTGGTCCAACTGGGACCTGGTCATCATATCGTGGGCTGCTCTGATCGTGATCAATGGTATAGAGGCTGGTGTGGAAGAAGCGGATGGTCCGGTTCCCTCACCTACCTTGGCAATGCAAAAAAAATCGTCGGAGGGAGGGGAGGGGGGGAGGGGGGCTAACCTTTTTCTTCTTTGCACAGACATTCGAAATATCCGCGTGCACCTGGAAATGCTGCAAGAGACCAACGAACCTGGGCCACACTTGAGGTCCGAGCTGGCAGGCATATTGCGACAGAACCTGCAGAAGCTTCACTATCCGAGCGCCTCGGCCGAAATACCGGCATCGATGCAGTCGTTGGAATCCAACATGAACTTGGATTATTCATGGCAGATCTTTGATGGTGCCATCATGACCGAGGTGATGGATCCGTTCTGGTTGAGGCCCTCTGATATACCGCCTCCAGTGTGACCGGACCGCCCAACATGGACTGATCTGACTGCCTTTGCCTGTGTGGATGATGTGGGTTTGAGCGAATGACAAGTGACAAATTGCGACGCATATCTAGTTCCATGATGAAGCAACCATGAAGAATCTGTTCCTCCCGAAGCAAAGTCTGGTGTGAGAGATGATGATGTTTGGACTGCTTGATTTCATGGCAGCCTCCTTGCTTTAAGAGTGCTAAAAATCAACTTAAGTGCCTGTAGGCTGTAGCCGTAGGTATAGTGTGGTCCTTCGGGCAACATGGGCCGGACTGGTCGGCCGATCCGGACTTCTCGGCTCGATTTCGATGGGCCATCTGGAAGCCAATGCGCTCGGGATCCACCCATGCTGCTGCACTGTCTGCCTCGCAAATTCACGTGAGCGGACATCGGTGACAGATGCCGGGTCGACCCGACGCGCGAGGGAGGGTCGGGGAAGGGGGGGGGGGGTGAGCGGCGATGAAAACCCGTGTTTCGCCACGATATCGGCATAGCGGCGTTGGCACCGGGCGGGTGGGTGAAGGACCAAAGGAGAGGCATGGATGGATAGGAAAATATAAAGTACTCGGCCCCCACGATCAGTATACTTACCATGTATACATGTACTAGCCATTGGGGTTGATGGTGGTCAGTCATCCCATCCTGCATCGAAAGCTGAAAATCAACCCACAATGGCCACGGCCGCTCCTGAATCCTACCTCATTGTCGGCGCGGGCATATTCGGCATCTCCACTGCCTACCACCTCATCCGCAGCCGCCCCGGCGCGTCGGTCACGGTGGTCGACCGCGATGCATTCGATGCCGACAGCCGGGTGGCCGCATCCTGGGACTGGAACAAGGTGATGCGGGCCGACTACGACGACCCCCTGTACTGCGAGCTGGCTCTCGAGGCGCAGGACATGTTCACCTCGGACGCGCTCTGGAAGCCCTTTTTCCACCAGACCGGGCTGTACTGGATGTGCGGTCGCGACTACGCGCGGGACTGCATCAGCAACTTTGAGAGGCTGGGGAGGGGACGTGACATGGCTGTCTGGCCGGTGGAGGAGGCCAGGAACATGTTCGGGGGTCTCTTCAGCGAGTCAGACTACACGCATGGTCGAGCAGGTCTTGGTGAACAAGGCCAGCGGCTGGGTCGCCGCGGGCGATTGCCTGCGGGCGATTACGCGCGTGGCCATGGACCTCGGCGTGAGGTACGTCGCCGAGGAGGTTGCGACGCTGCGCTTCGACCGAGACGGCCGGACCTGCGTCGGCGTCCAGACCGCCGCAGGGGGGAAGCTGCACGGCTCTCACGTCATCCTATGTACCGGCGCCTTCACACCGAAGCTGCTCGAGCTGAGCGCGGCCCACAGCGGGATGAGCGACCTTCGGGCCGAGTCCAGGATTCTTGCCGGTGGCATCACGACCGCCATGGCGAAACTCGACGACGAAGCTCTCGCAAGATTCGCTGACATGCCCGTTGGGATCCAAGGATACACGGCAAAAAAAGGTGCCCCCTCCTCTCCCCGCGTCTTGCCAAACAATCCCATGACCCAGTTCCCAGTTCCCAATTCCCAATCCTTCGTACACGACGAGCTAATCATCATTCCTCTTTCATTTTACTAGCTCCCTTTGTTGGCAGCTTGCCGCCAACCAAAGATGGCGAGCTCAAATGGTGGGGCCAAAAGATCTTCAGAAACACAAACGAGGTTGTCCCGGGCCGTTACATCTCCACGCCTCCTGCCGAGGCCGACTATTCTCAGTGGGAGATATCTGAAAAGCTGAAAGAGGACATCCTGAGCGTGAGTAGCGTTTTCTACGGACGTGAGGCTTCGACGTGGAAACTTGAGAAACATCGAATTTGCTGGTAAGTGATAGCTGCCCACTGCCTTTTTTTTTTAACGAGGACTCGGACGAATTCTGACTTGCGAAAAAAAAATGAAAAAAAAAAAATTTACAGGGATGCTTTCACAACAAGCTCTGATTTCATCATTTCACCACATGCCGCCTCCAAGGGCCTTTACATCGCCACTTGCGGTTCCTTCCATGGGTTCAAGTTCTTCCCAGTCATCGGCAAGTACGTGGTGCAAATGTTGGAGGGTTCCCTGGCGGCGCCACTGGCCGAGAAATGGGCCTGGGATCGCGAGCGACCAGACCCGTCTATGAACCCCGACTGGCCGAGCATGGAAATGAGGGAGCTGCTGGATCCAGTTCGGACATCACGGCTGTAGAAAGGCCGTTGAAGCAATTCTCGGTCAGACTTTCTATGGCATCAAGCGTTTTTCGTGTGAATAATTCAGACTAGATCAACGGTCGGTGCAACCTGCTACAATTTGCAGAGTGGCGACCTCAAAACCCCATCACATGTTGGCGTTTTCGTTGCCAATGGTTCCGAATCTGCTTGGTGGTCGCGCGGTTCCCAAATGGTCCTTGGCAGGGTTTTTTTTTTTTTTTTTTTTTTTTGTGTATGTGTGTGTGTGTGTGTGTGTGTGTGTGTGTGTGTGTGGCCAGCAGCACTTGGCACAAGCAGGCTCGTCATGTACTTTGCAAGTATTTGTCAATTCTGCAACTAGATAGACCGATGAATATGATGATGAAAAAACCAACATTCTACACCCCTGGAACATCGGCTAAGCGGATGTGCTTCGCAAGGCTTCCAAGGTGATACCAGAAAATAGGCCGAGTGCTGGAATTCCGAGCCTCCCAGACCGCCGTCAGGAATGCTTCAGATCGTTGAATAAATCTGGGCGAGTATACGGCTATCGAAGATGCAGCCCTTAGTTGGATGCCCCTCTGCTTCTCGCAGGCTATCTCTAGACAAGCCACCATCAGGGCGAAATCAATGCACCTGATGGACCTGCCAGAGACTGATTTCGCCGTGTCAAGCAATCTGAAGATGTTCTTTGCCATGACCAATGCAGCAATCTGCTCGGTCCCAAAGGGAAACCGCAGCCTGTGGAGTACGAGCATGGCTGCCTGCTGCATGACATGTGCCTGGCAAAGCATGTTTGCGATCTCGGGCGCGGTATAGTTGTCCGCGAACCCGGCCGGCACCGTCGGCCGCCAGGCATCCAGAATGCGCTCCAGCCCATCAAGCTGTTCTCGCCCGGCATCCAAGCCATAGAGCAGCCGGTTGCTATGTTCACAGAGGTCGTACAGGTGCGGGAGAAGCGTCCCGCAGAGCCCGATGTAGCGATCCACGAAGCCCGGTGACCCGGCAGCTGGGGGTCGATATCGCAGTGTGGGCACCTCGGTTTGCAACAGGCATTCCGTCGTCTCGCACATGATGAGGCACGTCAGGAAACCTAGGTCGGCCTGGGGAATCTGAATCCGGTCCAGCTGGGAGTCGTAAGCAGGCTTGATCAGACCCAGGACCTGGGCGCAAATGGCCAAGGAGTCCTTGCCACCGAAGCGCAGAACGAATGCCAGGATGGTGCCTCCGAGCGCCAGGCACGATGAGATGTCTCGAGCATGGTCGATCTGGAGGGACCTCAGCTTGGCCAGGGCCGAGGAAGCTCGCCTGAAGCTCGTGGTGATGCGCTGCTCCGTGTTGGTGCCTTCGGCATCCTCGGCGGGATGGGGCACGGAAAGCACACATGCCATGTAGGCATCTTGCACGAGCGCCGGCGACGTGCTCAGCTGGTTCAGGATGGTCTCGCGGTGTGCATTGCAAAAGCTTGGCCCGACCAGAAACTGCTCGATGAAGGTGTTGTCGCTCATGGCACGATGGACAAGCCAAGCCTCCTCCTGGGACAGCCTGTCCGGCACACTGAACAGGGTAAGAATGTCCGAAGGCTGCGATGTGTATGCATCTTGTTGTTGTTGTTGGTGGTGTTGATGTTGGTGTTGGCTCCTGTGTGGCAGCTGCAGGGGTGATGATGGTGATGACGATGACGACGGGTAATACGGCTGTGGACGGCGACCTGGCCTCTTGAAGGGCCGGTTCGACACGCAAGCCAGGCGAAGGCGCAGGCATCGATCGCAGGCGCTTGTGCTCGTGGCACGCCGGCAGCGCTCTTTGAGAGAGTGGCAGCGGTCGCAAGACCTCGGAAGTTGTGAGTCGTGAACCATGGCGCCATGCATGCACCATGGAACAAGTCGTCGGAGACGCGGACGCGGACGCAGATACGGTCGGGCGCCCAACTGTGGAGAAGGCTGCAGTGGCAGCTGGCAGGCGGCTGGCAGGCGGCTAGCAGGCTGCCGGCAGCTGCACATTTCGAAAGTCGCAGACCATCATCCCGTCCCATGTTGTTCCATTCTTCTCCTTCTGCTTCTCCATGGCAACACGACAGGCAACGACACACACTAACGGCGAGGCACTAGATGGCGGCGACCGAGTACAGTATTTACCCTGAACCACGACATTGCCAAATCTACTGAGGAACATGAGATTCATGCAGGTCATGTGGGACACCTACCCATCCGGTCACGTGGTCGCCTGCATGGCCCTGCGGCCTTGGATGCCGATCACGTGGACGCTTCCGGCCTCGTTCGTCCCGTCGGCAAAGATAGTGTAAGTTCAAAGTTGACAATATACCATCCGGACTACAGAAAGGCAATGTGTTATCAATAATATGGCACGTAATGTATGTCTGCGATGACACCTGGCGTTGGCTCCTATATGTACCAGGCTGCACGCCTGGTTTGCCATCCATGAGCTTCCATACTCTTACAAAAGACAGTAGAAATACAGCTTCATAGCTTCATCAACTCTCAATATTAGTTTGACAAAGATCTCACAAAGTCACCATGGCTCCATCATTTCTCAAAGGCTATTTTGGTTTTGGGGGTGACCCAACCGTGGACGAACTTGAACAGGGAGAAACCCCAATCCGAGCCCTGCCCGCCAGTTGGTACACTTCACAGGAGCTTTACGAACTCGAAAGACGAGCAATCTTCTCCAAGAAATGGCTTCTCACGACTCACAAAGCTCGGCTCCCGAACCAAGGAGACTGGCTACGATATGATGTGGCCGGGTATCAGTTTATTGTCACCAAAGACCGCCAAGACAACATCAATGCTTTCCACAACGTCTGCAGGCACCGAGCGTTTCCAATAGTGACCAAAGACACCGG
Source organism: Epichloe hybrida (assembly GCA_019022495.1). Taxonomy (NCBI): domain Eukaryota; kingdom Fungi; phylum Ascomycota; class Sordariomycetes; order Hypocreales; family Clavicipitaceae; genus Epichloe; species Epichloe hybrida. Next base: position 1,521,967 of record JAFEKR010000013.1, read on the forward strand.
CCACAACAGCGTCTTGGCCTGCAAGTATCACGGCTGGTCCTACGGGCTGAACGGCAAGTTGGCCAAGGCTCCCGGCTACCAAGACATGGAGGATTTCGACAAGTCCAAAAATGGACTCTTCCCCCTCCACGTGCACGTGGACAGGAACGGGTTCATCTGGGTCAACATGGACGCAGGCGAGCAGCCCGAGATTGCCTGGCAAGATGATTTCGAGGGTGTCGATGAGCAACCTCGGTTCCAGAACTACAACTTCGACGACTACCGCTTCGACCACACGTGGGAAATGGAGGGCGACTACAATTGGAAAATCCTGGCAGACAACTACAACGAATGCTACCACTGCAAGACGACTCATCCCGACATCCCAACCATTGCGGACCTGAACTCCTACTTTGTCGAGACCAAGGGCTGCCACATTCAACATTTCGGGAATCCGAAGCCAGAACAAATCGCAAGGGGCCTGAACGTCGCCAGCACGTACTTCTTCCCAAATGCCTCGATGAACGTATCGTGAGTGACCTTGCTCCCGAATCATTCTAGTTCTCATTTTCATTCAATGCTAACATTCACTTCAGGCCGCACTTCTTCTTCATGCAAAGATTTGTGCCTCTTGGCCCGGGAAGAGCAGTCATGAAGTACGAGGTATACAGGAACAAGAACTCCACCGATGAAGACTTCAACCTCATCAGCGACATTTACAAGAGGATCATGTCCGAAGACAAGGTCCTCTGTGCGAGTGCGCAGAGAAACATCAACATTGGTGTGTTTGTCAACGGCGAGATGCATCCAAAGATGGAGAAGGGGCCGCTGTATTTCCAGAAGCTAGTCCGCGATTCATTGACGGAGCATCGCGAGCTTGAGACAAGGGTCGGCGAAGAGATCTGGCCGGCCCGGCAGACCTTGCCGAAGAGTGCCGTGACGGCTGAGAAGGACATGAAGTTCTGCTCCGCGGTGGACTGTGGCAAGGTCAACCGGGTCGCGGTTGAGGTGTAATCCGTAGCGGTGAATGAGTGAACGAATGAATGGCGACTTTCCCACTAATTTCTCACACTGGACAATCATTCGAATCAAACAAATCGTGCCTTGTCCCTTGGCTTGCCACGCCCATATCGGCCCATTTCGTGCGTCTCTATCTGAAGAGCAACAATCATTCTATGTGCCACGTGAAATGGCCGCCCGACTCGGCTGGCGATGGCCCGACTCGAAAAAGATAAACCAGATACCAGATACGACCCAAGGCTCGATTTGCATGCAGCTTGTAAGCACACGCCCCCATTCAGGTTCCCATTGGGGGCTGGTGGCGTCTCCTTTATCGGCCTTTATCGGCCATGTGCGCCAACCGAAAATCGTTGATTACGGGCATTCCCCCCCGCACTCCGAGAGAAGCATCCATGCAATCCCAGATAAATGTGGCGATCGCCGATCAGGCACGGGACTCGGTTCAGGTATTCATGACACTTTAAATCACATGCACAAACGTTCATCATTTCCTCGCCCGCAAGCCTTCTTTCCATTACGCGCAGCGCAGCGTCGGTCGGTCCGTGTGTGTTTGTTTCCGTTAAAGCATGTAAAATCATTCTGCCACCCACCTGCCACCCGCCTGCCACCTGCCCGCCATCCGCCCGCCATGACTCCACCCGACGAGACATCTGGCACTGCTTCTCGTGGACGAAGACGATCACATCATGCCTGCTTCACCTGCAGGTCCGTCCTTCACTCTGTCCCAGTTCTGTCCCCGTCTCAAGTTCTCAGTACCCCCCTGACCTCTTTCTTCCTCTGGTAGGAGAAAGAAGACGCGCTGTCCCGCTGAAAAACCGTCTTGTTCAAGCTGCGTGCGACTGAGGCAGCCGTGTTCTTATCCGCCGACGGCCAAATCGGCAAGAAGTGGCCGATCTGTACGTGATCCTGGTTTCCACCCAGCCTCTCATTTGCCCCCAAGCTCGACTCGAGGGACTAACTTTGAAAACAAAGGAGGAGAGATTGGCGCATCTCGAAGAGAAGCTGGATCTCCTCTTGACCGGGAGGTTGTACCGACAGACGTCCACGTCCATCATGATGCCAAGTTTATACCTTCTGACCAGGTTTTGAAAAAAACAAAAAAGGCCGAGCCAAATACCACGTCCAGAACCAACAACATCTGACGAAGCAGCCGTTTATTCCGAGAAATCTCTATCGGCAACCCCGCCGGCAATCGAGAGCCACGGCGGTGCTTTCCCTTTCGGCGGCCAGCAGCCGTCGTCCCTCGGATTCGAGCCTGAAACGCCGCATGTCCGCCCCGACTCGCCCACCATTGCCTTGGGGATCCGTCTGTATTTCGAGTTCTGCCATCGACAGCCAATATGGTGTTTTGAGCGTCAAGAGGTTGGCGACGTCAGCCTAGTTACTGATGAACTTGCATGCAGCATCTTGGCCGTCACGTCGCGATTCTCCAGGAGAGCCGAGGAGTTGCAGCTATACGGCGATAACGCCCGAAGCTTGATCATGGCTCGCATTGCGAACGGCACCGTCGGACTGGCAACGATTGAGAGCCTTTGTCTGTTATCTTATTCGTCCTTCATTGGTAAGATGTTTTTTTTTTGCCCCTTTCCGTCGAATCACACTGTCTTTTATATCTTGTTTCGCGCGCCCCCTTGCTATTCCTGACTATGTGTATAGACGGCAACGTTCATCTTGGTCAGTTCCACCTCGGTCTGGCCCTCCAACTTTGCCGATCCGCGATGCTGGACTCGAATTCGGGTTACGCCATGGACGATGTCACCGCCGAGCGCAAGAAGAGGGTGTTTTGGAGTCTACAGGTTCTTGACCAATACCACGGTCGCCAGACCGGCATCCTGAGCACTCCGACCGAGATATGGCGCCAATCATGCTCCTCGACCGGGGGCGACGGCCGAGTCAGCCCAGCAGGGGATGATTCGAAAGTCCCCCCACTACCGTTGGACGACCTTGGCCACACGATGCCGAGTGAGCCCGGCATATGGAACACGAGCGTGCAGGTCGGCTGGGTGTGGAGCCGCGTCCGGAAGTATGTCTCGGACTGCTCCCACGGCATCTTTCGAGAACCATGGCGGAGGGATTCCACATATGCCACCGTCCTGTCGGACTTCATGGAGGCCGAGAACAGCATTCCAATGTGCCATCGGTACGACTCGGTCAAGTTCTACGAGCGCAAGGTGGAAGACCTGAGGATGAACAGGGACTACTGGACGGCTTGGTTGAAGGAGCAGTTCACGTACCACGCCATACCCACCGTGCTGAACCATCCGTTTCTATATATCATCGGGGCGCAGCACAATCCCAACTTGGCCATTCCCAACACGTTCTGGAGAAGATCCTCCGAGCTGGCGCTCATCCACGCCACGTGGATTGTTCGAATGATGGAAATGGTGCTCGACAAACAAGTGCATCTGACCGATCCGTTCTTTGGACACATTGCCGCAATCGCCGCCACTGTGCATCTCTACTATTGCTGCGCGGCTGCTTCGAAACTAAAACATAAGTCAAATGCAGACTTTGCCAAGTGTCGAAAGTTCCTCAAGGGCTTCATTCCCTTTTCGCCCGCCTGCAGTGCATTGGTTCGTTGTGCTCAACTTTTTACTTTTTACTTTTTTTTTTTGCCACTCGGCGTCTTCTCTTGTCCATTGCGCTGACGACCCGTCCGTGTGTATGTAGGACCGAAATCTCGACAAGATGACCCGGATCGCCGCCGGGTCCGAAACAAACGACGTGGAGGACTGGATGCCGTCCAGAATCTACCTCAGCGTACCTCTGATGTGGAATATCCTGCAATTCAATTGTACCGCTGATTCTCGCCAACTTGCGAATACCGGACTGCTGGGTGCCTCTTTGGCTTCCACGGTGGCATGTGAGGATGAAGACGAGACGACGACAATCGACATCATCGTGGCCACGTCGCCCGAAATCACCGTCAACACTGCCGACGGCGGTCAAGATGCGCCGACGTTCTCGTACAAGTGCACTGTCAATCCCTCGCCAGGCTCCCGAGAGCATCACACGGGCAACGAGCTGTCTGCCGAGCAGGTGGACAGCCTGACGTTCAACACCACCCCGTGGTTATACGCGGATACCTCGCAGTTCGATGACATGGTGGACCTGGTGTATCACGAGACTCGCTCTACTTTTGACAGGAACAGGAATCGATCGTGGTGGGATGGTGGAAACGTCAACGACGGCATCTTCCACCACATGTAGGAGTGGGAAATTCGGCAGCGTGGGATTTTTTCTCTTTTTCTTTTTCGAGCTTCAACATGATTGGGAAGCCCCATAATTGATATGTGATGGCGTCTAGTTGAACCTGTGAAGTGGCAAATAGTAGATAATGTAATACATCCCTTTGCGCACTAAAAGCTGAGACGCCACGCCCACTACTTGTACAGTGTACACCCACCACTGTTAGTCCCGGGTTTCTTCATGCCTGCGGTCGGTTTGGGCTCCCGAGTCTCGGCCCTGGATGCACCTTATCTGGCTGGCCTCGCAGCACTCGGAGGGCGTGGGCTCCCGAAAGTGGCAATCTCATGACACCTCTTGCAGCCAGCGACAATCATGTATCGCTAAATGGGAAGCGGGTACTCCGTGCCGTTGGGAGTCGGACAATCTAATCCGTCCATGCTGGTGCTGCAAGGCATGCCACCGCATGAGCCGGGACAGCAGCCGCCCACTGGGAGGTGTCTTTATCGAACGGGGCCCAATCTTGATTGCGGCCAGCGCCAAGCCGCCATGGCACGGAGCACGCCCCGGAGCACGCCCCGGCGGCAATGGAAGCGGGAGCGATTGCCGATCACGTGATCGCCGTTCTGGACTCGTTCAAAACTTATTCGCAACCCAAGTTTTGATAAAATAATGGGAATGGGAATGGGAAAATATCTTGTATGACGGGTACGGGGCCAGATTGAGTGACGCCAGCGGAAAGACGACCTGGTTTAGTGATATATATACACACTCACCAACATCTGGTTTCACACACAAACGGGTTTGGTTTTTTTTTTTCTTCTCACTCAAACGGGCCATCATGACCATGACTTCAAGACAACAGCGCGTAGTCATTATTGGCGCAGGCATAGTTGGTACCAATGTTGCTGATGAGCTGCTCTCTCGCGGGTGGACCGACATCACGGTGGTCGACCAGGGTCCCCTAAACATGCCGGGCGGATCGACCTCGCACGCCCCAGGCCTCGTCTTCCAGACAAACACCTCCAGGACCATGACCATGTTTGCAAAGTACACGGTTGAGAAGTTCCTCGGTCTGGAAAAGGACGGGGAGACATGCTTCAACCAGGTGGGTGGGTTGGAGATCGCGACCACGCTTCCGAGGATGGAGGAGCTCAAGAGGAAACACGGCCTGGCATCATCGTGGGGGATCGAGGCTCGGCTGGTGACGGCGGAGAGGTGTCTTGAGCTCTATCCCCTTCTCAACGCCGACATGGTCCTGGGAGGCCTTCACATCCCCGGCGATGGCCTGGCGCATGCCGCCCGCGCAGTTCAGCTTCTGATGGCGAGAACCCGGGACGCGGGAGTGCGATATAAGGGATCCACGCTGGTCACCGGGATAGAGCAGGCGGATGGAGTCGTGACTGGCGTCACGACCGAGACAGCCACCATACCGGCAGACATCGTCGTCTCCTGCGCCGGATTCTGGGGTGCCGAGGTCGGGGCCATGGCCGGCCTCGCAATCCCTCTGCTGCCGATGGCGCACCAGTATGTCAAGACGACGGCGGTGCCCGCGCACAGATGCCGCGACTACTCGTCGAGGAGCGCGCACCTGCCCATCCTTCGTCATCAGGACCGGGATCTCTACTTCAGGGAGCACGGGGAGCGATACGGCATAGGATATTACGGCCACCGCCCGATGCCAATCGCGGCGTCCGCGCTCGGCCCCACCTCCAGGGACGTGACGGAGCTCGAGATGCCGTCCCGCCTCGAATTCACACGTCCGGACTTCGAGGAGGCGTGGAAGCTGAGCCGGGAGCTTCTGCCGGCCCTCGGGGACAGTGAGATAGAGGACGGGTTCAACGGCATCTTCTCATTCACCCCGGACGGCGGCCCGCTCGTGGGGCAGTCGCCCACCGTCGACGGCCTCTACGTCGCGGAAGCTGTCTGGGTCACTCATTCGGCGGGGGTGGCGCGGGCGCTGGCCGAGGTTTTGACGACGGGGAAATCACGCATCGACCTGGCCGAGTGCGAGCTTGGTCGGTTCGAACAGGTCCAGCTCACGCCCCAGTACGTGAGCGAGACCTGCCAGCAAAGCTTTGTCGAGGTCTACGATATTGTCCATCCGCTCCAGCCCCGCGAATCCCCGCGAAACCTCCGGCTGAGTCCCTTCTACCTGCGCCAGAGGGAGCTCGGGGCCTTCTTCCTCGAGGCCGGGGCCTGGGAGTGCCCCCACTGGTTCGAGGCGAACAGGAAGCTTCTGGGCGAGCTGCCTCCCGAATGGCGGCCGGCCGAGCGGGATGGCTGGTCGAGCAGGTACTACAGCGAGATTGCGGCGGCAGAGGCGTGGAAGACGCGGACCTCTGTGGCCATGTACGACATGACTCCCCTCCGGCGGCTGGAGGTGAGCGGGCCGGGGGCCGTCGGCCTGCTGGACTGGGTGACGACGGGCAACGTCTCCAGGAAACCGGGGGCCGTCACATACACTCTCCTGCTCGACGAGGAGGGGGGGATCCGAAGTGACGTGACGGTGGCCCGGCTCGGCGAGGACGTGTTCCAGGTCGGCGTGAACGGCCCAGCCGATCTCGCCTATCTGTCCCGAGAGGCGCGCGTGCAAACGAGGAATGCGCCTCAGAGGGCCGTCGAGGTTCGCGACGTGACGGGCGGAACGTGCTGCGTCGGGCTCTGGGGACCTCTTGCCCGGGACGTCATCGGCAAGGTGACAACCGACGACTTTTCCGACAAGGGCCTCCGTTATTTCCGGGTCAAGAAGGCTAGCATATCTGGCATACCCGTCACCGCCATGCGGCTGTCCTACGTGGGAGAGCTCGGCTGGGAAATTTACACGAGCGCCGAACACGGTCTTGGCCTGTGGGACGCGCTGTGGGAGGCGGGCCGGGAGCACGGAATCATCGCCGCCGGCCGCAGCGCCTTCAACTCTCTGAGACTGGAAAAGGGGTTCCGGTCCTGGGGCACGGACATGACGACGGAGCACAACCCCTACGAGGCCGGCGTTGACTTCGCGGTCAAGATGGACAAGAAGGGCGCCTTCGTCGGCCAAGCGGCCATCAAGAGCCTCGCCACCAAGGGGGGGGCCGGAAAGGCTGATCGCCGACTGCGGTGTCTCGTCGTCGACGACGGGAAGTCAATGGTCCTGGGGAAGGAGCCGGTCTTTGTGGATGGGAGGCCGGCAGGGTACGTGACAAGCGCGGCGTTTGGGTTCACGGTCGGGAAGCCCATCGCGTACGCGTATCTGCCGAGCGCAGTGCAGCAGGGGGACAAGGTCGAGTTGGAGTATTTTGCCCGGAGGGTCCGCGCGACGGTCAGCGCCGAGCCACTTTATGACGCGGAAATGAAGCGCCTCCGGGGGTAGAATAGAGCTGAGCCCTTGTGAAACAAATGGCAGCATCTCGTCACGTTAACTCGTCGCGGGGAGGCCTGGCGTGGACTTTTTAGTCGATGAATCGTTGACTAGCGGAGCGGAATGGCACGTACCACGCCTATCTAGAGTACCTAAAAGAGCGGATCGAACGATGGAAATTGACACTTTGATGACGAGGGTGATCATAATACATGAAGCTCTCAAGTCACTTGCTTGCACTGTTTGTTTCATGGAAAGAAAAGAACAGACGCCCAGGCATGCCTATCTTCACCCACCACGACGGAATATCTGTACTCCGTATTCCGTACCACAGCCACGGCCACGGCCACAGCTAACAGGGCATCCGCCATCTCCCTCATCATAGCATCGATTCCGTCGTTGCAGAACAAGGTGCAAGGCCTAACCGTGGTGTGATATCTGCCGGCGTTGCTCTCCAAAGGGGACACCAAGTCTACCAGTTCTCAACCGCCTTCTAACCCTTGATTCCGCGGAGCCCTACCCGGGCAATTCACATCATCACATCATCACCTTAGCTGACGTTAGCTGACAGTAGCTGACATTTTTAGCTGCTCATCATGTCTCAGTCATTCCTTATGCCGGCATTTCGCCAATCGTTAGGATGCTATTCCGTATCATAAGAGACGCGGGTCGCCGACATCCTTTTTCGGTTCAGTGAAAATTTTATCACCATATCACCATCCTCCCAGCGCCCCGACCTCGAGAGCATCATCGGATAACCGCCGGCCAAGCATCTGGGTCTTTGTGCCTGATTGGATTGGCTCTGCACGATGCTCATGTGTTGAGCCATCTCAACTAATCGAGATCAATTCCTTTGTTTCTTGAAAAAAAAAAAAAAAAAAAAAAAAAAAAACCCTTGGATGGCTTGTCTCAACGTCACCGTCAATGGATACGGCAGCGCAAGCATTCAAAGCGCTGCCGTCTTGCGTAGTGAGTGGCAGGCAGCTCGTCCAATTGAACCAGTTGACGCCGTTGACAGGCTTTTTTATTTTATTCTTTAACCTCAGGCTGCGTGCTTGACGGCAGCTTGCGAGCTGTTCAACGCATCGTGCATCTGCGAGGTTGATGCCCTCGACGGCATGCAAGACTGTCTGCTCGAAACATGCTCTTTCACAGAAGCACTCTGTATGTGATGTGATGTGGGTGGTGGCAATGTGACAAAGGAGAAAGAAGTCCTTGCCTGCCTGCCTGTCTGACTGCAGCATGAAAAGAAAAGTCATGGCTAACACATCCTGCTTCACAGTCAGCAACAACCTGACGAAAACGGCCTGCGGAAGCTCAGTTCGAGACAGAACAGTTCAGCTCAATGTCATGACACTCATTCTGGGCTCAGTCGCCGCTTTCGTGGTAGGAATACGTCTCGTGTTCAAGCACTTCTTCGGCAGCAAAAAACGACTCGAAACGGACGACTGGACAATGTTCACCGCCTTCCCCGTCGGCCTTTCCTGCATGGCCGTGACAATTGGCGGCCTTTCCACGCATTCGGCAAGGATATGTGGTCGTTGTCCCAGTCGGATCTGACGGCGTTTGGCCTCTACTTTTACATCTCGCAGTTCCTCTACATCACGCTCATGACGCAGGTGAAGCTGACGTTCTGTTTCTTCTACCTGAATATCTTCTCCGGTGTCACTATTCGCCGTCTTCTGTGGTTTGCCGTCGTGTTCCACATTCTCTTCTGTGCGTCCATTTTGATCCTCACCGTTTTCGAGTGCGCGCCTATCCGATACGCGTGGGACAGGCACGAGCTGGCCGATTCGCCCACGACCGAGGGACGTTGCATCTCGCTCAATGCTGCTGGATGGGCGAATGGAGCGATTGGCGCTGCTTCGGATATCTTCCTTCTGGGCATGCCCTTGAGTCAAGTGTGAAGGCTCAAGCTGCATTGGAAGAAGAAGATGGGCGTGGCGCTCATGTTTCCGACGGGCGCAATGTGAGTTGACTCCTTTCCACGCTCATCTGCTCAAACATCTGAATTTGCTCGGGCCTCGGTTACTAAACGCAGGACCTTATTCTGGAGGTGCTAGTGCCACCGTCGTGTCATTTCTGCGTCTCACGTCCATCGCTCGGTATGCAAATACCGCAAACCCAGCTTGGGATCAGTGGTCCACTGCATGGTGGTCTACGATCGAAGTGTGCACTGGGTTGGTCTGCACTAGTTTGCCTGCCCTAGTTTGCCTGCCCTGCGGCTGATACTGGTCCGCCTCTATCCACGGACTTTTGGCTCCGAAAATCATCAGTCACTGTATGTAGCACCATGGAGCATCATGAACAATCATCGTCCTGCTTGGGCAGTGAACAGACCTATGGCCAGGACCCCTGGAAGACATGACCCTGTATGCCAGCATGGTGATTGACAGGGAACCCGTGACTTCCAAACAGTCGATCAGAAAGAGGGCCTGCCTGACGCTTCTACGGCGCACGCCGTCCGAGAGGGTGAATTTCTAAAACAGACGTAGCATAGTTGGATATGCCGGCCGGCGTCCATGACGTCTTGGACCAACTCATGTCTCTCTACTAGCCTTGTGCTTACTAGTACTACCCGCAAATGTCTGGCAGTGGCGCCAGGATTGGGAGAAAAGAAAAGATTATTCTTGCCACGAGGCCAAAAGTCCTCGGTGTATGGAGCGTCCAGGGCCTCGTCGTCTTTGTGCAAATCGCTGAAAAAACGGCAAAGGATGAAGAACATTCGCTAATCGCGTTGACGTCGCTTACTATTCATGTCTTTGTGAATTGTTCAATCAGAAAACATCACTTCCCAGGAAGACGAGAAAAAAGGCATGAATAGAATCAGATCAATGGTGTTGCCAAACAAATACTGTGAGCAACCAACAAATATCCGACCCATCCCGAACGCCACTGCGAGTGCATCAATTCTTTGAGAAGCACTCGATAATTTCTCATCTCCCGCCATGCTCTTGCAACCAAGTCCTTCTTCACCTTCTTCCTCGACCACCGCTGCCGCCAGGCATGCCTGGCATGCCGGGCATACCGCCGCCCATGCCCATCTGCTTCATCATGGCTTGCATGTCCAACCCACCGGGCATGCCGCCACCTCCACCTAGCATTTTCATCAGCGAGCCCATATCAGGCATGCCACCGGCTGCTCCCGCTCCTCCCGCTCCTCCCATGCTTTGCAGTCGTTTCTGCATGGCCGCCATTTGCTGAGCCTTGTTGCCGCCGGACATGGCTTGCTGTGCGCGTTGCATGTTCTTCATGTTTGCCTCCCATCTTCTTGGCCATGCCTGCCATCATGCGTTGCTGCGTCAGTAAATCTTCCACCTCCCGAACCGATGTTCCTGAACCACGAGCTATTCGCGTCATTCTTGTCGGTTGTTCAATCAGGATCTTGCCATCCGAGTCAAGCTCCTTGTCTGTCATGGAGTCGCATATGTATATCATGCGTTTGAGCTTGGCACCTCCCTCCTCGTCGTCCATTCCCTGCATCATGTTGCTCATTCCAGGAATCATGCCGGCCATCTTTGACAAAGGCCCCATCTTCATAATGTTGGATAGTTGATCACGCAGGTCGCGTACAGTGAAGATGCCTTCCTGAATATGCTTCATCGTGTCCTTCTGGCCGAGGTTCAAGCTTTGGACATGTTCGACCAATCCTGCCATGTCTCCCATGCCTAGTAACTTTTGAACAAACTGCTGAGGCGCGAACCGTTCGAGATCCAGCATGTGTTCACCGGTGCCAATGAAGACGATGGGAGTGTGTGTAGCTGCGACCGCAGAGATGGCACCCCCGCCGTGAGCATGGCCATCGGTCTTGGTTATGATGATTGCTCCGAAATCGGCCGCTTCCTTGAAGGCCTTTGCCTGTGACTCTGCCTGCTGACCGATGGAGGCATCCAAGACCATGATGGTTTCGTCCGGCCGAATAGCCGTCTGGATATCAATCATCTCCTGGAATAAAGCCGACTCTTGACGATGTCTGCCTGACGTGTCGACAATGATGACGTCAAACTTGTCCTTCTTGAACTGTTCCACGCCAGCCCGTGCTACCGCGGCAGGATCTGTTTCTGTCAAGGACCCGTAGTATGGGATCTTGGCCTTTGTCGCATTTTGCTTCAGCTGATCAAACGCGCCCGCACGAAAAGTATCTGCGCATACAAGGCATGCCTTGAAGCCCCTCGTTTGGTAGTGTCTGGCCAGCTTGGTGCACGTGGTAGTTTTGCCCGCACCCTGGAGGCCGACAAACATGATGACGTTGGGCTTTCCCTTCTTCGGTTTGAACGGTTCGGCGTGGGGGTCGACGAGTGCGACGAGTTCATCGAAAACGGCTTTCTGGATGAGCCGTTTTTTGTTGACGGCTGGGGGGACATCTTTGAAATTGACAGCGTTCTTGATGGATTTTCGAAGTTGCTTGACAAGTTTGACGTTGACATCGGCTTCGGAAAGGGCGTCGCAGATCTCCTCGAGCATCCTGTTGAAAGCCTGGCGACGAAGCAGAACCATTAGCAGACGAAATTTGGGGAGTCAGTTCTTCGGCACATCCGTCTGCTGAGCATTCACCTTCTCATCAAGGTTTTGGTCTCTGGTGAGGTTGGTGACCGCAGCATTGATGCGGCGGCCAAGATCTTGAAGAACCATGGCGGCAGAGGTGTCGCAGCCGCTGGGTTGGAAGCGATAGCTGTTGTTGCAATGGGTGAATTTGCAAGGTGGCAAGCCGTCCACATTTTTGGTTGCCTGTCCGGATCCTTGTCGGATCGTGGAGTTGGAGGCGGGCAGTTTTTGGGGGAGCAGGTCGGCGGCAGCATTATGTAAGCTTTTTTCCATTGACCGACGAAATCCTGCGCGTACCCAATCAGGCCACGGATTCTGAACCACGACAGTGATAGATTGTACTCTGCTCGGTTAGCATGAACATGTTCTCTGACAAGGAGTACATGACTAACATTAATGTCGTCTTTTACGTAACAGTAATCCGTATTCAAGGTGTTGCACACACCTCGCGGGCTCTGATGATGTTCTCGCAAGCTTGTTCTAACGATTCGTTAGGATCTCGCGGTGGGACATTGTTTGTCTTTAGCTATAGCGCTAGGGTTAACCTGACGGTTTTCGACCACCATTTGTAACATTCAGACTTGAAGTCGCCTCCTAGCACAGAGATGGACAGGAGGAAAAAGGTGAGGACGTTGTCTATGCCTCCTGCGGGCTCATTTGCTGCGGTAGTGGTGGGACGTCCGCCGTCTTTTTGGCACAATCAGGTGGTTAATGACATGCCCGCTCAAGCCTCCAGAAGTTGGAGAGTTGCCCATGTTTTCCTTCTGAGTAGATGATCCTTTCCAGCTATTGCTTCCGCGTCTAAGGCGCTAATATCCGCTAAGGGCCGTGTGGGCTACACCGTAACAAATATGCCGCAATGCAAATATGAATATATGATTTCGCCTAATTCACCAATGTGAATTTGCTACAGTAAGCTAGTGATTAGTAAGCCACTGATTTAAACCGTTAACAAAATTTCTGGTCAAGCCTATTTCAGCCGCCATTCGATCTAACCCCATTAAGTCTCCCCGGACTGTTTGTTACAGCTCCTTCTCAATGTACCTAGGAGTATAACTGCCCCCAAAATATACAATGATCGCGTCTCCTGCTGCATTCATTATGGATTTGCCTGATTTCACATCACCCTAAACCATGCCGAGATGGTGAAGTCGTTTCACTGCTGCTCCCACCTGACGCATCCACTTCAATTCTCTTATGATTGATGCAGATTCTGCTCGCAAAGCGAGCGTTTCTCCCTCAATATATTCCAGGAGACGCCCCATCAAGCATGAAGCTTCATCATCCCACACAACAAGTCCAGCATGTCTCGATGTTTGCAGGGGCTGCTTAGATCAGCTACTACATTGAATCTGTGAAAGTATCTTCAGCTCTCGTAAATGGCCGTGGTCCTTAAACCCGCCTTTGAAAAAATACACTTCATTGGTACTAGCTCGTTGTATTTTCTTTGGAATGTCACTTAGATCTTTAGGGAGTGACTCATTACTAACCCGCTCAAGATTGGCTGCTGACATGATTGGCACAGGTGGTAAAGTAGTTCGAATAATGCCATCTTCTAGATCAATGCAGCCTGAATCTAGGAAATTGACTATTGAATTGACAAGGAGTGATATAACTATGTATGTCAGGGTCGTAATATTCTTAGACAGCACAAAGATAGCCGTCGTTGTTAACTAGTTTAAATGCGAATATTAGTGGAGAAAAGTATTTAAGAAGCATGATAACATTTAAGGAGCTAGCTGCTGGATTTAGGGCTACTTGACGTATGAAGCCATCCAAGATACCTCGAGCCTATTGCTCGAAAATAAACATGTTTTCAGGGTCATTGAGATTCTCCCTAAGGTTACTTAAATAATGCAAATGATGTCTTTCACCTTCCAAATCATCTGCTATAATAGTAACGAAGAATTAAATGCCGTTGTACAAGAACGCATAAAAAAGTCATTGCCATGCACTAATAGTTCTAGCATGCAAAGCGACGGTGTAGCAGCGTCGGTGTCCGAGGCACCTAGAATCAATAGCAATATGCTAGCTAGCTGTAGTGCGGGGTTGTAATTTTTTAGGTATAAATTTCTCAGTTGCCATACATCATTTGGAAGTGGCACAGGGCTCTTCGAAAACATGCTAGGAATAAACTCGTTGACATGGATAAGGGAAAAAGCAGATGTTTCAACCTCAACTAAGCGATATTCTCCACTAATAGTGCCTTCTGTTTGAAGTTTAGTAGTGTAATTGCTCCCCGCACCTTTCGCAGATCGGATCTGCAACCTCTTATAGGGTCGGATAACTTAATAGATGCGATCACATTAAACCCTAGCTACGCGGTCTAACAGAAAACAAGCAATTCCCCTCATTTCACCTCCTAACTAAGGCTAGGGAATATCTGTGTTTGCGATATGGTTAGGCTTGTCAGCTGCGAAGTACACTGCGTAGGGGAAATCCTATTGGTTCGTTTCCTTTGCCTACTAACATTACTAATCAAGATTTTCTCACTAGACAAATGATTGAAAAGGATGTTTTCTATGCGACGCCATTTCTCCCTCTAACTCCATACAACGTGCTCCAAAGGCTATCACAAAATGATGCAATATAAAGCATCGTCGCATATTCCACTTAATTACAAAGTGTCACCTGGAGACATTGTTGACTCAACTTCGCCTACTTCTCTAGCTGCTAAGGGAGCGGTCACTGAAGATAACATACTAGACGATTGCGGAAGTTTTGTGAGCTCCGATGACGAAATTGACATTGAGGAAGTCTCTGAGCCTGTTGAAAGATATGCAGATGGGATTTACTATCCTATATGTATCGGGGACATTCTGGCAGGCGCATATCGCGTGGTGCACAAGCTGGGTTGGGGAGGGTTTTCCACTGTCTGGATGGCACATGACCTCGAACACCATAAGCTGGTTGCGCTGAAAATCGGCATCCCTGGAAGTATGGGGGAACGGGAGCTCAAGGCGCAAAAAGAGATCCTTCGTACAGTCAAGGACATATCCCATCATCTGACTTTTCTAGACACCTTTTCCCTCTCGGGTGTGAACGGCACACACCGGGTGATGGTATTCCCTGTTTGTGGCCCAAGCCTACACGGTTGCTTGAGAGAACTGGACGCAAAGACTAGGATGAATGCCGCAAAGCAATTACTAGTAGCTTTGAAGTCCCTTCATGACGCGAATATCGTACATTGCGGTGAGTAGAATCGCTTCAGCACCTTTCACATGGAAGTTTGAGCTAATATGGCCTGCGCTTAGATCTGAATAGCGGGTGTGTGCTCTGGGATATAGGTAATATTGACCAGTATGCTCCGAAAATGGCCCACCAAATTTTCGGCCGCCCTCGCAAGGCGCCATTATGGGTGCAGACTTGGAAAGTTGGCGAGTTAGTCAAACCAGTTGAGGTGAATAGGAAATTGCTCCGAGGGAACATATTTCTCGCCGATTTCGGGTTGGCAGTCAAGGCTGGGTCACCAGTCAATTGCAAGTGGCAGTCGCCTGCCATTTACTGTGCCCCTGAGCGATTCCATGGCATAGGTCCTAGCTTTGCCAGCGATATGTGGAGCTACATGTGTCTCTTCGCAGAGCTCTACCTTGGTTTCGTGCCTTTTCATGGCAGATCAAATGCGACAACGCTCTCTAACCTTGTGCGGAGCCTTGGTCCTCTCCCTCCGCAATGGAATGGCATGTATAATGCAGGCGGTACACCAGAAGAGTCCTGGTACGACCAAACGCAAATACCTTATGCCCTAGTAACTCTGGAGGAAATTGTCAAACGGGCACGGCCTGAAATTTTTGACACCGAGCGGAAGTTAATTCTCTCTATCTTCTCTAAAGTGTTTGCTTATTTGCCCGAAAAACGTTTAACTACCGCGGAATTGTTACAGAATAAAGACTTCAATGCCATTATGGAGTTATACGGCTGCTGAATTTCAATGGCTACCCTTTCCTTCCCTCTATGTGTATTTCGCTTAAGCGTGGTTACATAACGTTATGTGGGAGCCCTACTTAGTGAGTGTTTGCTAGAACAGGCCCCGTTCCTAGCCATTGCTATAACATGGTGTCTTGTGTTTACATATGGCAACGGGTTATATCAAGTGGAAAGGTTTATTTTGTGATATAGTAAGGCAGGCTATGGTATTCTAAACGCGGCTATTAACCCTTCAAGCGCTCCTCTAGCCTTGGCGTTAAACACCTTAGCAAGGCTAAGGCCTCCTACCCCTTACTATATGGAGCGTTCATTCTAGTACATAATAGCGCCATGTCTTGCGGCACCTTTCTTTGAAAGAGAGCCGCCCGAATACATAATCATGGTAAAGTGGCAGGAAAGATTCAAGCCACGCATTGAACTTTTTCTTATACCTAGGAAATATGGCTTGTTAAGTAGGTGAGCATTAGCTTAAAGATTTAAGCGAGTATTTTAACAACTGATTAGAAACGACAACTAAGAGTAGTTATAAAGGGAGAGAAAGGGAGACTGCCGCAAGGCATGCGGAGCTCTTGCGATACAAGAGGTTCAAGCCGGCCGTCTTAAGCCGCTTGAAGAATCTGTGCGTCCAAGCCGCAGTTAGGCCTGTCACTGTGTAGCTTATAAAGTGTTGCAGCGGATTTATTTTTATTTTCTTACACCTACCATTGCTCCAAAGATGTTACGTTTGTTTCTATTTGCCTCTTTCTATTTCGCAGGCTACACTCCGCGCGGTACCTTCTTTATCATAGATAAATATAACCAAGATGTAGAGAAGTTTCGCATTTAATCGTACTACAATCACTAAGTTAGAAGATGTCTTTATAGGCCAATAAGTGAATAACACTTACGCAGCGGAAGGATCTAATAGTAGAATCGCTATGATCGAACAGAGTCCAGCATTGCAATATGTTGCCTGTGTCTAATCTAGCACCCTCACAATTGGGTTGGCTAAAGAAGGTACAGCCTCGGCCACTCTCCCGACTGCCTGAGTGAGGCCGCCACGGAGGGTTACCGCAGGCCCTTGACTGAGCACCATTGGAGCCGACGGTAACTTCGGTACAGCGTACTCCAGGCATATCAGCCCCAAAAGAAAAGCAGTTGCCTTGCTTGTCGCTTGTCAGGGCGCGCATAGTCGCACCCTCACCGCCTATGCTACACGTAATTCGCTCATAGAACCTTACTACGTCGTGTTAGCTTATACATCGCACTCTCTGTACTAATCCATGGGAGTAGGGCTTTACCTTGCCATGCATCAACCCCGCAGGCAGTAGCAAAGACAGCGAAAGCGGCAAAAATATGCATGACGTATAGGTAGTAATAGAAATATTACACTTAAAAGGAAACAAGTTAGGATTAGGTATCTTTTTTTTCGGGGGGGGACTAGTTAATATTGCAGAGAACTATAAGCATGTGCATGTAGTGTCTACTAAGCACTTCTCTTAGGAATAAATTTAGTTTCGCTGTTCGTAGCTTATTAGGGCAAGATATAAAGAGTGATAGGAAAAGTGTACATTTAAGTAGATAAGTGCGAGGAGGAGACTCCCGCGTAATGTGTTCCACTTGTTTAGGCAGCAATCTCCTCCTACAGTCCTATAGGGGTAATTAGAGTTGGATCCACATGTCTTATCTAGGGGAGAGGGAATATATTGTAACTAAGCCACATATAAGGCCCTTGTAACCTAGGGGGTCTAAGACCTTGTTTAATTCGTTAATATTAACAATATTGATAACAAATATTGACAATATTAACTATATTGATATGACCATATTGACCATACAGATTCTCAGGGGGAAATAATGTCACCGGGGCGGGTGCCTTGCAGGGGGGTCTTCTCGTACCCGACCCACCTAGCTAGCTAGATTCTAGAGGCTTCTATCTGTGAGAACAAAGGGATAGCTAGGCAAGAGGTATAGGGGCGTTCGTATATTAACTAAAGCTTGCTAGGTCTAAGTGTGTTATACATGCGAGTTACTAACTTATAGCTAGTGGCTTGCTAGTATTACGTGGACCTAGCCCTATAGCGTAGTACGCTAGTAGGATGTACTTATGTTATAAGTAAGGCCTTATAATTATCCCCTTACTTATAGCTAGGCTCCTAAATAGCTTTCCCTAGCCTTAATATAGCTATTTATTAACTAGCTAATAATAAAAACAATAATAAACAAATTAGTTAGCTTTATAATATAAATTTTATTATAACTTACTATTATATTACTCCCTTTTTCTTCTTATAACTCTAGACTATTCTAATTAATTTTAATTAGACTTTATTTACTTTAACTTATTACACACTTATTCTTACTATTTTATTATAAAAGCTAATACTATTTGCTTTTATAAGTGCTTTTATATATACTACTTATACACTAGCTACGCTAACTTTAAGAGGCACTTACTAATTAAGGCTACTTTACTAAGGATTATATATAGTTTTTCTTATTCTTTACTTAGGAGTAATACTACTAGGGATAAGTAATTAAAGCATTATCTCTAATATAATAAGTATAGTAATACCTATAAGATAGTAAGTTACTTAGTATTCTATTACTATATGCTTCTAACTTACTAACTTTTCTATACTAGGCTATAGTAATAATAGCTAGTAACTTTTCTAACCTAATAGTTATTTATAAGTAAGTGTAAGCCCTTATAAGCATTACTATTTCTACCCTAAATAAAGAGGGTATTAGTGTTTTTTTAGAGGAGATTTACTATAGCTTTACTAAGTATATTCTTAACTTAGTTATAGGATTTAACTATATAAACACCTTATACTATATTACCTTTAGGTTAACTAGTGCTATAAAGGCGTATTAAGTCTATTAAATCCTAACCTAATTACTTATTATTTACTAACCTTTTTATATAGGCTGCTTTTATTTCTTACTAAAACTATTTAGTTTCTTAGTAATAGTTATAAGTTACCTTAGTAGCTATAGCCTTATTCCCCTCTCTTTTAGTTTGCCCTTAGCTTTTTATTATATATTTACTAGGGCTTTACTAATATTTTAATAGGAGAACCTAGAGGATACTATAGCTATATAGAAAGCGGGTATAGTTCTTTAGCTTTATTTATTAGATCTAAGCTATATTACCTAGGCTATAGTAGTATATTAGTTCTTTTATGCTATAAAGAAGGTAATTTAGGCTAATAAGAATAAGGTAAAGTATAGGTTTATTAATAGTAAGGTTATCTCCTATCTAGGGGCTATAATAGAGGGTTTTCTAATCCGTGGGTGCATAGGGTTAGGGTAAGTTAGGTGGTGTAGGCACGCGCGCGGTAACTTTGCGTGCACAGTAAGGCAGCCCGTAGTAAAAAAAAAAAATCGCTAAAAAAGGAAGAGTATAGGGCAATAGGGGTAGTAAGGTAGCTTCTAAGCTAATTAAAAAAAAGAGTAGAAAAATCTTATGCGTAGGAAAATTACTTACGTAATGCCAAATGCCTTATGCACACATAATAGAGATTATGCGCGTAAGAGAATTGCTTTTGTAATGCTAAATGCCTTACGCACATATAATAGAGATTACGCGCGTAGGAGAATTGCTTTTGTAATGCTAAATGCCTTGCGCACACATAATAAAGATTACGCGCGTAGGAGAATTACTTCTATAATGCTAAATGCCTTGCGTATATATAATAAAGATTGCGCGCGTAGGAGAATTACTTCTATAATACTAAATACCTTATGTATATATAATAAAGATTACGCGTATAGGAAAATTACTTCTGTAACGCTAAATGCCTTACGCACACATAATAGAGATTGCACGCGTAGGAGAATTACTTTTATAATGCTAAATACCTTGCGCATATATAATAAAGATTACGCGTGTAAGAGAATTACTTTTGTAATGCTAAATGCCTTACGTATATATAATAAAGATTACGCGCGTAAGAGAATTACTTTTATAATACTAAATGCCTTGCGCATATATAATAAAGATCACACGTGTAGGAGAATTGCTTCTATAATGCTAAATGCCTTACGCACATACAATAAAGATCGCGCGCGTAGGAGAATTACTTTTGTAACTACTAAATGCTTTCTATGCATAGTAGGGTAGCCTATAGTAGAAAAAAAAATCGCTAAAAGAGGAAAAGTATAGGGCAACAAGGGTAGTAAAGCAGCTTTTAAGCTAATTAAAAAAAAGAGTAAAAAAATCTTATGCGTAGGAAAATTACTTACATAATACCAAATGCCTTACGCACACATAATAGAGATTACACGCGTAAGAGAATTACTTCTATAACGCCAAATGCCTTGCGCACATATAATTAAGATTACGCGCGTAAGAGAATTACTTCTATAATACTAAATGCCTTACGCACATATAATTAAGATCACGCGCGTAGGAGAATTACTTCTATAACGCCAAATGCCTTGCGCATATATAACTAAGATTACATGTGTAAGAAAATTACTAAATGCCTTACATATATATAATAAAAATCGCGCGCATAAGAGAATTACTTTTGTAACGCTAAATACCTTACGCACATATAATAAAGATTATACGCGTAGGATAATTACTTCTATAACGCCAAATACCTTACACACATATAATTAAGATCGCGCGCGTAAGAGAATTACTTCTATAATACTAAATGCCTTGCACACATACAATTAAGATTGCGCGCGAAGGAGAATTACTTATGTAACGCTAAATACCTTGCGCATATATAAAGAGATTACGTAAGTAGGAAAATTACTTACGTAATACTACGTGCATAGTAAGGTAGCCTATAGTAAAAAAAAGATTACTAAAAGAGGAAAAGTATAGGGTAACAGGGGTAGTGAGGTAGCTTCTAAGCTAATTAAAAAAAAGAGTAGAAAAATCTTATACGTAGGAAAATTACTTACGTAATAATAAATGCCTTACGCATACATAATAGAGATTACGCGCGTAAGAGAATTACTTCTATAACGCTAAATATATTACGCACATATAATTAAGATTGCGCGTGTAGGAGAATTACTTTTATAACGCTAAATGCCTTACGCATATATAATTAAGATCACTCGTGTAGGATAATTACTTTTGTAAGGCTAAATGCCTTGCGCACATATAATAAAGATTACGTGCGTAGGAAAATTACTTCTATAACGCTAAATACCTTGCGTATATATAATAAAGATTAAGCGTGTAGGAGAAATACTTCTATAACGCTAAATGCCTTGCGCACATATAATAAAGATTACGTGCGTAGGATAATTACTTCTATAACGCTAAATGCTTTATGTATGTAATTTATACATATTATAAGAGTACCTAACCTAGGCCCTTTTCTAATTCGCGGATTAGCATTTTTTCTAATCCGTAGATTAGTATTAGCCTTGTAAAGCTAGTATAAAACATTTAGCTAAATTATATCTTACCTACAGATCCGTAGTGTAGTATTTATACTACTTATATACATAGTATAAAGTAATGTTATGTTTAAGGATTCCTTTAAGTAAGTAAACAAGTTTTAGGTAAAGAAGTATAGAATATACCTAATAAAAAAGAGGCATATAGGCCTATAAGGGTTAAAAGATATAAAGCTTATAATTAGAGTTTTATCCCTACTATTCTTATCTTCCTCTATAAGAAAAAAAGAATAATACTAAGATTATTATTTACTTAAATTATGCCTTCTAATCCACCTCTAGAGGCAAGCGTGCCTAGGCGTGGTTACGGACATTTACTATTATCTAAGGAAAAAAAGAGAAAAAGAAAAACTAATAAGCAGTAAGCATAGCAGGAGAAGAAAAGGGAAGAAGCAACTAGGCAAGTTTTACAAGAGGTTTAATAAGAGCAGACAGCCCTAATTACATAGTAAAATATAGTATAGTAAAGATATCTAATTCACAGTACTTAGAGTAGTACCTAAAGCACAAATTCACTAGCGCCATCTCTGCTATTACCACTTAACAATTTATTACCACAGCTAGAAGAGCTATTAGTAGTACTATAGCCACAAGTAGCTCTTATAGGTAGTTCCACTACTAGGCATCTAGTACAATATAGCTAGCATTAATAAGCAAAGATATAGTATAAGGGACAAATTACTTCTATTACCTCTACACTTAAAAACATTAACATAAGAAGTAGCAAGAATATACTTACTAATAGTATATTATATAAGCCCGAAGGCAATACTATAGCAGAGGAGGATCTAGCGGATATTATATAGTTTATAATCTATATAAGTAGTAGTAACATAAGCAGCGTTATTAGCTATTGTAATAGCAAAGATAGTAGTAGTAATCCCCACGAGAGTAATAAGCCTCCTTACTTTAGTAATAGTTAACAAAGCAGTAGCCCCCGCGAGAGTCACTAACAAAGCACTAGCCCCCGCAAGAGTAAAGAGCCTCCTTACTTTAGTAATAGTTAACAAAGCAGTAGCCCTTATAAGAGTCACTAACAAAGCACTAGCCCCCGCGAGAGTAAAGAGCCTCCTTACTTTAGTAATAGTTAACAAAACAGCAGCCCCCACGAGAATAACTAACAAAATAGCAGCCCCTGTAAGAGTCACTAATAAAGCAGCAGCCCCTACCTAAGTTACTAATAAAGCAGTAGCCCCCGCTAAAGTTATTAAGGGAGCACTAGCTCTTAATAAAGTTACTAACAAAGCACTAGCCCCTATAAGAGCTAGTAATAACAACAAAGCAGCGCATTAATTATAATTACAAACTAGATAAGGGAGCGCTTTACTAGCAAGTAGCTAGACTTTAATAGTCCTAGTAATAGTAATAATAATTTCCTTTAGAGGCAAGTTCTAGTGTACTAGGCTATATTCCTAGAGGCATTCTAACTATAGTACGCCTATAGCACAGATACTATTTAAGATAATACAGTTAAGGCTAGCACTAGCAATAGCACCTATAACACTATAGGCATAGCTAAGATAAGTGCTAATACCCTCTAGCAACAAGCAAGCAGTATTAGTCTTAGTTATAAAGCTATTACTAGATTACTAGTAGTTAATTCTCTCTAGCTACTTAGCAAGCAGGTAGTAATAGAGGTTACTAGTAGTAGTACTATAGTAAGAGTAGGAGGTAGGGATAGTAATGCGTAGCTAGAGCAAATAAGGCTAGCGTTAAAGCTACCTATTTTATTAAAGGCTACCAAATAGGAATTTAAGCATAGGTATAGCATAACCATTTGTTACATGTAGGATATTAATAGTATCTAGATTAGGGCTATATTACTTGCTATAATCCGCCTACTAGTAACTATCTGCCTTTCCCTTATGCTACCCTACACGTAGTTAATCTAAGGTAACTAGGTTATCTAACCTTATAGTATCTAGCTAGGCAGGACCTAGTATATATTCCTTAGCTTATTTGTAATAAGGTTAAGTAGGATTACCTTCTTAATCTTTATCTTTTTCCCTAGTGTGCAAATCTAAACACAGGTAAAGTAGGGTAGCTAGGCATTTACCTTATCCTACAAAAGGCAAGTAAACTTTATTAATAGTATATTACTACTAGCTATTTACTAGTATATTCTATAGTGCTAGACTTAGGAAATACCCCTTTCCTTTACTATAGCTAAGGCTAAGTCCTAATTAAACTAAAAGTAATATAGTTTAGTATATAATAGTTTAGCTAATATACCTATAACTAAGAGGGGTAAGGCGCCTAGCTAGCTACACCTACGCTTTATAGTACTAGCAAAGCACCTTAGCTATATATAGCAAGATATACAAAGGCGCTGCAATGCCCTTAAGGTTATTATATTAACTAGCTAGGCTATCTATTATTTTAAGGACCTAAAGCTCCTATTCTAGGTATATAACACTAAGAATATTCTTATAGGGGAGATAGTAAAGAAGTTACTAGAGAGCTTTAGCGTGTCTGTCCTTAAATCTCTAGACATACACTGTATTAATATCCAGTCTTAGGGTTAGGGTTAGGGTTAGGGTTAGGGTTAGGGTTAGGGTTAGGGTTAGGGTTAGGGTTAGGGTTAGGGTTAGGGTTAGGGTTAGGGTTAGGGTTAGGGTT